>CM019753.1:52526283-52866283 GCA_009761765.1 Phenacoccus solenopsis
CGATATTTTTAACCAATCCACTGTGAGACCCACTGTAATGCAGACAGCCAAAGGGATGAATTTACTAAACTGAAAAATGGGACGAAAGAATATAATATAAATTAATACAAACTTCCATTGAATCTAAATATCAAAAATTTGAAAGAAAAATATTATTTCGGGGAAAAAATGAAAATTTAAAAAAGCAGTGATACTCAACTTGATTATGAATAAATATTTGTTTTCAACATGAAAAAATTAAATAACGCAAAAAAATGAAAATTTTAAACCTAATTGCTGCAGTTCATAACGAATTTCATATTGAAAAAGCGAATTTGATGTTTTGCCGTCTGCATTTCAATGGTGCACGGTATATATGTATATTTACAATTTTACTTGATTTAATAATAATAACGTTACGTTGATCAAATTTCTGGCAGTTAGATTAGGTTCGATAAAACTATATTTGACCATGATTTAGACAAATGAGTATCAGGTTTTACTTCAGGAGTCATTACTTAAATATCTACTGTTTGCTGAAATAGATACCTTATATTATATGTTTATACATATATATATTTTTTTTTTTTGGGGGGGGGGTGAGATAAATCAAAAAAGTATTGCAAGGAACCCTCTATAAGTAGATATAAGTAATACCTAATTAGAGTATCGCGGTACAACTAGATAAAAGCTGAAGGAAACATTACTGTCAAGTGCGCGATCGCTAGCTTATACTCGTAATTATTAGGCGAGGCAGTGACCACATCTTCATAGAATTAGGACGTGAAAACTGAAGTGTAAATTGTTGAAATACGATATACATATGAGAAGGAAATGTATGCGACATTTTCGATAAAGGGTACCTGGTTAGCTTGTTAACTCGTTGATTCAGCAACAGCATGACTTATCGTCAATAAAGATGAGCCGAAAATTTTCAGAGACACCTCTGTTACTGGTGGATATTTCGTAGATGGTTCCCCCCTGCCTAATTACCTGCCGGCTACAGCTATAGCTACCGTATCTGCATTTTTATCAAATTTTCAAGTTCGGGTAGACATTCAGCAATTTGAATTAGATTTGTGCTCAAATAATAATTACATATTAGGTAATTGGATATATGCTAGGGCTAGTACATATTGCATTAGTACATACCTATGTATTACATGGGCTATACTCAATTTAGGCAGGTATACCCCGATACTTGTAGGTATACGCATATTCATATGGGTAGAAGTAGTTAACATACACATATTTACAGCCACTCACAGCCATCGTGCCTCTACCTACGTAGCATACAGCTAAGAATATTCTCTGTGGATTCAAGTATAAAATATAGGTACTTATTACTCGTATTTCATGATGGCGAGACGAATATTTTCGGTAGAACAGGAACTGATTTCTTTCGTCGTTTCTTTTTCTACTTTCGTAAGAATTAACGAAGCGAATTTGTTACAAGAGTATGAATCCCGGAAGGAAGGCTTGTATTATACAAGCGAAAGTGGTTATAACTTTCACTCGCTTTAAAACTGTACTAGAGAGGAAGGAAAACGGACGCCGCGTCGCCGCCTTTCCCGTCACAAAAGATCAACACGTATACGAACAAGTGACCCACTTATAGCAGACATACTCGTATAGTCGTGTAAGTCGTAAACCCGAACTGCGTGGCGCTGCGCGGCGTAAGAGTCTCGTTTTATTCATACTCATACAACAGCACAGAGACATGCGTTTATTTTCAACTGTTTTTCTCTCACTTCCTTTTCTTTCGAAACACAATCAGATACTCCGGGTCTTGGGCCCATGTTAAAAAAAAAACTACTGGAATGCTGATGCAATGCATTTAAAAATCAGTAGTTTCTTTTACATGGGTTTATGATTTCTTTTTTGCATTTACAGCGACTCGCGAATGCAACGAAAGTTCTCTCATGCGCTATAAAAACTGGCAACCAAAGGACATACTCCTTTATTTCACCACAGTTGCGATTTTCATTGCATACTTTTAGCAGTCCATGAGTCCATTCTGTCCTGCTCTTTGGTACGTTGCGTTTCGTTAGTGAATGTACGTATATCCATAAGTTGATAATAAATTTGTAAATGCATATCGCATATCGTATACACATTAACGTGCGACCAAGTGATCTTTCCACCCCTTAGCGTGAATTCCATACTTCTTAACGGAATGTAAATTTTTTAATTTCTTTTGATATCTCGTACGTACCAAGGTAAATGATAAAAACAATCATCAAATTTAATGAAGAATTTTTAACATTTTATTTTTTTCATTATAATTGCTTTAAATCAATTTTGTCGAGTGCATTTACATAACATGTTATACTTACAACTTTGTAGTAAAAATTCCCCGATAAACGTTGCAAAAAAAAAAGGCGCTATCGTTCTTACGTTAAAAACTTAACTAAAAACAAAACACAAAAAATAGGCAAGTTTTTGCCGTGTGTATAACACCAAAAAACATGTAAATAAAACTCATAATAATAATTTCGCTTAAAAGCATCAGTACATAATAACATTAAACTGTGTGACCAAGTGATCATGGCACCCCTCAGTGTGAAATTCCCTACTTCTAAAAAGAATGTAAATTTTTTCATTTCTTTTGGTGTTGTATACTATGGTGAATGATAAAAACTATCATTAAATTTAATAATTAATTTTTAACATTCCATATTTTTTTTTCATTATTGATTGAGTTAAATTAATTTTATCAAAACTGAAAAAAAAAAAAACGAAAAAATATCCGGTTTAAAATGTTATGGTTTAAACTTCTACCAAATGCAAATATTGTCAACTTTCCAAAATTAATAGCACAGCCATAATACTGATGATTCTTTATGTCCTGTCGGTTCTATATGTCCGAGTTTCCACTATGTAGAAAGAAAAAACGGACAATTCTACCTTGAAACAAAAAATGCTTATTTTATGGAATTAATAATAATTATTCAAAAGTGAAAAGAGTTGATACGAACCGAGCGAGCGAAGCGAGTGAGTAATAAGAAAACCGAAGGATGTAAGCGAGCGACCAACGGGGGTCTGGGGGCGGAGCCCTCAGGTGGTGCGCGAAGCGCTGCTCATACTATATATTGATATGAATCTACATAGTTTATTTTCTTTTGTGACTCTTCTCCTCTGCAACTATTGGTACGATTTCGACGAAATTTTGAATTTCCGTCCGAATTGACGTGTAGAAGGTTTTTAACTATAATCCAAACCCCTAACCCCAAAATAATTTTATATCTGAACACTTTCATGAAACAGCCAAAATTAAAATAGTCAAAGGTGACCTCTTTTCCCTGAACTCTTCTTATGCGCTGGCGCACTGTGTCGCAGCAGACTTCGGTATTTATGCAGGCATTGCTGTGCAGTTCATGGAGGAGTTCATGGGGAAGGAGGAACTCCAATCACAAAACAAAGGAGTCGGTGAGGTGGCAGTGCTTCGACGAGGTGGTAGACATATTTATTACTTAATCATCAAAAACGTAAGCAATAGTAAGCCCACCCTCTTTTCCTTATACCATTCCTTCCTCTCGCTACGGCGGGCATGTGAGGAACACCAAATCTTAGTACCCAAAGTAAGGCAATATTCATATTATATGAAAACGCAAAGTTTGGTTTTTTCTTTTTTATGCTTCTACTCCGCAAATGCTGGTCAGGTTTTGACGACATTTTGGTTTCCCGTCTGAATTAACGTGTAGATGGTTTTTAACTATAATCCAAACCCCCAACTTCAAAATGAGGAGGAGGAGGATTAAAATTTTAAATAAAGATTACCTAAATTTTAAAATTACATTTTTTTTTAATAAATGGATTTTAGAGTATGAACCGTTTTTTTTATGTTCATACCATTTTTCATTTTTGGGGCACCCTTACCCCTCAAATTTGACTCAATACTGGTTGCATTGTAAAATCAAAATCATTAAATTTTACTTTTTTTCTAAGATAAGCTGCACATTTTTTACGCTGTAGTTACCCAAGTACTCATGCAGATTTTTAATCGTTTTCGACCCTATTTGGAGGAAGGAGTAAAGAAAAACCAAAATTTCTGTATTTTTGCTTCCTTTGATTTTTAAAAATTTATCAACGCGTTGAAAATAACAACAATAAAAATATATAAAAATTTCCAAAAGAATGGACCTGAAATAAGACTGTAATCTCGAGTTACAAATTCGAAACAAGCGCGTTGTAAAACATTTTCGTTGCATTCGCGTTTCGCCAGGCGCGAGTTACATGAAGTAAATATGTTCTGCCTGAAATACTCGCGTTGATATGCTCAAACCCGTTAAAAAAAGGTATAAGTTATGCGATCATTTCCTTTTTTCATTGTGTTTCCCATACACTTTATCCAATTATAAAATTCAATTAAAAAAAAAAAGAAATAAAACGCACATTTGAACGGTTTTTCAAAAAATGAATTACATTTGCATATGTACTTTTACAACAGGAAAAAAATAAACCATTATTTTTCGTATGAGCAATTATGTGAGTTTTAGAGCCAAAATTGGAATCTCAGTGCACGTTTTTTCAAGCGTGGATTAGCACAACGGCTGATGACATCAGAATTTTTTCATAACACGCCAGTTGTTGATTGTCATTGTTACTAACCAAAGATTTTTTTTTTTTAATTTGATTTAAGGGTACTTTTCACATACACGGTTCTTTTTTGTAGTATAACTAAACTTTGCAAGCACTGTATGTTATTTATATTGATACCAAAATTGATAACGCTAAAAAAGTGACATTTTTGAAACTAAAGTTCTTCGTGAGTTTCTTATGAAAACTTTTGAAATTGGCAAATGAAGAAAATAAGGCACTTCTCTTTAATTTGTTCAGAACGAAGAATTCATATTTCCATTTATAAGAAAGTTACAAGCTGTGAAATATGTCCTCCTCAAAAGCCAGTTTATTTTTTCGTTTTTCCCGACAAATAATCAATTATTCGAAGAAATCTTCTGTGAAGTATCTCAAATTCTTAGTATAGGCGTATATTTCAAATTTCACGTGAAACAGATAAGTCGTATTTGAGAATCAAGGAGGTACGAAAATGGTCATCTGGCAGGCAAATTAGTATGCAATCGTGTATGTAGAATAGAGCCTTAAATATTCTACTTATGAAGAAGTTTAATTACTTGTGAACATGATGATTGATGATAAACAAATTTTTCCAACATCATTTCTGTACATCCCCATGGAAGAAAAGAAATATTCAGCAGTGAAAGGCCTATAAATCTGTGTTAAAATCAATTTATACATTTAGGGGAGACTCGGGCATATAGAACTACTTTTTTTTAGTTTGTTCTAAAATACGCTGTAATTCCAAAAAACATCTGGAAACAGCTTTATTATGAAGAAAAAACATTTGTCTTTCAGAATATGTGAATTTTTTTTTTGAAAAGCCACTTTGAGATACTCAAATTGGAAGTTTGCCAAAACACTATTTTTTTCATCTCCAAAGTGCCGAGGCAAAAAGAATCACAGTAATAAATAACAGAAATGGAATGTTAATGATTACAAAGCAATTATAAAATTACTAAATTAATAAAAAAATGTATTTTTACAAGTCAAACTAGTATCTACCCAAAAATTGCCCTAATGAAATCGGTATTGTCCTAAACCTTTCATTCGGTGCACTCTTTATGCGCTCATTTAGAGCACATATTACATCGGAGCCATTCTCACATTAACCAACTTCAAATTTACGTTATACATGTGACGCATCGTACATTTTATCGTGGTATTTTGGTATTTACTGTTTTTGGCCTTCTATATCTATTACCAACTTATTTAACATTGTGGTTCTTTATGCCTGGATTTGACTTTTTTGATAAAGTGTAACTTGAATTAAACAAGTTATACATTCTTAGGCAGGAATGAAAAATAGAGGAATTTCTCTTCATGTAGCAAGAAAAAATTCTTTGGAAGATGCAATAAAAGTGAAACCATATAGTTTTGAAATTTCTCAATTCTTGATTTTTGATAATACAAAATCAGTTTATGTCAAATTGAAAAAAAAAAAAAAAAAAAAACGAAAAAATGTCCGGTTGCAAAATGTTACCATCTTATACCTCTACCAAATGCAAATATTGTCAATTTTTCAGAATAAATAGCACAGCCATAGTTTTGATGATTCTTTATGCCTGGCTGGTTCCATATGATGCCCGCGTCTCCACTACACTGAAAGCAAAAATGAATATTTCTACGTTGAAACAAAAAATGCTTACTTCATGAAAACGAACCGAGCGAGCGAAGCGAGTGAGAAATAAAAGAACTGAACGATGTGAGTGAGCGAAGCGAGTGAAAGGGCACGAGCGTAGTGAGCGACCAATGTGGGTCTGGGGTGGAGCCCCCAGCTGGCAGCTCGAAGCGCTGCTAGTATTCATATAATTGAAAACAAAAAATCATGAACACCATAATACATACAGTGCATAACTGCATAATGCTGGGTTTATACTGGCCATGGATTCCTAACTTTTACAGTTCGCGGAAATTTCAATTTTTAAATGGAATAGTTTATAATGTCCACGGAATCCGTGAAACTTGTCCGTGGAACTTTGAAAGTTTTCAAAATTCCCTAGAAGTTTTGTTTACATTTCAAGTCACCCATTCCATGTACATTATAAGGTACTTCATTTGAAATGTAGCATTCAATTTGCCGCAGACTCTCAGAGTTAGGAGTCCATCCATGGCTAGTTTGAATCCAGCTTAAGGCTCGAGCCATCGAGCGCGAGATGCTCAAATGATTTTCTTCACTTTGTACCCTTATTAATCTAGCAGCCATTATTTATCAACATTCGAAGTCGTGAGGCCTGGATGAGTATTTTGATAGGTTACACAATATTTTTAATTTTTTGAGCCCGCAAATAGAGCACTAATTATGGCATGATGAATAATTTAAGACTTTAGTAACTTAAATTCTATGATTTAAATGATTATGCATTATACATGATACGAAAGTATTAACTTTCGACCTTTTAATGTGGGCCGAGACTTGATGATTTCAGACCAGCTAGAAAGCAGGCAGAAAACAAAAATAGCGGGTAGAAAGTAAAATATTTCTGTAGAATTTAGATGAATATAGAACACGGCGTTGTGCCATGTTGTCAGATACAGCGCAAAAGTTGATACTTTCGTATCATATAATAATGTAATAGCCCTATTGGGGGAAAAGTCGCCCATACGCTAATAAATTCGCCAATGTTAGCGAAAATTCGCCCAAAATACAGCTAACTCATAGCGTAAATAGGAGACTTTTCGCCAATGATTTTTCGCTCATTTATTTTCACTAAAATTCGCTGATAATATCGCCATTAAAAACGCCCGCGCAATAATTCGCTGAAAACTCAACTATAAAATTCGCTATGGATGCAAAAAACGCTGATAAATCTGCCCATCTCATTTATTCATGTACGCAATAATGTGCATGAAAGTCGCCTATACAGATAGTCACCATTGTGGTGTACTGGTTAGCATCGTGGTATGGAGAACTGAGGGTCTTGGGTTCGATTCTCAGCTGTGTCGAAAATTTTCATAACAAAATTTTTTCGAAATAGGTAGTAAAGGCGACTTTATAGGCGAAAAAGTATTAGCGTAAAGTCTCATATCTACGCCGGCAAATTAATCAGCGTAAAAATAGGCGACTTTTCCTACAATAGGGAGGTAAAAGTGATTCTTGACGAATGTGATAATTCACACGAGTCTAGAATCAATTTTTCTCCCGAGTAGTGAACGAAATTTTTCCTAAATGCGGGAGAAAAGCGGTGGTTTGAGACCCGAGCGATTAGCGAGTGGCCGCAGTATAAAAAATATCTTACAATGCAAGGATGGAAGTGAGCATTGCGCATTCGCGCGTTTCCTTCACTCGCCTTCAGTTTGTTCCAGAGTAGCATTACCTATTTTTCTGGTTATTTGATTGATTTAAATTTGTTTCTTCCAAAATCAGTTTTGCAAAATTCACTGGAATGAAACGTTGAACGTTTGAAAACATTCATAATCTTGTGAATTGTAGATTGAAATCACAGAGTAACAATTGTTTATGTGTTCATTTCTTAATCTTGTATAAAGAAATGAAATAACGAATACTTTTTTGTGTATGAAGGGAATTTGGCGCTTGGTGGTGTTAAAATCAGTTAGACACAGTATATAACTTTTGCAATTATTAGTTTATTACATTTCATCAGCTGATTACTAGGTACATTATAACGCAATTATTTATCTTTTTTTTATGTTTAATTCATTCAGGAAAAACATATGGTAAAGATAGTCCGGAAAAAAAAGATGATAATGAGTTGATATGGTCAAACGTAGAAGCACAAGCTGCCTTCTTAGGACCAAATATATGGGACAATAAGAATTTACCTTATGAAGCTGATTTAAAAGTAAGATTATATTTATCATTCTCACACAGAAATGTGCATAGGTATACTATGTTTAATCATCATTCGTTCATACCTAATACGAGGAATATTTAATTCCAATATACTCAAATAAGCATACCTGTAGGTAAGGTGGGAGATTTTTTATAAGGGTAGCCTATAAAAAGCTGTCGCAATGTGCTGTGACGGCAAAAGAGAAGCTGTCGCAGGCGTTGTGCGACGGCTGGGCTGTCGCAAATATTTGTGCGACGGCAAGAAGCTGTCGCAAGCAGTCGTGCGATGGCCAAAACGTTCGTTTATTAATATGTTAAAGTTTGCGCCGGAATTAATCTGTCGCGATATGCGAAACGAGAGAAAAAAAAAGGCAGGTGCTCATTCAAATATATTATACGTAAGACTAATCGACTACTACTGTGTTCATTACATCTTACAGCTGAGTATTTATAGAAAATCTTAAAATTACGATAGCCAATGAGGATAGAGAGAAAAAAAAAGATAAAATTCGTAGCTAGGTTTTACGTTTGGTTGGGTTCTTCTTTATAAAGGAAGCAGCATTTGGATAAGGATTAAAATAAGGCTGTAAAAAATTCTTCAACCCTTTTGGAGGTTTTTCAGCTCAGTATGAATCTCGTGGTGGCGGAACTCTTACAGTGTTGCGCGGTGTAATGGTCAATGGAACTAGTTTCATGTATGGTTGTTGGCGAAGGCGATCCAATTCTTGAATCGGGGAAAATTCACGATATTCACTGCGTGATAGATCTAATTGTAATAATTCATCCACATCGGCTTCCTCTTCGCTATCGGTTAATGGAGGATCACCAAACATTTCGTTCATAACAGCTTTTATTTTTTCGTTTAATTTTCCATCACAATAATTTTTAAAGCTAAATGTGAAAACAAGTCTTCAGTCACAGAACTAAATTAAAGACTGAACATCTATCGAAGTTTGATAATTAATATTATTTAATAATGACGATATGTGATTGACCATGTTAGAAAGGAAGCTGAAATTTTACTGATTTTTTCTGATTAGACTGGACTAAATCTAGGAATTTTCTTAGTACACGTTTTTCGCGTCCAGTTCGTGTCGTTTGTGAGCGAATAAGAATAAGGTTTTGTTTGACGGGTGTTTCATCAAAAAGCATATCAGAAGAATGATTAGTTGGCAGTTCGTCTCAATTACTTAAAGAACAATCAATGGTATCGTTAATCTCGTTATCGGGAATTGTTGGAGTGTTGACAGGGGCGTAACTAAGGGGGGGATGGGGGGGAGCTTCCCCCCAGGTGTTTTGAAAAGTTGGGAAATTTATAAATGTTCACCGTTGAAATTGGGAACTTGGAATTTCTTTTGGGAAAATAAGAACTCGAATAATGGTAAATTTGGAGTTTTAGCGTAGCAGTATTATTACAACTATTTAAAAATTTTTGAAGACTAAAAAAAAAAAAAAAAGGTCAACAGTTGGGAAAATTTCATGGTATTAGTTGGCAATTTTTAGTTTTCTCCCCCCCCCCCTGAAGAATGTCCTCGTTACGCCACTGGGTGTTGACAGGTGTTTGCAAATTTGTAAGTTTGCTATCGCATAAAAGGAAGGAAGGCTTCAACCTATCTATCGAGACGGTTATCTCGTTACCATTTTGGTCTGTTTTAAAATTTTTTTCTGATCCTTTTATCACTTTGTATGGACCTTCGTACATAAGCTCCAAGGGTTTTCTTACTCGGTCAATGCGAACAAATACGTGAGATGCAGTTTGCAATTCAGGAAGACAAAAGAATTTGGTAGACATTTTATGAGTAACCGGAGCAGGTCGATTTTTTTCAAGTGATAAATATAATCAGCAGGTGATGTACTTTTGCTGGAAGGAATTTTTTCGAAAAATTCACCTGGTAATCGTAATGCTTTTCCAAATACAATTTCGCATGGTGCAACTTCGCTATCATCTCGTATGACAGTTCGTACATCGTATCTCGGATAATCGTATGAGTTCATATAATTACATTTTTACCAACTTATATTTAAGGCTCCTCAAGCTTTACTCAAATTTTGATAATCCGCCATTTTAGATTCATTTTGATCCAAATTGAAGTGATCATATTCTTGTCACCAACTAACGTCATACACAAAGTTTGACCTTTCTAAGTTAACGTAGTGAGGAGATATGGAAAATTCGAAAAATTTCATAATTCAAAACTTCTTCAAAAAGCCGCTTGTTGCTCTAACTCCCCTCAAAATACACTTAGGGAGCTGAAATTTGGATATATTGGTTGTTCTACGTATTTTCAAAAAGAGTCTTTCATCAAATGTTGAGCAAATTTTATAAATACTCACCGGCACTATGTGAGTGCTAAAAATATGTATATATAGATACAAACCATATAAATTGAGATCATTTCTATACATACACAGTTATTGCGAGATCATGAGATCCGGCAAACGGATCTCGCAACATTTTACATAGCGCACGTTGTTTGCGAGGTCCAGTACATCGTGTAGGCAAGTTTTCAGCCGGATCTTGGCTTAGCTATGATTTACGTACGAATATATTTTGTATATTTCTTATGTTTGACAGTGAAAGCGAGATCCACCTCATTTTCTACTCGCCTCTATAGCAACAGTGCAGAGAGAGATTCAGCGTTGATTCAAATGATTACTTGGGCGTCTAATGAACCTTCATTTTTTTTTTGTTGTTCATCAACATTTTTGAAAAGCGCGCATCATACATAATTTAAACTTTTCATCTTCACATGCTCTTTTTTTGAAAATTTTTGGACCAAAAAACTGTATTTATCATCCTGATCGCAAATCTGACAAACTCTCAAATCGGATCTCTTTTTCAAAATAATATATAATGGATCTCGCAATAATACATTAACAACTATATATAATTATAGTCACACATAAAAGTCAGCTCCCGCTATGTAAAAAGCAGTTATAAGTTGGCTCCATGTGAAAGTGGATACCATATACCGGGTGACTACTTGATTCGAGCACCCAAGCGAAAAAATTAGCTAAAAGGTGAAAAAATTCAAAACAAATATGCATTTTTTACTAAAGTTTATAATTGGATAAAGTGTATGGGAAACACAATGAAAAAAGGAAATGATCGCATAACTTATACCTTTTTTTAACGGGTTTGAGCATATCAACGCGAGTATTTCAGGCAGAACATATTTACTTCATGTAACTCGCGCCTGGCGAAACGCGAATGCAACGAAAATGTTTTACAACGCGCTTGTCATTTACGAACGTTGAAGATTTTCGAATTTATAACTCGCGATTACAACCTTATTTTGGGTCCATTCTTTTTGAAAATTTTTTACATTTTCATTGTTGTTATTTTCAATGCGTTGATTATAAAAAAATTTTCAAAAATTAGAAGGAAGAAAAAATACAGAAATTTTGGTTTTTCTTCACCCCCTTTCGCAAACATGATCGAAAATCGTTAAAAATCTACACAAATACTTGGTTAAGTACAACGTAAAGAATGTCCTGCTTATTTAAAAAAAAAAAAAAAAGTAAAATTTAAAGATTTTTAATTTTACAATGCTACTTCAGAGTCAAATTTCAAGTGTAAGGGTGCCCCAAAAATGAAAAATGGTAAGAACATGAAAAAATCGATTCATACTCTAAAATCCATTTATTAAAAAAGAAATATAATTTAAAAATTTAGGAAAGCCCTATTCAAAATTTTGATCCTCCTCCCCCATTTTGGATTTGGGGGTTTGGATTATAGTTAAAAACTATCTACACGTTAATTCAGACGGGAAACCAAAATTTCGTCAAAATCGAACCAGTAGTTGCGGAGGAGAAGCATAACAAAGAAAAAACCAAACTTTGCGGTTTCATATATGTATATAGATAGATAGATATAGATAGATACACCAAAAAGTTGGACATTTGCCAGATGATTACAAATGGTCTGAAAGGCAAAGTCAGGTAGGCTGTAATAGCTGTCGTTTTTGTGTTAAAAACTCAACCAAAAATACTGAAAAATCACCGTAAAATCATCTAAAATTTTTACTCAAAAAGAAATATCTACATTTTTCTCATTTTACTAATCAGCATTATTTTTCATTACATACGCTACTAATACTTGTTTTTTTACGTTTGTTTGCATTTTGCATTAAAAAATAATAATATCCTCAAATTCTATAATACTTTGTATTGGAGATTTTTCGAAAAAATTAATAGCGTTTATTATAAGTGAAGTTAATGTCGAGAAGTTCTAAGGAGACATGAGACGCTTATAGCATTCAGTGCTACTTCTACTACCTTACTACGAGACGGTTCCGGCAATGGAGGTTGGGTTAGGAGAGTAAAATGAAAATGTTTATGCATGAATAGAGAGTACAAAAAAATATAAAAACAATAAATGTAAAAAAAATATGTTATAAATTTTCATTGGGTAAAATTTTGAAATGTAGAATTCAGTGGCGGAGATAGGCGGAAGCAGAGGAAGCAATGCTTATAGGCGCCGAAGGCTGGGGGCTCCATCACCATGCACCTCTCTCCAAAATACTCGTAGTTGAAATTCCTTTTTTTGTGATAATCCGTAGATTCTTGAAGAATGAAGGAAAATCGCAAAATAGGAACAAACATGTTTTTGAGTGAGGTACCTTCTTTCATTTTATTTACGGGCGCCAAAATCGTATCGCCGCCACTGGTAGAATTGAAATGAATTGTGTTGAATTATTACAGATTTGCTAACGAATAAAATCGTATGTAACATCTAGGCATTAACAACGAAACGTACTCAAAATATGAAGGAGCTCAGCATAATTCTCAATTGGCAGATTAGGAATACCTAATATGTGTCATTTCTTGGTTAAAAGTATACCTATTGCCCGTAAATTTACAAATCTGTGGTAGGACGCTTAAACGCGTGAAGACAGAAAGTTGTCAGCCTTGAGAGCTACGTAAATGATTGTCAAGGTGATGAAACATACCAATGCTTCAACTTGTACCGGATATCGAATGCGGTAGCGAAGTTAAATTTCAATCAGAGCGATGTGATTTCGTTTTCATAGATCGTGTTCCTTAGACCAGTTGAATTTCTGTTCCTATCCAAGTACGCAGTAACTACAAACCATGATCTGCATGTACCCGTACTCATATACTGTGTATAGCCCATGTCTGTGCAAAGTGTAATATACGCTAACATGCAATGACTCATACGCAGTGTGGCAGTGTGCTCAATGTGAGAGCATACCATACAGTCTATGGGTACATATTATAAAACACATGCGCTTATACCTAAAAATCGAAAAATCATGAGAAATGATAAAAAAAAGTTCATCATTCTGAAAGATCATCGTTCGTTCGCTCGGAATCACTTAACTGATCAAAAACAAAAATTCGTATCACCAACAAATTTTTAGAATTTATTCTTTATCTTCTAGTTTTGTTCTCATTTCGATTCAAAAAATAATCCTCGTTCATTCCTTATTTGTAATGAAAAATTTCATAAGTTGCACAAGACTCGATAAAACGCATTCAGATAACTTCTTTTTTCAAGTTAATATCTACTAGAAACAAAGTCTCAAGAATTCAACTTCCAGACATAATCACAAACTTGCTGGTGTTCTTGTTGTTTATGCATTGTATATCATTCAAGGAATAAGTACAATTATCGTGATGGGGAAGTATCGGAAAGTATTTACTTAGCACCAAAAACTAAAATTCTCCATACAGCTCACAAATAATAGGTCTCCAATGAGCAGATAGATTATCAACATTGTCTCGCAAGAAGAAAAATATGATGAAGTATTGGAAAGTATCGATATCGATTTTTTTCGCTGTTTTGAAAATCACTGACAAATTGAAAATAAATTGAAAAACTGCACTCGCGTTGAAATCTAAAATGAAAATTTGTTGTTTTTTTTTACTTGAAAAATTAGTGCGTGATTACATTAGAGTGGGCACCGCTTAATAGAATTGCGGTTATTAGATTTAGTCCAGTGCATTTAGACATTGAGGTCGGAAAAATTCCCATCAAAGCAATTTTTGGTATTGTTGTTGGCCACACCATTCTAAACAACATACTAAAAGTCCTGACACCTAAGTGTGGAGCGTATCAAACAGGAGGGAAAATGTCCCCTCCCCAAAATCAGTTTTTGGCCTCTGTCTCCTCCGCATTTGGTCCTAGCGTAAAAAGGTTTTAATAACATTTACTCGTCTTTCATTCCCCTATAAATTGAGCCATAAAATATTTTTCAAAGAAGAACGAGTGTGGAGCTATGGCTTCCTAAAGATGGGTCGTTTGGAGGTGTGTTATGAAAAGTCGCTACAAAAAACATATTACGATTATTATAAATTGATTTAATGGTTATATATTAAACATTTTCTCAATTTTTTTTTTTTGATGCTCTTATGACCTTTCCTCCCGGCTCTGATTATAAATTAAATTCATAAGAAACACACTTCTAACTCATTGGAAATATTCAAGCGAATAATAGAGGATGGGTACCCTACTTGGTAGTATATGAAAAATAGTGAGTTTCATCATTTGACATCGTACTGCAACTGTACTTTATACCTCAACTGCATAGAATTGTCGTGCCGCAATAAAGGCCGCTATCTCCCCACAAAAAAGATATGAAAAGCACGCGTGACTCGTAAATATTTGGTGTAATTTTTCTACGTCGAAATTAGAATGAGTGGACCGTGTCATTAAAACAAATTCATTGTATGGAAAGGGGATACTTCTGGTAATGGTGGTGCTGTATGTTTTTTTATGGGGGGGGGGGGGGGGGAAAGATAGACCACTGTCTTATAGTCTGAGAAAATGGATAATATATAATGATTAAATCAATTTATAATAATCGTAATATGTTTTTTGTAGCGACTTTTCATAACACACCTCCAAACGACCCATCTTTAGGAAGCCATAGCTCCACACTCGTTCTTCTTTGAAAAATATTTTATGGCTCAATTTATAGGGGAATGAAAGACGAGTAAATGTTATTAAAACCTTTTTACGCTAGGACCAAATGCGGAGGAGAGCGATGGACTAAATAAACTGCTTAATAGAATAGAAATTGGTTGGAACAGAACGCTTGTATCTTTTCGTGCACAAATATTATCGCTTATTGTAATGAAAGGAGGGTACTTGATCGGTTAATAGAATAGAATATTCGTGAATTACATATCAAAGAACAAGTTATCTGTTTTACGATTCACTTTTGGTTATCGTTATTTTTGGTAGGGTTTTATAGTGGATATGCGTTCATTCACTTCGTAATGTGCGTTGATGTTTGATTGTGATTCTTGTATTGGTTGTGGAGGGTTTATTTAAATTACTAAATGAGTTCGCGTCGTGATTTAACGGTTTTTGAAAAATGCGATTTGTTGAAAACAGTACCAAATTAAAATTGAAGATTTTCTGAAGAAAGTTGATTAAATGAGGTGTTGAATTTGAAAAAAATATGTATCTATATATCCATATTCCATACCTATATTCATTTGTAATTGTATGTATTAATTTGACTAGTCAAAATTCCGTTGGTGTTGATGGGATTTTATTAAGCGATGCCCACTGTATAAAAAAAACTACAGTAGGTAATGTATAGACACTAAACAGGTCATGAACTAAACTGATTTAGTGAATAGGTAAGTAGGTAATTAGATAAGACATGTTATAATATGTATTGCATATGCCACAAAAATTACAAAATCAATGAAATTTCAAATTTTTCGTAGACATTTAAGGTGAAGTTTTATTACACATTATGAATGATATATTGTAATCAATGCTATGTATTTCAGAAATAGCAAAATCCTAATGTTTTTTCTTATTCTAATTTCACTATTTGTTCATTTGCTACAGTACTGTGATCTTGACGAGTTCCTTTCTGACAATGGTATTCCCCTTGAAAGTCAACCAGCAGTTGGTGGAGCCATGGTACCAACGCAACAAGCTAAAGTTGAAGCAACGTGTTTATCGCCTTGCGCCATTACTCAGTCTCAAACAAACGGTGTTATTCCTAAACGAGAGCCAAGTCCAAGTCCCAGCGAACCTTTAAGTCCTCTTGGTATAAATCCGCCATCGCCGGCAGATTCAAGTAAGAATATAATTTATGCGTTATACTTGTACTTCTTAGACTTCGCTGCAAATATACTGTGTCCAATTGATCTTAGCACCACCACAGTTTGTGGCTATATTAAAAACAATTTTTTTTTTTCTTCATTAAAGAAAACATTTGAAGAATTGAATGAGGAATTATAACTTACTATTTCATTATCTAATAATTTTTATATTCAAAGTTTGGAAGTTCAAACTGAATTTCAAATTAAAGCTAATTTGAAGGGGTGCCAAGATCGGTAAGTTAGACACAGTGTATATACTGTACGTGCCTTATACATGAACACGGTACTCAAATATATGCCTACACCTACATGGCTACGTAGTCGTAGCTTAGTAGAGGTGCATATAGATATAATGGATACATGAGAGTCGTAGAGTCATTACCTATATGCGTATACATATATTAGCTTCAAGATTCGCTTATTTTTACAAAGCTACCTGAATTCGTACACGTACCTTTTTGTTTCTCTTTTGTGTTGGGCGGAGGAATTCCAGTTTTACAAAGTATATGAGGACAATAACTAAAATGTCTTTCTAATACATATCAGTATGACTTTACGATTATTCGAATACTTTGTGAAAGTTGAAGATTTATATTAATACGATATCGATAAATCATTTTCATCAATTCCAGAGCCCGAATTCGACAATAATATTGCAATGACAATGATATTATATTGAAATTTGCTACCGTCTTGATATCATTATGATTTAAATTGTCAACAGTGCTACTCCTTACCTACGCTATATACTAAAATATCTGTGAACTAATGATAGTAATATTGACATTACTTATTTCCACATTTTCAGGAATCGTAGGTGAACATATTATGCATACTTGGAAAAGTTAAAAATTTGGAAATAGTATCCTTATAGGAATGTATCCAGATGTTTTTCAGTTTTTCATTCGGGCAAAAAAATGTGGATTCGGGTGGCTAAAAGGAGGGGGCAAAAAAAGGGTATGGGGTTGTAACTAACAAAGGACCAACTTTTGGCATCACAGCTATCCAACACGCTGAACCATGTCAAAATTGTTTGAGGGGGTTTAAAAGTTGGTAAAACCCACGCAAAATGTTGATGCTGTGCCTGTTGTTAAATCAAGAAAAAAATGTGAATAATAATTATAAGAGTTTAATTAGCTGTAGGTTTGTAATTAATGTGTGAAATGAGACTTTGTTGTGCTGTTTACTTCCTGTAGTCTTTATTTATAAGTTAGGGGCATTCCTGTGCATACAGTTCGATAGAATAGAAACGAAATTAAATTAGATCCTAGAAAAATTAAAAACCTTGAAAAATAAAAGGAGAAAATTTGAGATTGACAAAGAAGTATTACGGTCATATTGATACTGGTGGATTGATTATTCAATATGACAACCGAATATTCAACAGCAACAACGCCGTTATCATCTTTGCCATTTTGAAAAGAATAAGATGAATAAAAGAAAAACGTGACTCTACATCATACAAAGAAACGTAAAAAATAGCACAAAAAAAGACGTCCCTACTTGAAAAGAAGAAAATAAACAAGTCGAATTCCAGCCTGATTCGTTATGAAAGAACAATAAAATTTTTGTTTTGTTTCATTAAAAATCAAGTTTTGAAGTTGATTTTTTGCTTTTTCAATATATTCTTGTAGAACTTTCATTTTTGTCCAATTTTCTCAAAAAGTTGGAAGGAATATGATGAAAATCCTTGGATTTGTATTATTACTTATACTAGAGGGTTCCCAATTCGTAGGGAATAATAAATAGAAATTTATTTAAGTATTTTTGCAGCCTTTTTGAAGCCCACAATAATTATTATAAAATCTGGGATTAGTAACGTACGCGCGACTGTTAACATAAAATCACTTCTTGATCATGTTTGAGGTACCATAACAAAATTTTCCAAAATGTATTTCAAATTTTGAGGCTTTGAAGGCTTACTTTTTTTTTTTTTTAGTAACGTTTTTAACTGCTTTGGTTATTACGCCACCTCTAGGATGGTTAGATTTTAAAGAGGACACCGACACCGCATCTTTGTAGAAAAGTCAAGATGTTGTAGATACTTTGTTGGTTATCAGTTATTTCATGCTTGAAAGGAAGTGGATGATAGTGATATGAAGTCTGATGTGTTTTGATAGGACCATTCTGATAGCCATTTTTGGGTGGTAATCAATTTGAAATAAGACTTGAGGTCTGTGGAGGTAACAATTTGAATTTTAATTAGGAATGACGAAATTCGTTAATTATTTTCTAACCAAACAAAAATCTAAAAAATTCCAAAGCTTTAATTAGAAAAATAAAAATGTTAAAAAAATGAAAAATCATTCACTTACCCAACTTCTTGCTAAAAAAACGAACACTTGCAAACTTACAGCTTCGAAATGTTAAGTTTCCATATAATTATATCTACCAAGAAAAAAAAAAAAAAAAAAATACTTAAAGCTTAAACGCACATTCATATAATTAACGCGCAAATACACCCATACCTATGTATCGTGCGCACAATAATTGGTTCATTAAGGTGCGTCTACACGAGGATGATCAGCCTGGGATGAATGTAGTGTGGACGCGCAAAAACACGTAAAAACGTTGTATTTAACTTTTTCCTCGCATATTTTCCCGTAATATAATGTACCGATTCCTTCTGTCGATGGCAAAAATCTGAATAAGTGTGGACGTCGACAGATGATCATCCAAAGCTGATTAGCCTAGGCTGATCATCCAAGCTGAACAAGCTGATCATCCTACGTGTGGACGGACCTTTACACATCAACGCAAAAATCCGCCAAACCTCCTTTTACATGATTTTGAAATCAATATTGAAAGTTTATAGAATTGTCTTTTATTCGAATTTCATATCAAAATAAACTTATTTTAAAACTGAGTAAAAATATAATTAATAAATCTACAGTTTCAAGTTGAAATGTTATTTCAGAATTGAGTATAAAAAATAAGTTCTTAGAAGTTTTTGTTGCGCTGCTGTGTAATAAATCAATTGAATTGTGTGCATGAAATACTATTACTAACGAAATTCAACCCCTATACATGAGAAAACTGATCCATTGTTTGACCATAAATAAAATTTTTGTATTCTTTTTTTAATAAAGCACTATCCTATGGTTTCATGTCAACCAAGCTAAAAAATTTTATTACTGGTATGGAAAAGTTTGAAAGGAAGCTATTGCATTGAAGAGTGCAGGTAATGCAATAAATGAAAAAAACGTAAGCAGCCATGCCGCATTACTGGAGCTGAGTTTTTAACTGGGGCTTGTTGCTAAACCCACCTGACTACAGACCACACCCAATACTGAGTCTGAAAACCCCTACGCTATCCCCTCCAAAACCATTTAAGAAGTTGAATCTTCAAATCTTGATGATCCACTATTTTGAATCCATTTTGACTCAAATTGAAGAGGTCATATTCTGGTCACTAACTAATCCTATACACGAAGTTTGACCTTTTTAAGCCGATTTAGTGATGTGATATGGATGATTCATGAAATTTCCTGCAGCAATTTCCGCTCCAAAAGTCATTTTTTGCTTTAACTCCCCTTCAAACTCACTTGGGGAGCTAAAATCAAAATAAGTTAGTCACTTGGGCTCATTTTATCATATGACGTAGCAATAAAAAATTTTCGAACTCTCGTCTACCCCTGCTACATTTTAAATTTGACAACCCCTTCCTCTCCCCTCTCTACATCATGCATGGGGGTGAATTGGGGATATTATATACATCGTATCTCGAATAATCATATGAGTTCATATTAATTACATTTTTACCAACTTGAGGCTCCTCAAGCTTTACTCAAATTTTGATAATCCGCCATTTTAGATTCATTTTGATCCAAATTGAAGTGATCATATTCTTGTCACCAACTAACGTCATACACAAAGTTTGACCTTTCTAAGTTAACGTAGTGAAGAGATATGGAAAATTCGAAAAATTTCATAATTCAAAACTTCTTCAAAAAGCCGCTTGTTGCTCTAACTCCTCTCAAAATACACTTCGGGAGCTGAAATTTGGATATGTTGGTGTCTGTGACTCACTCTTTCTTATGATATCAAAACCAAAAATTTTGAGCTATTTTCCTCTTCTCCAGCCCCCCTCAAAATTTGAGTGATTTGCAATTTTGAAATTTATCGAAAAAACAAAAAAGGTTGTTCTACCCATTTTCAAGAAGAGTCTCTCATCAAATGTTGAGCAAATTTTATAAATACCCACCGGCGCTATACGAGTGCTAAAAATATATATATATATATATATATATTTCCCCACGTATCTTTGTCGTCACCTTTCATAAACAGTACCTTTTCGTCACCATGCTTAATAAGCTTGCTGGAGGTGTATACATCTCATATTTATTTCCAGCATGATTATCATAGTGGTTGCCGCTTTTACGCCATTCAATTTGAATGTATTTAGTTTATATAAAAAAATATAGAGAGAAGGCATCATTTGTTTCCAATTATGCAACCGACTTCTTCGTCACCCCTGTGTATATGGAAATATATCCTTAGTTTTTCTCCGTCACCAGCGTAGTTGCCAGATTGATGGGTGACAATTTGGCGGCGTTCGCCAAGTTACGACTTACAGGGAGCATTTTATACACGCCAACACACATACCCAATACTAAAATGTTGTTTGTAAATAAAATTCCATTTTTTTTTTTAATTTATTTTTTATTCAGTTTTTTAAAATTGAACTTACTGCTTAATGAAAAAGTAAAAAAAAATAACTACAATAATTAATTAAACATTCTCAGGGTTATCATATTACTCTTCTCTCAAAAAAATCAGTGGTTGATTCATTTCAGGCATAGTGTCTACCAGCCGAAAAAAGAACGAAATTACGAAAAAGGTGGGTACGAAATTTGAAAATGACCCAAAAATGTACGAAAACCAGTCGATAATGTACGAAATTTACGAAATTTAATAGAAAGTAATTATGTTTTCAAAATGAAAGAAAAGAAGGCAAAATTCAGGTGAAGAAAACCTTACTTAAAAAATTTTGAATAAAATACTCAAAATATATCGTACGAAAAAAATATGAAATTTTGTTTTTCGGATTTGGTAGACACCATGTTTCAGGGCTGCGTGAACAATAAAGAACAAAGAGCGAAAAATTGCAAAAAATTTGAAGAATGAGAATGAAAGCGAACTTTGAGTGCTTTAAAAGAACGGAAAAAAGGAGGAAAAGAAAATTAAAGAATGAAAACAATAATTTCTGTTTTTGGCAATCCTTAAAGCATTTGACTTATTTCAACGAATACTCAGCTGAATAAACCTACCATACTTTTGATGAATATTATTTGAAACTGAGAACATTTCCTGAAATTTTATCTGAAATTGTTGAATTCTCATAAAAATGTTTTCATAATACATTTTTAAGGAAAAAATGAAAGTTCTTAGACTCGAGCGCAAAATGGAAAAAAATTATCAAAATACGTGTAAATGTTCCTAAATTTTACACTAAAATTCAAACGAGAACATAATGAGCACTAATAGAAGCCGATGATAGACATAAGTAGAAGAAAATGTTACGTGAATTTTGAACGCTCGTTAGGTTCTCGTTTGAGGCGCTGCTTTGGAAAATAAGTTGGTAAATGCAAAAAGGTTGATTTTTTAATAAAAAAATGAAAAAATTGGAAAACAAATGCTAAATACCCTCAAACAAAGTCTCTAAAACAATATATTATAATTTCAAATCATTTCGTTGGGTTATTTTTGAGAAAAACACAACGAAATGATTTGAAATTATAATATATTGTTTTAGAGACTTTGTTTGAGGGTATTCAGCATTTACTTTTCCAATTTTTTCATTTTTTTATTAAAAAATCAACCTTTTCGCATTTATCTACTTATTTTCCAAAGCACCACCTTAAATTTTGATTTTAATTACTTGCAATGGAGAAAACAAGAGGTGAAAAATTTGTTCAGTTAGCGCTCGAAACTGAAGTAAAATCTTTTGAAAAACAAGGTAAGTTGACATTGAAATTTTACCAATACGTTATAATTTTGTATTTGTTTCTCTAAGATCATGTGCATGATTCTAAAAAGCTGAGGGTTCATCAGATTAAAAGTAATAATTTATTATATAATTAATTAAGGGTTTTATTGAAGTCATGGCGTGAACCTGATTAATTCACAGTAGTGAAAAATAAAATTGAATCTAAAAAAATTACCTCAATTTCGAAAAATTTTCGTCAAAATTTTGCATGTTCACAATGTTGTTCATCAAATTGAACACTTTATCTAGATTTTTTCAAAAAATACCAAATAAAAAATTCTGGAATGCTAGAAAAAAATTATTAAATTTTTGAGGTTGGTAATTAAAAGAAAATTTCTCATTTTTTTATGATTTTAATTAATATACAGGAAAATTTACACGTGTTTTGCTAATTTTTTTCCATTTTACGCTCGAGTCTAAGAACTTTCATTCTTTCCTGAAAAATATATTACGAAAATATTTTTCTGAAAATTCAACAATTTCTGATAAAATTTCAGGAAATGTTCTCAATTTGAAATAATATTCATCAAATGTTTGATAGGTTTATTCAGCTGAGTATTTCATCTAATGCTTAATTGAAATTACATTTCTTTGAAATGTGCTTAGTACGTTTTCAACGTTGAAATAAGTCAAAGTGCTTTAGGGATTGCCAAAAACACAAATTATTGTTTTCCTTCTTTAATTTTCTTGTTCTTCCTTTTTCCATTCTTTTAAAGCTCTCAAAGTTCGCTTTCATTCTCATTCTTCAAATTTTTTGTAATTTTTTGCTCTTCGTTCTTTATTGTTCTCGCAGCCCTGAAATGAATCGTAACCACTGATTTTTTATAAGGCAAGAATAAAGTTATTACTGAAGGAATGTTTGATTAATTATTATAGTGATGTTTTTTTACTTTTTTATTAAGCGTTATTAATAATATCGATCTCGATATAAAATTGTAAGTTTGATTTTAAACTAGAAGATACTACTAAAGTATCTTGAAAGCGGTCTTTACCCAATTATACTATTTTAAAGCAAGTTTTTCGAATAATTAATTTTTTTACATAAATAGGGTAAATAAATTTTCTAAAATTCAACCGTTCTACCAATTCCACTCATCCTAAATTTCATCAAGTATCATATAAAAAACATGACCTCACGTAATTTATACTTTTATAATCTAAAACTCGGAATTGTGTGAGGTCAGGTCATTTCATGTTCAAACAGCTCTAAAAAAACAATAATTTCACACGGCTTCTAAAAGAAACGTGACTTCGCGTTGAATTATACTTCCTCACGGTCACATGCTTTCGAGTTTGCCTCCTCCGATTCGAGGTGAACTATACTCATTTTTAAAATTTATATTTTAAATCGTGAATTAAAATTACGTGACGTCACGTTACCTCGTGTTTAATCGACTTCAAAAATCAATCAACTCTAAAAACCTATTCATGTACTCATTCTACCACTCTCCAAAATTTCGAGTCACTCTGTCAAGTTTTACTTTAATTATAGTGAGAGAACTAACGTTTACAAAAAAAAAGTGACCTCATGTTAAATCACCCTTCCCCAAGTTGAAAAACTAACAATAGCTGAAAGTCTAAAAACTCTGTCTATCCCCATAATTTGGTGTCGATCGATCTCAACTCAAGCCCCGTCACATCATGTCACGCCAACTCACATCCACTCACGTCCAGGGAACCGTCAATTCCAAGACTACTACGTCTATTCTTTCGGCCATCTGCACCATATTCTGATAAATTTTTGATACAAAGGGAAAAACCGTGACCTCACGCTTGATTGAATCAACTTACTCGATCTATCAAGTTTTACCGGAGTTACTTTAAAAGTAAAGTTCGCTAAAAACTGAATAAAAAAAAATAAGAAAAAAATGGAATTTTATTCGCAAAAATGATTTCAGTATTTCAATTTTAAAAAAGTGAACGGAGAATGGAAAAGAGTGAGTTCGATAAATCATTCATTACACAAAATGTTCTCATAAATTTGTGACGGCGATATACTCTCCTGAAAAAAGATCACGCAGTGTGTGTGTATAAAATTAGAAAGGTACGCGATGTTTTTGTCACTGCAGCGTTGCCACGAATAGGTGATGTATACAACCCGTTCATTATACGGAAACGTATGCGCTGTAACATTATCTCTATGTATACACAGGTAGCGCTACGTGGTGGAGGTTGGTGGAACTACCATTTTGAAATCTGTATATCGTAGGTGTATACATGACTTTTTCGTCACCATACAAAAATTTGCCATTCGACTCCTTAGGGTGTGAAACGGATTTTAAACTTGGTATACACAGGGATACGTTTTCGTCACCGGGTTGACGCGTTTGCCTCCGATTTCGGTGACGGAGACGATCAGCGCTTATATAAAAGGTGACGCCAAGGTACTGTTGCCATATATATATATATATATACGTAAATCTATCAAGGTGAGATCCGATTAAAAACTGGGCAACCTGAGATCCGACTCAAAATTTACAAATTATGGAATATATAGGAAGGGTAATTGCTTATTTATAGCATCTGATACATAACCACCATAGAGGGGTAACAAATTCTTAAAATAAATTATTTGAGAAGTTTTGAACAAGGTGAGATCCGTAAGTAAAGTATGGAAAGCTGAGATCTTATACACATATACAACCATTTTTGACGATAACGTTTCGACAAGTCGAGATCCAGCAACGTTGCCATAAATATTGTATGCTAATTTCGTGTATTTTTTTTATTTTATTTAAATCTACTTTATTTGAGACAAATGTTCATGTGGGCAGTAGGCTAGCAAGTATTTACGTATTAAATATCTATTTTTTTTTTCTATTTTTTGAGCGATTATTGCATTTTGATGAACATGTGAAAAATTTTTATGCGTTCATTGTGAGAACTGAATTTTGATGCAGCCTACTTTTGTAAAATTGAATAAACTATACATGTATAAAACATGGATTTGATGAAAGACGTAGGGAGGAAAGTGGAGAAGTGCACAGAAAGTGATTTACATGAATTTTGCTAAAAATACGGTTAGAGCCATTTTATGGAGTTTCTCAAATATCATTTTTTTTAATAACCTCAAAATAATGGTTCACAAATTTTGAGAGGAGCTGGAGAGAGGGCAAATTCCTTAAAATTTTCGTTTTTTTTCATACGAAAAAGTAAGTTGCGGACTTTAACATATCCAAATTTCAGCCTCTTAAGTACATTTTGAGGGGATCTAGGGCAAAAAACAGCTTTTTGAGGAAGTTTTGAGTTATGAAATTTCTTTAATATCTCATATTATCTCCTCATCAAATCAACCAAAAAGTTCAAATATTGTGTGTGGGTTAGTTTGGCACTATGACCTTTTGAATTAGGGTCAAAATCAATCCAGAATGGCGGATTATCAAAATTTGAATAGAGCTTAAGGAGTCTCAAAAAACGAGGATTTGAAAAATATGAATTTGAATGATTAATAACGATGAGAAGTATGCTGTATGCTAATTTCACATGTGATTTTGAAGCGGAATGAGGAGGGTGGTTGTCCTCAACATTTTGTGGGAGTAAACGAAAAAACGAAAATAAACGGCTTTTGGAGGGGAAATCACAATGTGATATTTCATGAATCTCGCATATTTCCTCATCAAATTAACCTAGAAGGGTCAATCCTTGTGTGTAGATTTGATTGGTGTCAAAATATGAGCCCCTTGAATTTAAGTTGAAATCGATTGTAAATGGATCCCAAATAGCGTATGTCCAAAATTGAGTCAAGCTTGAGAAGCTTTAAGCAACTGAAAAGTATGAGCTTTTCCAATTTTGGAGGACAAAAAATTCTACATATTTCAGATTAAACTTCTCGGTGTTTTTAGTACGGATAAGGGGTGATGAATATGGGCTATTGACAATATTACCTCCAAATATAATCAAGCCCGATTAAAAAGTGAGCTCCAGTGATGCGGCATGGCTGCTCACTTTTTTTTCATTTTCAAATAATCTAAGACAGTAGGAAGAGGTTCTCTGATTCAGATATTGAAGTTATATAGAAATGGAATTCACACCTCAATTTTTTTTTTTGGTCAAGTAGGTGTATCAAAATGAAATATATAATAAAATGTTGATTTTTCTGAAAAGAATTCTTTGTGAAGTTTCGAAAAAAATATAACAAATCAGCTACCTAAACAACCCAACAACAATAGAAAACCTGTTTAAATTCCTTAAAGCTACCAACCTCCTATCCAAAATCTAAACACCGCCTCTGGCCTTCGTTGCAGAATACGGCAAGTTAATGGAAAAAAGTAAAGTAAAGTTTTTAAAATAAAATAATTAAAAAATAAAACACAAAAGTTAAACTTTGTTCGTAAAGTAAATTCTTTAAAATTTGTATAGCATGGCAGTTTTCCCAGAATTATAATTCTATACATTTTTGCAAATTTTGAGGAAATACCTCTCCCCCTCAGGGAATAAATGGGCATTTTAGAACAATTGCAGCTTTTATTTCAGGATTTATAGCGTAAATTATGTCAAGAAAAACAGCTAATAGTGAGTAATTTTTGAGACTTTAGAAAAGCATAAAATAAAAATGGGAAAACTTCAAGCTTCGCTCGACACGTGCAGAGACGGGTCGAGCCTTGGCACTCTGGGGGGGGGGGTGAAAATCTAAAAATGCCGACTGGTATTTTCAATTTTCCGACTACGATTGATTGATTTGTAATTTGATGTACGAGTAATATCACATTTATATTTGCCTACGAATTCAAAGAACACAGAGAAGCAATTAAAAAAATCAAAGTGCAGTCGTTTTTCGAACTGCCTGAGAAGGTGATACACGGTACAAGTTTAATTATTTTCATAATGTAAAATGGATATTCTGAATCATTTTGAATTTTGATGAATAAAAACGGATGTTGAATTTTTAAGACTATCAAGTAACGAAGTAATTTCTTAAGATAATACAGAAATCAGAAAAGAACAAACATGTTTTTTAAATGCAAGGACCAGAAATATAAAGAATATCTAAAAATTGATTTTTTTCAAATTAAAAAAAAAAAAAAGGAAATTCAAGAGTTAAAGAAAACATTGATGGGAAAATGGATAAATTAAAAAAAAATCCATATCACAAAACAATGTAATAAAATAGAAAAATTTTTAGTAATAAAAAAAAATCCAAAAATTAGAAAGCAAACAAGTTGGGAAGTCTAAAAATTAAACAATAATATTGTTAAAAATGAAAAATTCCGAAAACTAAAAAATGCAACAATGAAAGATATCATGAAAAAAAGAAAAAATTAGAAGATGAAAACAAATGTACAAAAATGGAGTAATGTTTCGAACTGAAGATAATTGCTAAAATACCGGGTGATTACTTGATTGGAGCACTCCAAGCGCAAAAATCTTACACTCATAGAAATAAATTATGTATTTGGATGATATTAGCAAAAATAAATGACATAAATAAAATTTATTTAATGCTTAAAGCGTCTATCGTAAAATAAAATACAAAATTTTAAATTATACTTTTGTTGTCAAAAATACACATAAATGTATTGAATTGTTTCACCTTTAGCTAATTTTGTCTCGTTGGGTACTCTAATAAGTAGTCACCCGGTATAACGAAAAAAAAAAAAAAATGAAAACCTAAAAACTAAAAAACTAGATTCGAATAATAAGGGAAAAATGAAACCAAGGCGATAAAATATTCAACAATTTAAAACAAAACAATAAAAAAAATTTAAAATGATGGAAAAACAATAAGTTTAAATAAAAAAAAAAATCAATAAAAAAAATAAATCCAAAATATTAAGTAGGATTTTTTTTTGTTGAGAATGAAAAAAGTTGTTATCACTCAAGGGACTGAGTACTTCTCCAGTTTCCAATTCTCCAGCATTATTTTGAGATAAATTTAAACCATATAATATCAATTGAAATTGAACTAAAACAATATTAATTTTAATGGAACATCAGTTTTCATTAATCTCGTTCATTTCCGATATTCAGTATCTCCTTCTCAGATGGCGACATTACCACTCCTAGCGTAGACAAAATTCGGAAATAGAAAAGCTTCGAGCAGAGTAAGCAAAACAATGCGCAAATACATATGTTTCTTTGTTTGATTTAATTATTTATTGCTAAATTTTCGCTGTTACTGAGACAAGTGAAACAGGAATTGTCGAATTTTTCTCACCGATGTCGATTTGCCGACTTTTGCCAACTGCGCAAAACCTCTGGGGGGTGAGCACCCCCCCGCTCGGTCCGTCCCTGGACACGTGTTAATATTATTCTTAAGTTATGAAATTTTTAAAGGTTTATTTTGAGTCCAAAATGAATAACTTGAGGGGGAGTGAGCATGAAAATTCGACATCTTGAAATATGGTGCTACCTTAAGGGACAGTATAAATGTGTATTCGCTTTATGTATTTAAAACTTGATATTTAATTTTTTTCTTGTTTTTCTCCCTGGTTGTTAATTTTTTCCGGCAAAGTGAGCACGTGCTCTCGCAAATAATAACAGTTTTTAAATTTAAAGCTTTCGACACAAAAAAACTTTATTTTTAAATATCGATACATAACGCGTTTTCGGCAAACAGACCTTTTCAGTGCAATAATACAGTATCGATATTTAAAAATAAAGTGTTTTTGTGTCAAAAGTTTTAAAATTAAATACG
Source organism: Phenacoccus solenopsis (assembly GCA_009761765.1). Classification (NCBI taxonomy): domain Eukaryota; kingdom Metazoa; phylum Arthropoda; class Insecta; order Hemiptera; family Pseudococcidae; genus Phenacoccus; species Phenacoccus solenopsis. Next base: position 52,555,348 of record CM019753.1, read on the forward strand.
TAAAACAACACTGAAGAAAAACTTTTTTTCTTGAAAATAACAATTTTATGTGAATTTTAGCCATTCAAGAAGATTCGTTTTTTTTTTGCATCTAATTTTTTTATTCATAAGCTTGATTTTTCTACAATTTCTTCTTGTTTTTTTTTTTTTCGAAAAATGATGATTTTTAGCATTAACCTCAAGGTTTGACATTTTTCTCGAATCTCATTTTATTTTTAGTTTTCTTAGAGATTACCTCAAAATTTGAAATATCCTGAATTTTGCTTCTCTTTTTCCTTTAGATTCAGCTTAAAGTTCGCGTTTTTTTTTTCGAATCTCAATTTATTTTTAGTTTTTCAAAGATTACCTTCAAGTTTAAAGACTTTCTGATTTTTTTTTCCATGAAGTCAGCTGGAAGTTCAAAATTTTTCTCGAATCTTGTTTTATTTTTATATTTAAAGTGCTTATTTTGTCAAAGTGTCTTAACAACATAAATAATTTTTACAAAATGATTTAAAATTTATTTTAAAGTATTTTACAGTTGGTAAACGGACTCTTGTTTCACACGATTATTTTCTCGTTGCTAACTGGAAGAGTTATCTTTAAGTAATTTAAGGTAGTGCAAAATAGACTTTGTTTTTGATTTCATAACAAACACTTAATTTGATTTTATTTCAAAACGTCTCGCTGCCTAAAGTATAACGTATTCGTGATTCAATACCGAATATAAGGAACGGAAAGATGAGATCCGCGTTGTTGCCGAATGCACGGATCTCATCTGTTTCGAAACGTAACACTTAGATATACTCTGGTAGAGCGCTCTCTGCAAAACAAACCTCGAACTGACTTCGTATATGTTGGCCGAAAAAGTGGAAAGATGAGATCCGGGCAAAAATTGGGCAATGCATTCCTGATGGTATCCTGATGTCAAAAAACTCGATATACACGCTAAGAAAGGTGAGATCCGAAATCGGATCTCACCTTTCCAAAACGGAGCTCACCTTTCCACGAAATGTATATTTTGGATCTCACCTTTCGGAAATATAAATCTATATATATATATATATATATATATATATATATATACACACACACCAAAAAGTTGAAACATTTGCCAGATGATTACAAATGGTCTGAAATACAAAGATTTGAAAATCCCACTCTCGCCCGACTCTCCCCTCCCAAATCAAGTAGGCTGTAATAGCTATTGTTTTTTAGTTAAAAACTCAGCTAAAAAGTGCTTGCCAAGGAATAAATGGAAAGCAAAAGGTTATATAAATACAATTGCAATCAAGCTTGACATACAATCCTTTATACTTTTATAGTTCTATATACCTGCTATTCAAAACAATTTCATGACGTTACCATTGCACGTATAGAAGGCTTTTATTATTTTTTAACCTATCTTTCAAGACGGCTGAATTTTTGTCTTTTTGAATCATTATCAGCTCCATCTTAAAATCGCAATAAGATTCTTGCGTTATGACGGTAATTTCCTAATTTCATAAATATACATACACATTTTACTAAGTAACAATAATTTCATTCGAGTATACTAAAGAAAATGTTCATTACATACTACGTTATTTGACTGTTACGATGGCAAGGTGATCTTCAATGATGAATTGTAACGTTATGCTTTGATATTTTTACAGCTTTATCGTTTGCATCCTCGAGCAGAGACTTCGACCCGCGTTCAAGACCTTTTTCCGATGAAGAGCTCAAACCGCAACCCATGGTAAAGAAATCAAGGAAACAGGTGAGGCATCCCTGTTTACCTGAAGTTTATATTCTATTTTACCTACTTATAATCAGCAAATGGTTGCCCATGAAAATAAACTTATGGTTCTTCTACACTATAGCATAAAATACATGAATTTGAATTAAGTAACAAACAAGACTGGCGATGAATAAATTGTGAACAAGAAAATACTCATACCTACGGTAGTATTTCTTGAAAAAAAACTAATGAAATGCTTTTATTCTTTTTATTTTCATGTACCTATGTGTTGTGAAAAATTAATAATTCATGCAATAGGTATGTAAGCAAGACATTTTTCATTATATCTAAATTGATAAGTTTGACGGGAGGATTCAGGAGTAGTAGTGGAGACTGGAGCATAATGGGCATACGGCAAAATGAGAAACTGCGTTTAAAAATCAGTAAATATCCCAATATCTCGGGAAATGAGCTAATTACGTTTATTTAGAGACAGTGAATCATGTCCAGGTTAAGAAAAATAAATTGAAGTGTTTTTGAAGTAATGAAACAACAAAACGTGTTTTCAACATCGAAATAATAAGTTTAACTCCGAAAGAAACAAATTTTGGAAATTTATTTTACATTGTTATATCCGAGGTAAGTACGAACCTTTTGCTTTGCAGGCGCAAAATTTTTTCTTATTTTTTCATATTTTTCCCATTTTCATCAATTAAAAAAAAAATACATCTTTTGGGGCATAATGGACACCCAGTCGAATGATTACTAAAGATTGTTTTTTCTTATGGAATGGCGCCGGCGCGTAAATACAAAAAAAAAGAATGTGCGACAGCAATGGAATGTTGGGGCGATAGGAAAAGACTGCTGTCCTGAAGATAAAGAAGCATTCATCTGCGAAATTTGTCAATAGGCTTATAAATAAGCATGTTTAATAGTGCTACACTAATTTCAAAATAGGTATATGTGCTTAATTTTAAAAAAATAAATGATTTTTTGTTCTCTTCGAAGTCATTTTATTTATTAAAAGTAGCAAAATACTTTAGAAACAATACAAATCCCACTTAAAACGAAATTCAGACACGTAGATTTAGAGGTGTCCATTATGCCCCATTGATTTTGAGACCCCTATTTTGGAAGAGTGTTGAAAAAATGAATAATTATGACTCAAAAACTATTGCTCCAAAAAATTTGGAAAAATTCATGGGGTTAGTATAAGGATACCACTACATATCAAGCTATTTTTATCGTTAAAATATTAATTTAAGGACTCAGCATATCGATTCGCGTTTAGTATGCCCATTATGCCCCAGTCTTCCCTTAGTATATCATTGTACGTAGCGAGTGTATGATGGGCAACCTGCTACTTAATTCTAACATAATGACTTGTATGTTTGTAACTTTGTATATCGATAGGTAGGTCAGTACTCGTATAGCTGTATAATGGTTTATTTCATATTCAAAGTTGGTAAATAATTATGTTCTCTCATTGTATACGTATTATTGTGATATCGGTATGATAATTAAAATTCATACCTATTAATGAATTGAAAAAAATCGCTCAACTTTTAAAACTCTCTCTCAGGCTACAAGACGTGTGATACAATATTGATTATGATATGCAAATGATATCATATTGCTGTACCATCTCAATATGTCATACAGGTAGCTATTCGTACAATGCTTAAACATACGTTATGATAATGAGCATAACCTACTGGTACGCATAAATAGGCACTTCATGAGAAAACCTGAGCTCCTAACTGAGTAAATTTTGTTTCAAGTTGAAAATCTCACTTTATTTCACTCCATGAAGAATTTTTTTAATACATAAAACGAAACATTTTTCAAGCTTCAAGCACATATTTGGAAATTTGTTGCAATTTCTTAAAAAATATCGCTCATTAAATATTGCTATATGATGCGTAGAACATTTTATTAAATGTTATCAGGGCAGTGAAGAGTCAGAATTGGCTTCCGGACAAAAATAATTTTTTGTTCCCCCCCCCTCCACCTTCCCTATCTTTCTTGAGGTTGAATGAATTTGAAAAAAAAAATTGCAAAACGTTTTAAAATCAAAAATTTTTAACTCTGTGAACGTCAACTCCACCCTTTCACTTCGCAGCAAATTTTGAAACCTCATCTGCTCTCGAAAATACGCAACTGTAGTTTTGAAGTACATTTAAGAGTTGTATCAACTGCAGCGACTCCAGGTACCCGGATTTCACCCAGTGTTACTAGTCAGAGAATGGCCCAAAGGTTAAAGATGAATAATATGAGTTCGGAACCGTACTTGATGGTTATTACGTAGGTAGGTAGGTAGGTAGGTGCTAGGAGTTCTTTTCAAAAATCGATGATGACGTTGATGAAACTTGTCAAGAAATTCGAATAGCGTGCTTAAAAAACTTCAGTGCTGCGGTTAATATTCACCATCACCCTATTATGTTCGATAATTTTCTTTCGCAGAATAATTGTATTTGATATCCTTGATATTAAAGAAATTTGTAATATCATTTTTTTTCATATTCAATTTCAGGGGATTAAAAATATTTTTAAATTTTGCTGTTTGCCAATATTAAATTTTACGATTTTTTGCGTTGTGCGCCAATATAATATTTACTTTAACAGCAGAATTTTATAATCATTTTAAAGAGTATGAACCAAATTCATTAGAAGTAGTGTGAGGAGGTTTGACTTTGGGTTTTTTCGTTCTCGCGTTATAACTTGGGTAAAACTTGGTGGATCGAGTTGACAATTGGAAGATTACCTAATTTGGGGTTTGTAACTACGTGTGAAATCTCCCATGATGGGACGTGAGGTGGTGTGAGGAGGCATGAGTTGATGTTTTTTGGTTCGCGCTTATTGGGAAAAATTGAACGGATTTTTAATTACGTGATTGGGAGTTTGTATCTATAAATGTGGCATCCCCTGTTAATGGATGTGAGATGGCGTGAGGAAGCATGAATTGAGGTTTTTTTGGTTCATGCCTATGAAAATGTGGTATGCGTGGTTGAAAGGGTAGGCGTAGTAGTCTTGGAATTAGGTGTTCTCTGGAAGTGATGGCGTGATGGGGCTTGAGTCGAGGTCTTTTAGTTCCCGCCTGATAAATAGAATAAAATTTTATAGATGTAGCAGTAGGTAAGAAGATGTGAGTTAGCGTGACGGAGCCTGAGTCGAGGTCTTTTAGTTCCTTAGAACGTGAGGTCACGTTTTCCCTTACTATACTTCACTTTTCAAGGACTCAAGTAAAAGTCGCAAATTGAAACTAAAGTTGGAAGAATGGAGGGGATAATAGAGCTTCAGAGCTGATTAGTTTTTGGAGGTGATCGGGCGTGAGGTGGTGTAAGGAGACATGAGTTGAGGTTTTTTGATTCTTGCATGATAGTAAAGAAGGAAGGAAGGAAGGAAGGTGTTATATAGAATGAGTACAGATACGATACTGAGTTTATTGACATATCCAATAATAGTTATAAAGTAAAAGTTATAGGAAACCTTAGTGGCCAATAATATTTTTAGATAAGTAGCCAAGTACCGGGTTACTACTTCATTCGAGCACCTCGAGCGCAAAAATCTTTCTCTCATAGAAATAAATTACATATTTGAATGATATTAAGAAAAATGAATGGCATAAATAATATTTATTTAATGCTTAAAAGTGTTTATCAATGAAATACACAATTTTAATTTATACTTTCATTGTCAAAAATACATACATGTTTTGAATTTATTCGCCTTTCAGCTGATTTTTTCGCTTGGGTGCTCGAATCAAGTAGTCACCCGGTATATGTATAACAGAAGGGTTGACCTAATCCTTATAAATGATAAGATTTTTAATTTATTGGAACGTGAACTGGTTCATTGGAACATGAAGCACATTTTTTTTTGTAGAATTTCGTAATCCATTCTCATACTGCCCCAAATTCATGATATTTCCCACACAAGTGATTTTATTATTATTATTTTTTTTTTCAAATAATTTTTTTTCTGTTAAGTAAAAATTAAAAAATATGCAACGTAATCACGAAACGAATTTTTGTTATTTCAGGTCAATATTCTGCGCCTCTTTTTTGCCCCTTTAATATAACCCCACGCATTTGTGTAGGAATCAGGGTTACTAGTCTAAGTTTTAAAAACGTATTTAAGTAAAATTTTCATTTTTATGATCTCGGGGCATAGAAGAAACTGCACCAAAAAAAGCGAAAACCACGGTTGGTGAGAAAAACCAGGGCTAGTGAGCAAAACCAAAACAAAACAAAAAACTGGAAAAATAACAAGAAAAAATGTGACCAAAAAAAAAATTACGATATTGAAATGACCAAAACCAGATTAAAACCATTTAACAACGAATTTTCCATTATGGAACAAGATAATGAACGAAAACAATTTAAGAGCAACATCGGAAAAAATCATTAGCCGTTTTTAATGATACTTGGTTTCTTTTCGGTTCTTTAAAAAACAATTTGTTTCACTGTTGCCCACAATACATGGCCCGCTAACTGGCCATTCCACAGTTTCGACATAAGTGGCAGTAGACAAAATGTTTTTTTCGCTAGAGTATAATTTAATTTCGTTGATATTTTCCCATTTGTGTCGAAGAGGGAAAAAAAATCGGATGAAACTGAAAATTTTATTTGAGATTTGAACGAGACCGATTTTCAGAAGGAAGATTTCAATTTAGATGATTATATTTCGAATTTATTTCACCGGCTCGAACCGTCAATAGAATGTTGAAAAATCAACATCAACGCTTAAATTAATTTTAAAATATTCGCGATTTTCTTTTATAATAAATTAATGATTTTTATTTGTTTATATAATTATCACTATGATGCGAATCCATACTTTATCATTCTCTTAGTCTGCTGGCTGCTGCTTGCATAATGCATGAACAGAATAGAAAATGAAAAATAAAGAATAAAATGAATTTTTAAAAACAAGAATCAGGAAAAACCCGGAACAAAACCAGAAAGTAGAACAATAGATAATTGGAAACCGCGGAACGAATGCAGAATATTTATTTAAAAAAGAATAACCGGAACGAAACCAAATGCTGAATGGTCTAGAAAAAAAATGAGCGTCTAATAAGAACCGAACATTTTGGTTGAATTTCATCATATTCCAAAACTAGAACAAATATTTTTCTTAAATTATCAATCCTGACCTGAATGTAACTCTATACATGAAACGTTTTGCTCACCAGCCCTGGCAAAAACTGACTCAAAATGTAAATCCCTCTTTGAAAAGAGTGGGAGGGCTACAAAATCTAAAAAAAAGAGAACGAAGAAAATTGGTACTGCTTCGTTTACGAGAGAAATAACGTAGCATATATACGGAAGTGTCTTCAGTGTGGAAGATATGCCCACGATCTATGTCGAGTGTTTTCTTCTAACAATGATGATGATTATGTATGCCACGTATGTGAATGAAAAACGTTTTTCACTCTTTCATCTGGTGTTTATTTTTTATTGAAAACGATGTCCATTAGAATAATTATGTACCTATATTCTCAAACTTGTCAATAAGACCACTCACAACACTTTGCAATTTCAGTTTTTAAGATGAAGGCGAAAAGGAGGGAGAGGAATCGCATACGTATTCATAATTTTGTAGTCCAAGGTTGAAAGTATTTACACCCAAATTTTTGCCAAATTTAGTCAATATTAATAAGTGACCCTAAAATTAGCTCAAAGCTTAACGTGGCCTTATTCGGGTCACCTACCTTACGTACACAGGCCTCAGGTTCCAGCTCTCAGTGATTTTTACATCAATTAAAAATTTTTAACAATGATAAATAACAACTTCACAAAATTACTATCGATGCACCATTGAGCATTGAACCATTGTGAATTAAACATATCCAGTAAATTATTCTATTTTCAACAAATAAATGACTGCACTTTTTTCGTCTCATTAAAAAACATAATTCAGGAATTACGTGATGATTTTAAACATCATTAACATTACATTATGTTGCTTCATTGTTTATATTCTGGGAACTGCTGAAAATTGAAGGGATTTTTGCGCTGAGGGTACGCGTTTCGAATAGGCTCACTAATAGGAATAGGTAATTAATTGATGAATGAAGAAATAAGGTAGAGATAAGAGTTGTATTACATATATGAGTACCTATTATATACTATATTGAGTATAAAGATAATTTGTGTAATTTTAAATTTTAGTTTGTACCTGATGGATTAAAAGATGAAAAATACTGGGCTCGACGCAGAAAAAATAATATGGCTGCAAAAAGATCAAGAGATGCGAGAAGAATGAAAGAAAATCAAATAGCCTTGAGAGCTGGATTCTTAGAAAAAGAAGTAAGCACGCTTCAATTTTTCCAGTCATCTGTTGTACTAGTTAATAATCCAAATTAAGATGTTTCAAAGCGTAGAGATTTGTTCACTAAACCTCATAGTAATTACCTTCGATTTGGATTTAAAATTTGTCTAAAATTCTACGAAAAAGCTACAGGTCGCTGTATTGGAAATTCAAAATTTAGGCACATTTCAATATGAATTAAGAAATCGCATTACAACTGACGCGAGAACTGAACCTGGACTATCTCGAATTTTTCGATTTTTTTTATTCTGGTAGCACATACGAAAGTACTTGAAAGGAAAGAATTTAATACTTTTTTTGCAAAACAAAGGGGTACGAACCGAAAAATCGAGATAGGTAGTTGAAGGTATATTGCACGTAAGTACACCGTTCTTTTTTTTAGCATAACCAAACTTTGCCGGCACTGTATACCATACTTAGGGGAGGCAAAATTCAGAGCACTGAAATCATGATATTTTTGGAACTTTGGTCCGAAAACAACTACATAATATTTGACAAAATTTGAAATTAAACTTGAAACTTTTTTTTTTTTTTTTTTGATGGCGTTTTTAACTGCTTTTGTTATTACGCCATCTCTAGGATGGTTAGATTTTGAAGAGGAGGTCGCATCGTTGTAGAAGAGTCAAAATGTTGCGGATATTTTGTTGGTTGTCAGTTATTCCTTGTTTGATTTTTAGGGATTTTCGAATATCGTTCAATTTCGGACACAGAAAGAGAAGGTGGTTGACAATGATACTTTCTTGGTGACATAGGTTGCAGATTGGTTGATGGGTGAGAGCCTAGTATGGCCAAGTCGCTTTTTCAATCTAGGTGGTCGAGGTGTTTCCATGGTAAGACTGATTTTTTATGAGTGAAGAGTTTGGATGTGTTTTGGTAGGACCATTCTGATTGCCATTTTTGGGTGGTAATTAATGTGAAGCAAGATTTTAGGTTTGCAGGGGAAAAAATTTGAATGGATGAAGTATTAATTGCGGTTTTTGCGAGGTGGTCGACTTGGTCGTTACCTTCGATTTTTATGTTGCTGGGAATATACATGATTTCTATTTTATTTCCTGCTTCAATACAGGAGTGTATCAAGTTTTGAATTTGGTAAATCAGTGTGTTTTCTGAAAAGGTGTTCATAGAATGAGGATACTTTTTATTAGAGGGGTAGTACTTTATCTGATACTTCTCAAACAGTAGAAAATTGCGTTGAGTTCTGCTGTAAAAATTTATACGATATTGTTGATTTTTAAAGCGATAATCGAAAAGATCTTGCGTACAATTTTTTAAATATTGATGGAAGTGTTCATTTTAAATCTGAAAGAAAACAGTACATTCATTACATTATATAAGATTCAGCAAACGCATGTGCAATCATGTATGTATGATATACTCTTAAGTACTGGGCTAAATGCCTACTGCACATAATTGACTACTTACCTAACTAAGAACTTGGATTTTTCGGCTATGAAAGATGGAAAAGCAATGATGAGAACGTATTATTTTGTTTAAAATACCTACATTGTAAGAATGCCAACTGTAACAGTGTCAATTTTTGGGTGAAAAAAATTGATATAATGGGAAACAAATGACGGTGAAAATGCGATAGAGGTCGGAAATGATATGGAATAATAAGGTACCCTATGTGCACATTTCTATGGCAAATAGATATACAAAAAACACCGTTTTGGGCTTATACATGTCATATGAATATCTTATCGACATACTTTCGAGTTGAGCTTCAATTAATGTCCAATAGATATCAAAATTTTTCATTAATTAGAAAAAGATAATGATGTCTGTTGACATCCATTCGACATTAATTCAAGCTCAGCTCTAAAGTATATCCATAAGATGTTCATAAGGCATGTATTAGCTGAAAATGGTGTTTTTCGCCTACTTATTTGCTATGTAAGAACAGAAACAGGATATCTATCAACCAAAGTGTGCACATATAGGGGTTGTCTAAAAATGATGTTAAAAACGTACTTTTCTTTCACGTAGTACTTTCTTAATACCTACTTAGGCATTCTCCTTACTGTTATAATCTCTTTTGGTTATGTAGGAGAATAGTGGGAAGGGTTTTAAGGGGATTGATGAGAAATGATAGCTGAGAGGCTTGCTTCCCCCTCCCCCTGGATCCCTGAAGGTTTCTCACATATTTGCAACGAGATATTTTCCAAACATTTAAGATTCTTACCATGCATGGTAGCGAAAACAACTATTTTGTTCCTTACTCCATCCGTACTTTTGGTTATCACTTATTTCCCAATACATCAACTTTTGTACTCAAAAATTGATGCGATTAGCATTCTTACCATGATTCTATTTTATACGAAATTTTACTTCTCACCAAGTATTCTTCCACCTTTCATCGTCGAATACTCGAAGTAGTTAAGTACCATTCAGTTACATGCAGTAGATATTTAAGTTAGGTACGTAATACGTCTTGACTACCTATTTCGATTTTTCGGTTAGTACCATCTTGTTTTTCGAAAAATTATTAAACTGTTATGTTTCAAGTGTTCTCGCATGTGTTGCTAAAAAAGGAATATATGGATAGAAAAACGTGATATTTTAACTTCAAGCCATGATTGTTCAGTCGCACTTTTGGCATCCCTTGTTTCTCAACAAGTAAATCCACTTCATCCAAAAATTGATAGGATCAGCGTCCATCCTTACGATACATTCTTTGTTTGGTTGTAGGATGGCTTGGTCTGCTCACACCTTGTATGTTGGGGCTAAATTTTGTAAACTGAATTACCTTCTCTATTATTTCGCTAAACACGTGCCCACGTGAGCAATCGAATATAATATACAATAATTTTAGGTTTTTTCGACGAATCACGATCATGAATGTTTTTACAAATTTCAACTTTCAATGTTTCATTCCAATTAATTTTGCAACACTGATTCTGGAGGACATGAATTTAAATCAATCAAAAATAACTAGTAAAAAATTATTTAAATCATAGAATTTGAGTTACTAAAGCGTTTAATTATTCATAACATCATAATGAAGTCAAACAAAATGAAATAGGCGGTGAATTTTTTTTTTATGAAAGGAATTTCGCGCTTGGAGGTATTGAAATCAGTTAGACATGGTGTATATCTTTGACTATACATTGTGTCTGATTTTAACACCTCCAAGCGCCAAATTCTCTTTCTCCGCAAAAAGTAATTTTTACTTCATTTCTTTTTACAGGATTAACGAATTAACACATAAATAATTGTTTTCCTATGATATCATCCATAATTTACAAGATTATGAATCTTTTTGAACTTTCAAGGTTTCATTCCAGTTTATGTTGCAACACTGATTTTAGAAGAAATGAATTTAAATTAATTGAATAACTAATAAAAAAAAATGTTTAAATCATAAAATTTGAGTTATTAAAGTCATTATACCATAATGAAGTGAAACATAACAAAATAAGTGATATTTTTTTCCATGCAAGGGAATTTTGCGCTCCGGGGTGTACAAATCAGTTGGACACTGTGTATACTAGATGGTTGAAAATATAAATAAACCCACAATTTCTTGTTATAACGTTTATTTCAAAATTACATGAATGAGTTTTTGAACATTTTTGCGTTGGTATGTAAGTAATTAATTGCGCGCACGGTATATGGTCAACAAGGCGTATATTAATATTGTCTTGCATATTGGAAGCTTTATTCTTTGATTTAAAATATTCAACAAGAAAACCTGCTAAAAAATATTTTTTTGCTCTTTAGGCAGTTATTAGGCGCTTAAGAGTAATATCTAAAATTAATTACTAAGCATAAAAATCTCTTCGTTATTTTTATCAAGTTCTTGTAAACTATTTTTCAGTTTACGATGTATTCTATTTTCAGGTAAATGTGTATCAATCAGTTTGATACATTCAAAAATTCATTTCATAATATTGTCATAATTTTTTTCATAAAATATAATTTCCTCGTTTTCTGCTTTCGCCTTTCGAGCGACTGGTTTGTTTACTACCAAAACAAAATTTTTGATTAGATTCTACCATCTTAGAAAAAGCCCTATTTCCAGCCCTGCGTTGAACAAAGGTTGTACAACATCGTTTTATGGTTGAACCGAGTTTAAACTTCAACCTTGACTTAAATCACTGTTGTGCAACTGGCACTTACTAGTTCTTTTCTTACTCCATTTACAAACTAATAAAATGACAAATGTCCGTCTGCCAGTAGGTAGCTAGGTACTACCAAGTGTACCATTGTAATCAGTGAAAAAATGCTATTAATCGATGTGTTACATGACTATGTTTTAATAATTAAATGATGTCTTTTCGCAAACCTACAAATTTTTCATTTCAACTTTTCCTGAATTTAAAAGTGAACATTTATTTTCCACTGCCACACCAATATTAGCAGCCATTTAAGATCGGTTCACTAAATCGATAAATAGCATTTTGGAATGAACTATTTCAGCAATTTTACAAATTACAAACTTTTTTACGCTCTGAAATTATTTCCGAAAGTCGTATCGGATTCAACTGAAAACTAGACAGTCGAATCCAGAATCTCATATTTCATTTTTTGAGTTATCTTCTGGGTTATTTAAGACACTTTTTATCGTGATAAAGTTGGAGAAAATCCTTTTTTTTTTTTTTTTCAAGTGACTTCTCACCCTGCTATTGTCGAAGGTTCTCAAGGTCTTTGGGTATACTTTATAGATATCAAACTTTGGCATTTTTTTTACCGCACATTATTAAATAAGAATTACATACTTTACCATATTTATCCATTTCTATTTTTTTACAAGTAGATTACCGCAGTGAGTAGGTACATAATTATTATATGGAGTAAAAACATCAGAAAATATGTGACATTAATTTTTTTTCTTTTTTTCTCTCTCTCAACATCTTTATAGAACATGGGACTTAGGCAAGAAATGGAACGATTAAAAAGAGAAAATATCGCATTAAGAGATAGGCTTTCAAAATTTACTGACGTATGACCCAATCTGAATGAATTAAGAAAAAAAAAATGAAAAAAATAAAAAGCGATGCATAAGGGGAAAATGATGAACTATAAAAGGAAAAGAACAAGAACAAGAAGAAAAGAAAGAAGGAGGAAAAGAAGGCAAAAAACAAGCGATAGTTGCAACAGTAGAAGTAGTGGTGAAAAAGAGAGAAGAAAAAAAGCAGAAAACAGAAAACATCACCATGAACGTAAGTATCAAATACGCAGAACTGCCACAAAGTGAAGATGTAATGAAAAGTTAAATGAAAATAAACTACCTACTATGTACTATTGCAAAATTACCGTGTAAGTATGTTTAGGTAATTCGATAAAAGATTTATAAGCAGATTCATACAGAACTAATGTATATTATAGGTATAGGCTAATAAAATTCTTGCTACATGTCATACAGCATGATTTTATAAGTAGTGTATTGTCCGTACAAAATAGCATGAGCTAAATTATGTCAGTTGCGCAAGGCAAAAGTCAAAAAAATTTTAAAATTTTTTTGGTTTCCCAAAATATTATTAAACCAAAATAATAAGATGATAATATTAAGAATAAGATAACGAACAGATTTTAATTTTGTGAGTTAACTGGGAGTATTATAGTTATTATTCAAACATAATCTAATATCATGTTTGGACGTGTTTGTTTTCGCAAATAAAAAAAGAATGAAAGTAAACAAAATCTATAGCTTGGCAAACCCTAATGATATTTCGTTTTGGCTTTCAGCGATGCAATTCCTACAATTTAGTTCACGCTATTTTGGACAGACAATAAGTACACACCACTTATCTAACCAAGAAACACTTGATCTATGTAACATAGTATAATGCCTATATGTATGCATGTATGTATGTAGGTATTTGAATTAATTAGTGCAATTCACAAAGATACTTGTATGTGTATTTACTATGTAGGTATATTTGCATTGTTTCTTGGTGACTGTATTTGATGCGTTGCATGTGAAAAATTGATACCTAGATTAAGTTTACTTAGATAAATGTTAAGTTTATAGTTATCAATTACCATGATTGTATAAAAACTATATTTTGCTGATGATCTCAAAATCGTAATCATTATAATAATACGTAAATCCCTACCTATATACTTGATGTTGATTTACCCTAAATAGTTACCGATGATTCTACGAAGGATGATACCTAAGTGTATGATAAAATTACAAATTAATTGGCCTTCTTGTCTTCAAAATTTAATAGGTACCAACTTACTTATCGTTATTACTGAAAAATAATGTAAAGTGTTTACGAGAGTGATAAGGCTGATAGATTATAATGTTGATTACCCAACTGTAGAGTATTAATATGAAAAACTAAGCTAACTCTTTGTATCTTACTCTTATGCATGATTACCTTCATTTATTATACCTACGAACTAGCACAACGTAGCTACATCGTCATTTTTCGACTATCATCTTACTTCATTAAAATTCAAATCTACAGATTTCTCACGTAAAATAACTTGAACTGTTACCTATGTGATTAGTGATTACCTTTGTACGTATATGTATTTGCATGACAAATATTCGCTGTTTCGCGAATTGAAAAATCTATAAATTTTCTTCATGTTGTACGTATGTGAAATTTCAAAATCTAGATTGGTGCATGAATGTTGAGAGGCACCTATTGTACTCGATCCTTAAAAAGAACTAAACGTGAATTTTTATTTAATTATTATTATTATTATTATTATTACTATGGTCGTGCCTATATGTAGATATGTAAACCATACGCTCAGCACCTCACGCTGTTAGATTTTTGAGAGTACTACCCCATGAAACTAATTCTCTTATCATTTCTTATTTCACAATGATGCTTGAAAACTGCGTGCAGTTACATAAATCACAATAGAAAGATGCTATTGAATCATAAATAAATGAAAAACAATAATACTTGAATGATAATTAATAATAGGTAATAATTTTTTATTAGCTATTGAACATCCTTTTGATATTTATTGATAATAATAGTGAGTATAATAATAATGATAATGATAAAAAAAAAAACATGCTATATTTGAATTGTTTTTACGTTTATTTATTGTTTAAGTTTTATATCAAATAAGTCAGTTACCAGAATTAGAAATAAATTTGGAGAGATACACGAAAAAACATAGTTTGCATTATTTTTGACCACCAAAAAATGAAATCCCTCTTCAATTTCCTAAAATCCACCAATCTATTTTCATAAATATAAACTAATAAATCAGCGCGTGCCTCTGGCCAAGGTGGCAGTACACGGCACGTTAATCCAGTAAGTAAGAAATTATCTACTGTACCTAATTATATTCCTACCTAGAAATTGTACTGTGAAGTGGGGTCACTCCGGACAGTCGGGGTGACTTTAGCCACTTCTGTTTTTAACACTTCAGGCTCCTTAACATGGTCTCACTGCGTTCGGCACGGCTGATGACCAGGGCAAGGCAGAATATATGCGCTAAAAACAGTGAAATATGCGCATATTTTATGCGCTAAAAAGAGGTAAAATATGCACTAAATATTCCCTAAAAAAAGGAAATATGCGAAAGTATTCCCATACAATATGGGTATCAAAATAGAGGATTTTTTAAGGAGTTTCGTTAAACTATAATATCTATTCAAGTAAATACCCAGGTAGAAAGTAAATATCACAAATTCGTGCACAGATTAAAATACCAACAACGATTTTTTGCTTTGTAAACCACAGAACAAAAGTTTAAAATAAGAAATTTATAAATTCAATTTTTCATTTTTTTATTTTTTTTAGAACAGAAAATTTTTGATCTTGGTAAATACTGAAAATTAATCGATAATCGAAATATTCCCGAAAAAGGGCCAAATTTGAGGAAAAGTAGCAAATTATTCTCAAATATTCCCTAAAAAAGTCATTTCATGCGAAAATGCGGGATTTTTACCAAAATATGCGAAAATATGCGCTAACATGTTGGGCTCATTTTAATCAGAATGTTCCGATTCGTAAAGAAATTATCGATATGCTCGATAATCTACAACTAGAAAAATATGCAAAAGCATATTATGTTGCCTTGCCTTGCCCTGCTGATGACGATCTTGGTGTACAGTAGAGGGATGCAGGGAACTTTATTGTGCGTCATCACGAGACTTGTTGCAACTTGCTTTGCACAGGAGACAATAATGTGAGATGAGCAATTTTTGAAATTTTTAAGATGTGTGTTTAACTTCATTTCCACGTAATACTCCATGCGACGTGGACATTTTTCAACCGTTTTAGGTTGGGAGCCACGTAGGAAGCTGCTGGCCAACGCGGTATTGTAGCGTGGATTATATGAGGTAATAAGACTAAAAACAACATAATATTTCTCGCGTGATGCCTCACCAATTCGAATATTTTGGGCGGTAATTGTGTTACATTTCGGTTACGTTTTTCTACCTATTTACAAAATATTTTTGTCCTACTCAAGTTTTTTATTATCAACTACATCTTTTTATTCAAATAGTTTTCTCATTATTAATTTTATAACTTTGAGCGTAATTTACGGTTTTTCTGCACCTCGTGTTTTCCACATTGATTACCGTTATGTTCAATGTATTGTTTGAAAGAGAATACAAATTAATGAGACAAGAAATTGAGTTTATTCTGTTAAAAAAAGAGTTTCTCAATGAATGTAGTCTGCTCTAGCTGCAGTGAATCGTTGAATAGAGCGAATATTTGGTCCTTCGGTACACGGATGATAATTATTTCCAGTATATCTACCAGGTACGATTTACATCACTAATTTGCGTTTGAAATATGTTACTTCAGTTCGCGATCGATAAACTCAAATAAAATCGAGATTGAATCATCATTCCCATTAAGGAATTTTGGTTGGTACCCTATTAAAACCAATTCCCAGTACAGAAAACCATCCCATTATGGAAACATTGAAACGCATTCGTGGCCTCCGTAAACGCCAATTAACGAGAATTTACAACATCATTACAAAGGCCGAAGATGAAAGAAAAGCTGACATTCTTTCCTGGAAGTTGAAGCTTGAAAGCTTAGAAGAAATATGCAAGGATTTTAAGAATATTCAAAGTCAAATTGAATCTGAAGTAGATGCTGATAATCTTGATAAGGAAGCCAACGAGCGTAAAATATTCACTGATTTATGCACCGACTTGAAGGTTAAATTTTTGAGATTAATTCAAGATTCAACGTCTATAGAATCAATAACCCTAATGAATTCTCCACCAAAATAATTACATACCACAGCCATCCATTCCTAGCCCTTCAACTGAGACAAGGTTACCCAAACTAACCATTTCTATATTAAAAGTTAACATCGAAAATTCTAAATCATTTTATGACTTAATCATATCAACTGTAGATAACGCTTCGCATTTAAGCAATTCGGAGAAACATTTTCATTTATGTAGCCATCTTGAAGGCGAGCAATTACAGCTTGTAAAATCACTCCCATTAACAGGAGAAATTTATTCCGAAGCATTAAAAACCCTTAATGATTGTTACAATAATAAACATTTGCTTATCAATACACATTTTGAGCATATGTTTTTATTGAAACGAATCCAGCCTAAATCGAAAATATTGAAGTAGCTATTAGATGAAACTAATATGAACGTCAAAGCCTTATCAAACATGGGTTATACCGATGCTTAACTATGGGATTTAAATCTCGTATCCAATTATACCATCAATGCCACGACCACTTATATCTCTACGATGCTTTTCGTAAGTTAGATATTGATCAACGTTTCGAAAAAGTTAAGGAGTTCATGTGTCAATTGTTTACACCCTGGCCACCCTACCCGACAATGTACTGTCGCTACTCATTATAAATATTGTAAAAAATGGCATCATTCTATGCTGCACAGAAATGAGTCCCAATCATCAACTGCCTCAAATACTGCACCTAAACCTACTGTCAGCACTCCAAGCGCTACGCTAATACAAATTTCAGTTCCGATTCGAATACCTCTAGTAAGCCGAATATTACGACACTTGCTGCAAATATTTCTACAATGGTAAAAACCAGCATTTTACCTACCTGCTATCCTAAAATATATAGCGATAATGGCAATTCTATGCTGTTTTTTATTATGTTGGATAGTGCTAGAGACAGCGATTATATCACCTCTCGAGCTTGCCAATATTTACACTTACCTACCATCACTAAGCGATTTGAAATATCAGGTATAGCTGGTTTTATAGCATCTTCTTGCAAAGTTGCGAAACTCACTATTAAATCATTGCATGGCTCATATACCCTTCCATTAGGAGCTCCAGTACTTGAAAATATAACTATGCAGCTATCGCCTATTTACCTTACCCATCAACAACGCGTTTGACTCAACAATCAGGATATTAATTTCATTAATAACCGCCTCAATGAGCCTAGTAATATCGACTTTCTGTTAAGGGCTCAACACTTTTTTTCGCTGATGATAGGCAACAATTTAATGGTGATTAATGTTATGCGTGCGAAATTAATACATCTTGACGTTAAGAATCTCTCTGTTAGACTATCCAACATATTCAGTTAAAAGATATGGAAAGAACGAGAAAATGAAATAAGCCCTACTTATCTTAACAATTGTATAAACGATCGATTGATAGAATCTAATCTACGACACAACAAACGCCCGCGCAATCGATCACCTATAATCTCTAATAAAATTAAAAATACAATACACAAAGAATACAAAAAAATGCAGATAAAATTGAACTACAACTCCAAGCAACGATCTCGCACATAGAAATAAACAAACAATAAAACAAGATACAATAATTCCATACAAACGATTAAAGCAAAAATTGAGCAAAATAAAACTAAGATACATGAATAAAAATGACCATTAACACGATGAACAAATATTTGAAGACTTCACAATACGAACAAAATCTGATTTTGGCAAAGCCTTTGTGAACACGTCGGCTAGCATATTTTTCGACTCACAAGAGACTATGTTTATCGATTTAAGATTAGTAACCTGTTCATGTATGAAACAGTATTTAACATCAAGGTTACATTTATTTTTATTTTTCCAATCCTCAGCTAAATAAATATATCCCAAATTATCTTCATAAATCACAATAGGTTTTTCAACACATATGCCTAATTCCCCAAGAAAATTCTTAAATTACAAGACTTAACAGGCTAAATTACATAAAGCAATATATTCGGCCGCAGTTGATGAGAGTGCGACCATTGTGTGTTTTTTCGATTTCCAGTAAGTAATACAATTAAAAATTTTTACCAGACCACCACTGATGGAACGACGATCAGATTCATTTGCGAAATCAGAATCACAATAACCTACAATTACAACATCGCTAAAATCTTTATACACTAACTTAAAATTCGCTGTACCGGCTAAATACCTAAGGACACGTTTTAAATAGGTGAAGTGTTCATGAGTAGGTATTGCTTGGAATTGAGCAAAATAACTGACAGCATAACACAATTCAGGTCGCGTGCTAACCATTATGTGTTGGGCAAAAAGTAATTGTTTTCGACTCTTTGAAGACTTAACTGTTTTGCGATTCTTTCTTCAAAAGAGTTGAAAAAACCGAGAGTTAGAGTAACTCATTAGAAACAGTTGCTTTACTCAGCGAGTCTTCTCAGCTCTTTTTTCCTAAAAAAAATGGAGGAATAAAAAATATGACAGTGCAGCAATTATTGGGCAACTTGCAATTTATTCTATACTTTTATAATACAATCTTCTTGTCGCAATATGCTGGGTAAAAAGATAATCTGTACACGGGTATTTTTAAAACATAACGCTCATATAAAATAGGTATCAATTACAAATAATAAAAAGATATGTTTTTATTTCAGTATTACTTTTATTCCCTTTCTCATTTTATAAATTTCTTCTCGTTGAAATAGGTAAAGAAAAGAGATGATTCATGTTTTATAACTTGGTGTTGTTGAAAGGCTAATACCAAGGATGGCAAGAGCATTTGCTCGACGGAGCATGCTCATCAAATGCGCGCATGGCTTAGACTAATTTGCGCTTGCTCAAAAACAAAAAAAAGTATGAAATGAAATGCTATGTATTGTTCGTTTGTAGTTACTTCGTTGATTATTTTGTTCATGATCATAAATAAAGTCAGAAAAATGCTGAGGTATTATTTTCAGTTCATAAAATGCCTCGAGTTTCATTTAAGGCCGAGATCGCCATATGGTAGCAATTTAGTGATACTAAAAATCTGAGAATATTTTCCAACCTCAAAAAATTTTTAAAATGAAGAATTAAAAAGAGTTGACGATTCAGAGTCAAGTCTTTTTTCAAATGAATCACAAAAAAAGTTGAATTCGAAGAGTTAACTCTTTCAGGAAAAGAGTGGAGTTGACGAAGAGTCAACCCTTTTTTCAAAAGAGTTCGCCCAACATCGAGTGAAAGTCACTAATATTCGCCGCAAAAAGGGGATAATTCAGATCAATTTATATTATTTTTCAACTGTTATTTCATGTCAGAAATGTTCCGATCATCTATTAGAACTTACAAAACCTATTTCACTAATGGTAAACCAAAAATATTCACAATTAGATCTAGATTAATTTTAGTATGCGCCAATAATGAATCACTAAAGTTTATGCATTTTTAGCAGGGACTATCTTGGAGCTAAGAGGCGGAGATGGAGGTGGGGGTATTTGAAAAATTCTGGAGTTAGGAGGTGATCCACAATTGGAATATCATTAAAAAAAATGATCCATTATTGGTGAAATGGATTTTTTTTACTCATTAAAAATGAGGTTTTGAGTTTTTAGCAAATGTTAGTCCTAAAACAGAGTCAGTTTACTATAACTTAGTGCAAAACTGGTTTCATTATCTTTCTTTTCCGATTTGTAACAAATTAAATTCTGAAGCAACTTTGTTAGATGTGTCCACTACTGGTGAATTTACCTTACACTACTTGAGAAAATATACAATTTTTTCTCAACATTTTATAATAATTAAAGGCTAAAATGAAAGAAGAATCCGATTTTTTTATTAAATTGAAATACAGGGAAACTTCGGCTGACTTAGGATATCATATTCTATCTACAAAACTGCATGGATGAAGGTTGATATTAAAACAAATTCTTTCAAAATTTTGGGTAGGGAAATATTCGACGTTCTGGTTAAACAAGAAACTTTTGTATATATATATATATGTTGTGTCTAACTGATTTTAACACAACCGAACGCGAAATTCCCCTTCATAAAAAAAAATACCACGTATTTCATTTTGCTTGATTTCATTATGGCATAATGAATAATTTAAGACTTTGGTAACTCAAATTCTATGATTTAAATAATTGTTTACTGGTTACTTGATTGATTAAAATTCATTTCTTCCAAAATCAGTGTTGCAAACTTACCTGGAATGAAACGTTGAAAGTTTAAAAACATTCACAGTCTTGTAAATTATGGATTGAAATCATAGAGAAACAATTATTTATGTGTTGATTTCTTAATCCCGTCAAATGAAATGAAAAGTAATGAAGTAATGAATACTTTTTTGTGGATGAAGGGAATTTGGCGCTTAGGGGTGTTAAAATCAGTTAGACACAATGTATATGGAACTTACTTCGCATATAATAAAATCAACAATAATTCAGCATTTATTATCGTATCTTCAATTTTTCAAGCGTACCTTATAAGAAATCAAAACTCAAAAGTACTAAATAAGTAAATTAAAGTTGTTAAACACGGATTTATGTGACCAAACATTCTAATAAATGAAATTTATTGATGTTTTTATAAAATTGAATAAAATATGGTAATAAGCTCAGCGCCGGATTAAGCATTTTTGTTCTGTACGCACCAAAATTCTGCCGCTCCTGAATTTTTTACTCTATGTCTTTAGTCCTTGCCCAATTTTCTGGTTATCTTAGTTTTATAGAAGGATGAAAAATTAAAGTAAATTTTTTGGCTGGTTAACTGACATAAATGAACATGTTAACTCAAATGTAGGTATCATTTTTATTAATGTATATTCTTTTGGTAAAAATTTGCCGCCTCTAAAATCTGCCGCCCTTCGCACGTGCGTAGTGTGCGTATAGGGTAATCCGGCACTGAATAAGTTTTAAAATTTACAGTATGGTAATAAACTTTTTGTAATTTATGGTAAGGAATGAATTACCTTACATTTCTGCACATTCCTCTTCTGGTAGCAAAGAGAAAAACACCTACGCCGCCCCACTGTGATAACTTCTTGATTTGTTGTGAATTGATGACTGCGTAAGGGTTGTAGGCTACCTTCAGTTGAGGAAAGAGCAAGAAATCACAGGGGGGCGAGGTTTGGACTGTAGGGTAGATGTGGGTCAATTATAATTTTTTCAATTTTTAATTTACATTTAGATACGTTGGCCATTTTAAATTTATGTATAAGCTACTAAAAGGTAGTTGTTTGGTTATTGTTAAAACTGTCTAAGTGGAATCAACTGATCGCAATGCGTTGCGGAGGGCTCCTTTGATATCTTTTCATTTACACACAACCAAATATTCAGATATGCATAAAGTTCTACATGCTCTGTCTCGTTAAATTTGAAATTATAAAAACTTCTGAATGAAGAAAAGATCTCTGAAAAATATGCATAAGATGAGAAGTGTAACAGCGAAGATATCATAAGTAGGTATATGCAATTCATATCGACGGCTGGCTTGGCGGAAGAAGGGCCAAACTGCAATTTCACATGAACTTCCTGTAAATATTTAAGTAACTATAAAAAAAATACCAAAAAGTTGGACATTTGCCAAATGATTACAGATGGTCTAAAACGCAAAGATTTGAAGACCCCACCCTCCCCGACCTTCCCTTCCCAAATCAGGTAGGCTGTAATAGCTGTCGTTTTTTAGTTAAAAATTCAGCTAAAATAAACTGTTTTCAGATATGATTCGAGGCCAATCTAATTTTTATCCGTGTTGCACCCAACTGAAATCACGAAAAAATGAACATTCCCGATGAATGGAACGGCTACAAACACAAGAATTGCCATAAATTGAACTTTGGCAAATTCGTGTGAAATGCAGTTTGGCCCTTTTCTTTTCGCTAAGCCAGCCACAGCCGTCGATATTACCTTCATTCGAATGACTTGTAAGCTAATTTCTTAAAAGGTCAGAGCTTATAAATGAATGAAGAATTCTATGCATGTAGGTTCTTCACATATTATATCTAGAAGCAAGATGTTTTGATTTTATTTTTTTATTTAGTTTCTATAAGAGAATAAATGTGAATAACAAAATACTCATTTATACCCTTTGACTTATATACTAGATGGACCGAGTTACGTGTAGGAAAACTGCGGTGAAACATTACATGCATCAGAGTCGGAACACTCGTTGCAACTTTATATCTTGCGCATGGCTGAAGTCCTTTATCACATTCATGTTATTCTGATTTTAAGCAGTACTATCGATGTCCCCTTGCCGCACTATTAGCGGGAAATAAATTTGCGCATGCGCATTTTGAATTTAGTCACGAGTGTTCTGAGAAAATCTGTGTAATGTATCACCGTTTTTGGGTTGGCATTTGCTTGTTGCTAGCTCGGTCCATCTAATATATAGTCAAAGTTTATACCTAATAGGTATCATAAAAAACAGTCTCAAGAGCAACATATCAACTAGTTTTTGAGGAATGATGGTTATTTGAAAATGAAAATTTTCAATTTATACGAGTTTTGGAATGATTTAAATAGACTGGCGAAGTCGTATTTATGACACTTACAAAGTATATTTACATACTATGAGATAATAATTAAGTTCGGGATTCGTATCGTCGCATTTTCATTTTGAGCCTTAAGGTGCTACACCTTTTACTTCGAAAGCGTATTCTACTGCTCTCACTATCACTTACCTAATATATGAGTTGACAACCTCAAAAATTCTTGTTTTTAGGGTTTCGCTCGCAGAGCGGAGCGAAACCCTATTGCATTCACCAGGTTTTTCATCAACCCACCAATCAGAGAACATTTGAGTATTGTAACCAAATAAGAGTATTTTAAGTAATGGGAATAGATATTTTTTGTTTTTTTGTTCTTTAATGAATTTTTTGGTGATACATGTATGTGTATTAAACAGTAAATAAGTTTATATTTTGTTTTACAGTTTACTTAAACGACCAATATTTGTGGTTGTTTTTAAAATACATTTTCAGTTTCATCGAACGTTTTTTTAGATTTGATAGGTGAATAATGAAGGTGCCTATTAGTAGATGCTAAGTAATGCGCTATTTAAAAGTTGGAAACTCGCTTTTCGAATTTGAAACAGCTGATTGTAGAGGTGAATAATTTGTTATTGATTTCTGATAATAGTTGTTGTTGGTGTATACTTATGAAGTTATTTGCAGAGTTATTATTTGTAGAGTTGTGATTTAATTTATGTTATAGATGGGAATTCTAATATAGAATTCAAAATCGTGTTCTAAATCATTTTATTTACAGATTTGTAACTTAATGGTGGGCTGATAGCTAATTAATATTCTTGTTCTGTTGTAAAGTGAAAAATAAAGATAGTATAGTAATTAAGCAAAAAAAAGGCAATTTACGAATCACAATAAGCAGTTTACGAATTACAATTAAACGATTTACGAATTACAAACGATTTATGTGTTATTTATTAAATTTTATAATATATTTTATTCGCAGATTTGTAATTTGATGGTAGTTTCTTCAATTCTTGTTCTGCTGTAGAATAGAAAACCTAGAGAAACTCACGTAATAATTATTTGAACTAAATATATATAATTGTAAACATGGAAGAACATGATGTACAAATAAAAGGTTTTGAGCAAGAGAAGAAAACGCAATTACGTGAAAAAAATCGTAAGAAGAAGATAAGACACTTCTCTTTAATTTGTCAGAACAAAAAATTCAAATTCCAATTTATAAAAAAGTTATAAGCTGTGATATATGGCTTCTTTAAAAGCCAATTTTTTTGCATTTTTCTCAACAAATAATAAACGACATTATTGGATATGTAATTATTGATTTTTATTTTTCAAGAGTAGAATATTATGTTAGAATAATTACTTTCTCCTATTTAATTTAAATAATGAGAAATTAAGAAGTATAAGTAAAATGTGAGGTACTGGTATGTTGTTTGGTTTATGTAAGATTATGAGCGAACTACTGCACCAAATTTAATAATTTTTGAACCAATTTCATCGTGATGATGTCTTCGTGGAGGGTAAAGAGCGTATTTTCCAATTTTTTCATTTTACTTGACTCTCTTTTTGAGTGTCGATACCTCACACTATTCAAGCCTGCACTTCTTGTTTAACCTCTTTCTTATTTAGAACACATAAAAGTGCAATCGAATTCTTGAAGTACAAGTTATGTCGATTTGCTAGCCGCCAAAATTTTGGCGAGCAAGTAGTTTCTTGGTGACGTCAAGAAATACTTTTTAAACGTATGTACAGTCTACACATGATACGGAGCACGTGACATAAAACAAATTTGGAAACTTGGAGTCAGTTCGAAGGGAGATATCGTGTATTTTTACATTGTATTCCACTTTAGGAACACATTATGGTATTACGCAAAACTATTTCATTTCACTCAGTTCGTGAAATCATAACGAATGTAAGTCGTTTATTATTAATTAACATTTGCAAGTGCGCTAATCAGTTCCACAAATGAATGCCAAACATTTGAAGCAACAATAACAAATACAAAATAATAGTAAAAACAAATAATTATATTATTCATACCTTATTTGAAGTGAATACAATAAGTTATTAAAAAATATCACAAAATGGACGGATAAGTGGGATGTGTGGACTGCAGAAGATGCATCTTCCTGCATTAAGAATACCAAAAATTTACAAGATAGACCTTCTTTAGTGGAATAAACAGTATTTAGACCAACAATCTTCCATCTACTTTAGTGGTTTTGCAAAAAGTGTGATGTAAATAAAAGGTGAGCGCGATTGCAAAACTCAACAAAGGAAATTTATTCTAATCATACAGGTTCTACACGCTCGCCACTCTAAGGACGAACGAAAGAAAAAAAGAAGCAAACAAACTAAGAAACTGAGTGAACGCAATAGCGGATTTACTTGAAAAGTAAAGTCTGCTAAAAAGTGAATAAATAATTTCTAATAAAGATAATTATGATTATTTGACTGACTTTCATTCTTTAATACGTTTTTCCAACTAACAATCATAACTTTTATTATGAAATGAAACTTTTTTTGTGAAGGGCCGGTTGTATGTTCTATGCAGGCTTTAAAGCAAAGAAAATAATCGCCACCACAACTAAGTGATGAGAAATCACACTAAAAACGATAGCTTTAAAATTCGAGATGAACGGCTTACACGCTAAAACAATAATTTCAATTTTTCACTAGAAAAACTTTAAATTCCATTTTCTCAAAATTTTTAAATTTGGATCGCTTATATTTTCGAAATTCAAAATGACACAGCTGCGCGAATTCTGCATCGTTCGGCCTCAGATCAGTTTTATTCAATTGTCCATAGGCTCTAGTTATGCCCCATAGCAATAACTCTATTTCGACCATATGGGCCCTTTGCTAGCGGAATGCCACATATGTTGATCTCAGCTTGGTTACATCTTTCATACATCTACCATAGTGTGTTTTACAAAACACCCACTTAGTTCAACACGTCTATCGTTACATTAGTTTCAACACTTAAAATTGAGTGTTTTTGCATGCCTTTTATTTCATTTTCTTCAATAAAAACCCGTAACTTTCTCATTGTTCACATTTCAGAAGAAGCAAGTCTGGGTGTTCACTTGAGGCATTAAATGATTACAGACTACATAAACGAAAAACATGAGTCTGCCTTATATTATTACAAACAATGTAAAATGCAAGGATACAAACGCTTCTCTAAAACCAATAGGCTTTGATAGCTATCCATTTTAATTTTAAAAAACAACTGTCAAAAAGTGCCTTTTTTCATGAAAATATCCATCTGCCTTAGCTGGGCACACCTAAGAGCATCTCAAATCGTTAAAATAGAAATTTTGCTTTCAACCATGCGAGTTCATATTCCTCTCTATTAGATTAAAATTTTTGTCCATTCGAATTATTCGGGAAATAATTATTCAATAGTGAGAAAAAAAAAAAAAAAAAAAACTTGAACAAATCACTTGTAAATATACCTATTCAAAATTTGAAGGCTTAGCACCACAGCAACACCATTAATAAAATTTTTTCTCGCTACATACTCAAGATGAATGAAAGTTTCCTCATTTAGCGACTAATTCTTGATTTTTCATATTTTTTTCCAACAACTTAATTTTTTTTTATTTCTTTTTTTCTTTTTTTAAAAGAAAAAATATAGAACTTTTCAACTTTCTGATACAACTCTACGTTTTTCCAGATAAAACCAAGAAATACTGATCGTACAGCTGTGGAAGATCGCTCAAGGCAAATAACGAAAATGCGTTCTGATAGGAAAGGTCTAATACGATGATGGAGAGTTTTTAGTATAAAGGGTTGAAACCAGCGTTTTGGTGTTCATAAAAAGTATAAATAACTTTTCGCACTTATAAATACTGTACATAATGTACGCGAGAAAGACA
This sequence comes from Phenacoccus solenopsis, assembly GCA_009761765.1. Classification (NCBI taxonomy): domain Eukaryota; kingdom Metazoa; phylum Arthropoda; class Insecta; order Hemiptera; family Pseudococcidae; genus Phenacoccus; species Phenacoccus solenopsis. The sequence goes on from CM019753.1 coordinate 52,582,857, forward strand.
TTCTACGAAGAAATATTTTGATTTTCTATGTACCTACCTCATGAACCGCACCCAAACCCAAACCCAAAGTAAAACATACAAGCGAAATAAGTTAATTGGAAAAAATTGGTAACACTCGGTCGCTGGCGTAATTTGTTGCCAGTGGCCAGCAAGTGTTGACCACGAATACAGGCAATACAGTCGGTAACCAAATAATACACTAGATTATATAGCGTAACATATAGTCGGGCGACATATCCATTGAGTAATACTCACTCAAGTCAAGAGCATGCACCTGGCAGAAATTGAAACGCAGTCTTAGTCTAAAGTAAGTACGTGGAATGGCTGGATTGGAATGGTAAGTGGAACGAAAACATCACGTATTAAACTTGTAAGTCACTATCCTTTGGCCAGGAGTTCTATTTACTAATGTTCGAATCCAACACATCTGAAAATTACTACTTCGAAACGAAGTATTAATCGATGCCTTTTTCACGCATGTATGATGTGAACAGAGGACAAAACGCTCTTTTATCTATACGCGGTTTGCAACGAAGATATTCTTCAATATATTGACACGGGCAAAGAGCAGAAGACAAATGTCGAGTGTCCATTGGATTCCCTCTCTCTTCATCTACTGTCCAATCTAAACGTCGACGCAAAAAGTCTTTACTCCAACGCTGAATATACCTCGAAAACAGCTGTTCTCCGCGTTCCTATTTGCAAGCGCATCATAATATTATTACGAATGAGAATTTATAATTTGAAATAATAATAAAACAAGCTATGATCTACACGCCCATTGCAAGAGGGTTCCCTTTCGTTTTTTTGTAAATCAATCAACGATTCCACGCGGAGTGGCTGAACTCCAGTGGATTTTCTTTGAGTTGCAAACCAAGGTAATCAAAATCATCAAAATGTACATGACAACATGATGGAAAGAATGTGAAGTAAAGATATTGAAATTTTACGTCGTATTCTACCCAAGAAGATTATTCGTCCATTTTTGCATCACTAGTGTATGCCTAATGCGTAATACACTAAGTGCCAATAGTAATACACAAATTAATAAGAATTAAAAAAAAAAAAAAAAAAAAAAACTATCGATAGTTTCCGATATATTAAAGTAAAACTATCTACTATCAAGATCAACCATCGCCAATCACAAATATAAACGATAATCAGCTGTTTCATATTCGAAAAGCGAATTTCCAACTTTTAAATAGGGCATTACTCATAGGCCTCTTCATTATTCACTAATCAAACTTGAAAAAACGTTCCATGAAATTGAAAATGTATGTTTATCGTTTAAGTAAAATGTTGAAAAATTATAAATTTATTTACTGTATAATGAACATACGTATTTGTGTCACCAACAAATCAATTAAAGAACAAAAAACAAAAAAAATCTATTCCCAACAATTATAATAATCTCTTGTTTTGTTACTAGACTCAATGTTCCCTGATTGGCTAGTTGATGAAGAAAAATTATGAAACTGGAGAATGCAATAGGATTTTGCTACCGCTGGGCGAGCGAAACCCCAATAAATTAAACATATTTTATATATTTTTCATTCATTGAAGAATATGACCACCAATGCCCTTTTGGGCAAGCGGTGGCTAGATTACAACTATCGAAAAACAAAAAACAACAAAAACAAAAAGCAAAAAAAAACCAAGCAAACAATAGACCAAAAAAAAACCTATCTTTATACGACCATAAATAAATAAGAGAGTACTCGTTAGCAAAAATCTAAAAAGTCTTGTTTAAAAAGTAGTTCAGGGAACAAGATTTCAAAATTCCACTTGAAATTAATTTATTTGAGTAGTTTTTGAGAAGTTCTGTACCAAAAAGAGCATAAACTAGAAGATACTAGAGTATCTTAAGAGCGGACTTTATTAATTATACTATTTTAAAGAATGTTATCAGAATAATGTACCTTTTTTTTTTTTACCAGAATAAAAATTTTGTATAAAATTCAAAACTTCAACCATCTCCACTTATCCTAAATTTTATCAAGTATCATACAAAACATGACCTCATGTAATTCATCTTCTTATAACCAAAAACATAGAATGGTGTGAGGTCAGGTCATTTTACGTTCAAACAGCTCTAAAAAACAACATATTTCAGACGGTACTTATTTTTAAAATTCATATTTTAAATTGTAAATTAAAAATACATGATGTCACGTTACGTCATGCCAGTCTACCACTCCTCAAAATTTCGAATCTATCTGTCAAGTTTTACTCTAGATACAGCGAGAGAACGAACGTTTACAAAAAAACGTGACCTCATGTTAAATCATTCCTCCTCAAGTTGAAAAACTGATAATCCCTGGAAGTCTGCTTATTCTATCTATCCTCCCAATTTGGTGTCGATCGCTTTTGCCTCAAGCCGCGTCACGTCACGTCACGTTACGTCACGTCAAGCCAACACACATGCACTCACGTCCAGAAAAAACTTATTTCCAAGACTACTACGCCTACTCTTTCAGTGATTCACACCACATTCCGATAAATTAGATATCTGATCATTTATAACGGTCAACCATTCCTTCCTGCTATCATGCGGGAACCAAAAAACCTCAAATCATGCCTCCTCACGCCACGTTACGCCTGACCACCCACAAGAACTAATCAGTTCTAAAGCATCACTATCCTTACCCTTCCACCAACTTTGAACTTGATCCATCAAGTATCTCGTGAGAGAATGGAAAAGTCTCAACAAATGCCTCCTCATAGAAAACTCACGTCCGATCACCTCAAAAAACTAATAATCTCTCAAACTATTCTATCCCCACCTTCTTTGATCTTTTAATCATTCTGTTCAATTTTTCCCGACTTATCATGAGAACACAAAAAAGCTCAACTCACGCCTCCTCACGTCCGATCACGTCCAAAAACTAATCAGCTTCAGAGTACCACTACCCCCACCCTTCTTCCAACTTTCAACTCGATCCGTCCACCTTTACTCAAGTTATCGCGCGAGAACCAGAAAACCTTGACACACGCCTCCTTACGTCAACTCACGTCCCATCACGTCCAAAAACTAATCAGCTCGAGAACTCAACTACCCCAACCCTTCCTCTGAATTTGGTATCGATTCGATCACTTCTACTCGAGTTATCACGCGAGAATGCGAAGAAAAAAAGAATAAAGAAAGAAAGAAAAAAAGAAGCAAACCAACTAAGAAACTGAGTGAACGCAATAGCGGATTTACTTGAAAAGTAAAGTCCGCTAAAAAGTAAAGAAATGCGGTAAATTTTGGAAATTTCAATCCATCACAGCAGAATTCGAAACCAATAAGCAAAATAACAAATCAGACAGCGATAAGGAGCTGGTAATGAAAGAAAAATATTTAGGTACTATTTCAAAGGTCACACAGGTGAACCATAGTTCACACAACCTTCTCATATTACTCAAGCGACGATTTTCTAGCAACAAATTAATGAAAAATTGCGGGCGTACTGCCTACGAAAATGCTATTTTGCCCATAAGACAATACCCCCTATTGGCGGAAAAGTGTCCTGCACGCTAATGCAAGTGAGAATTCACTCATAGGGACGGAATGATAATGGTAAGCAGATCCGATCAAAAGCTTGGTTAAGATGTAGTGAACATAATGATATAACTGCTTCATATAATCCATGTATGAACATTGAACCCTGTTGAACGCACCATGCGAGAGATAGGCGCAAAACTTGGAATTTTTCTCAATAACCTTAAAAAATATAAATAAAAAAATGTCCCCATTACTGATTTTAGGTGGGAACAATTCTGTGAATCCTTTTAAAAAAATTAAAAATATTACTGAATGCAGTCCCGATATAAAGTGAGTGATTGATAATTAATGTAATGGACGAAATGAAGTCGCTGAAGTCTCGTATCAGTATTGATGAAACTGATGAATTTATTATAGATGATAATAGTTATTCGTTGGCATACAATGATGGCCGCATAACGGTGGCCGTTATTTAGAGCTGTGAATTTTTTAAATTTTTAATCTCTAAATGATAAATTGATAGGTATGGTATAAATAATCCTACGAGCTGTTTTCAAACCTCAAATTAATTATCAACCAAACTTTGTTATCTTCAAAATATCGCCAAAAGGAAACAAGTTCCACGACAAAATGTATGAATTACAGCGTTATGATTACTTACTTCCTTACGAGAAACCCGCACCACTCGAGTTCCTTGAATGATTATATCTTGGTTATCGATATCCATTCTTTCTTCAAACTGTTTTCTACTTTTTTGACTTTCACGCGATACGTTTTTGCTAACTATACGTCCAGCTGCTTCCTCGTTTTCAATGATTTCTTGCAGTTTTTTCTAAATTTCAAAGTCGAAAATAAAAATATAATGGTATTCTTGTTCACGTATATATACATATATATTTTAAACTATGAGGCGCCCAGCCATATGCTGGGCACCACAAAGAAAGTGTCTTCAAAGGATTCCATATCGGGCACCACAAGGTATATATACCATATAAACTTCAGTATTACTATGACTAAAATTATATACATATATATATAAAAACAGATCATGCTCTTTAGTACAGGGGAAATAGGACCAAAAAAATGGGTTTACTCAGACTAACTGCCGTAAAAGGATTTGTTTTTTTTTTTTTTCATAATGTGGTAGTAGGAGGTGTCCTAAACAACATACTAAGAGTCTCACTACGTAGCCCTTGTGCGTCGCCTGCTAGAGCATGAAATATGTCACGCCGCAGCGTTTATTCACGTTATTTTCGTAAATATATCTACATTTTTACGCAAAAATAGTTCAGTGAAAAAATGTTCTTAGTTTAATTTTACATAAAATGGACTATTCATTTTCATTCCTAACCCATTACTTCGTCGAAAAAAGATAGTGTCCTTTATACCTATTTTTCACACGACCTATCTATATACGTTGTTTTGAAGCGTTTTTAGTCGTTCTCTTTGCGAATATACATTTTAACGCAAAAATAACTCAGATACGTAAAAAACATTTCTCATTAAATGGTGTAACCAGGTAGTCAAGTACGCCAAAATATTCGGGACAGTTGAATTTTTTTCTATCACTGAGATTTATTCTTCACAAAAATCTACTCGTATACTGCGTAGATGAACACGAGAGCAGATGCAATAAGTTGTCAAGTTTTTACCGCGGTTATGATACACAGGTACTCCTTCAACTATAAGTACATTGCATTGATTTTTCAAAAGTTCTCCATCTTAATTTATTACTCATTTCCTGCCTCCTCTTCCATCAACACAGACATCAGTTGAACCAACCCTCTTCTCTCTCCGATATACTTTGCGACGATCCATCTAAAACTAATTCCCTTATCAACTTCTTAAAACAAACTCAACTCTTCCTAAAAATTTGAAACCCCTTTTCCTTTCCGTGTCTTTGGCCTAGGTTGCAATACATGGCACGTTAAAAAAAAAAAAAAAAAAAAAAAAAATATATATATTTAAATATACTGCTTTCAAAAACCACTTACCACACAGTCAGTTGTGTCGAAAAAGATGAAACACAAATTTACTTTGTGACAAGAAATTTTACCACGATCATCTAATCCCAAAATGATTTTATGGCGTATAAGGTGCCGATTCACTTGAGCTATACAACGTTCCAAATTATGGTTCAACTGCAATGGAACGAAAAAACATTAACAATTCACTTGCCATTAGCCAACACAAAGCATACGATATGAAATAACGAAACTTCATTTTAGCCTTGTATCCAATACTAAATACCTATATCTTAATTTTCAATTACATGTACCTACTACCTACCTTAATTTTTATCCACATGCATAAAAAAATGGCAGCTGAATTCATAACCAACCAAACGACGCCAAGACTAAACAGAGTTAGACCCTGTACGCCCGAGAACAACAAACCAACTAATACAATGAAGGCGGTGAAGATCCATAAAAGCAGCACTCTTTTGTAACAAATGTTGTATAATGTAAATCTTATGTCGTTGGTCAACATTTCCATGACATGAACATAATCTTCAACGGTGAGCTGTTGATAATCCATCATTTTATAATTTTTATTCATTTTTTTCTATTCTTTCAATTAATTTATTTCATTTTATTTCTTTGCAGCAAAGAGAATAGTAGCATTGTAATATTTCAAGACACTTTTTGTTTCGAAATCAAAGGTACACATTAGGATGAAACGAAAACTAGACACACTGTGTCATAATAGTGGACTTCCTTTTACTGTACAAACATAATTTAATCTGCTCTTCTTCTATACACCATTTTTCTTACCTGACACCCTTAATGCCCTCCATTTTCTTCTACGATGGACCGTTCGCAAGACATTTTCGAAAAACTGATATAAACTTTCAAGTTGAAAAGCTCAACTTTCAAACTGCGGATCAACTTCAAAATTGAATCAGCTTTTCTTCTATACACTTACTAATCACCATAAAAATTTCATGCAAATCAGTTCAGTCTAACGAGAGCTATCGCGTCAGAAAGGAATGTCCCTAAAATGAGCTTAAAGCTCCAAAGCTCAGCTTCCCATGGATAGACTTACACCAAAAACTAATCAGCTCTTGTTCTTAATAATCTACTCTAAACCTAGTGTAAAAATTTTGAATCGATCTGTCTAGTTAAACTGAAGAAAATGCGTCAGAAAGAAAAGGCTTCAACAAACAAACAAATAAATAAATAAAAAAACAAACCAAGACGACTGCAATAGTGGATTTCCGCATAAACGGAAGTCCACAAAAAAGTCCTTCAATTTCGACTAAATTTTAGGTTGTTTACTAGAAGTTGAAAAATCCTTCACCAAATTTTCAGATTCTCACGAAATTTTGCAAGGGAGCGCAGTAACACTTCCTGAAAGGTGATGGGGAAACGAATAAAGCGTAAGGTAACAGTAGGGTTGAGAGTTTTAAACCAAAGTATTTAAAACACATGTTATATTGATTAAAAAAAAAAAAAAAAAATGAAATGAAATGAAATTTAAAACAAAATTCTGTTCAAAATGTGTTTAAAACTTTCTTGTTTGTTTTAAATATGTTTTATTGTTTCTTTAAATTTACGGTATTTAACCGAAGAAATACAAGTAAACGCTAACGACGAAGAATTTTCTACCTGCGAAAGCATCTTCTAGATTTTGAAAATGTTTCCATTTTCAAATGTATTGAACTTTTGAGAACTTCGGGAAGTCAAGGTCGTCAAGGGTAATAGCTAAATGTGAATTTTTGAATTTAATTTATACAACTTCAGTAGGGAGACCTCTTCATAGTTTATGGAATTATTTCAACAAAGTCAAGGTACATAGAATAAGCTAACTTATTTAAATTTGCCCACGACTCGCGACAGGTACCCCACCGCAAAGTCCATGAAATAGGCAATGAAACTCGATTTAAGCTTTTGTATGAGAGCTTTTGTGAAGAAACTTTGCAAAAACCATCTACACGATTGTTCGAATATTCCGCGAAAATTTCGGCCAAACCTGTTCAGTAAAACGCGCGTGATGCCAGGAATAAAAACGTCAACTTTATAATATAACAAGCCAGGAATGCCCATCCTACAGACGGGTTGCAAGTTATAGGCACGTTTTGTACAGCAAAAACATATTGTTTAATAATTTCTTTATTTCACCGAACGTATTATAGGAAAAAAAAAACGTAAGCAGCTATGCCGCATTACTGGAGCTGAGTTTTCAACTGGGGCTTATTTAGGTTTGGCAATGATAACGTTGCTAAATTCTTCATAACTATAGACCACACCCTATACCAAGTCTAAAAACCCGTATTCTATCACTTCCAAAACCACTTAGGAAGTTGAATTTGGAACAAACGTAGCATTTCTTGCCATGAAATAATCATATGAATATATATTTCTCAAATTATCTTCAAATCCTTATGATCCGCCATTTTGGATCCATTTTGACCCAAATTGAAGAGGTCATACTCTGGCCATCAACTAATCTTACACACGAAATTTGATCTTTCTAGGCCGATTTGTTGAGGAGATATGGATGATTAACGAAATTTCCTACATCAATTTCTCCTCCAAAAGAAGTTCTTTACTTTACCTCGCCTTCGACCATATACTATGGACTGCTAATGTTCGTACAGAAACGAACACAAAAGTGAAGCAAACAATAACAACATCATAGATGAGCTCGCGCATGCGTAGTGATATTTCAGGAATGAAAATGACAATTTTCAATGATAAGAATGTTAAATCAACATCAACTACTGATTTAATTTCATTAATACTACTCAATAATTAAAATTACGTTAAAGAAAGTATATTAATAATTATTTCAGTGAATCATAACTGTATAAGTTGATAAGAAAACTGAAACTACGCATGCGTCAGCGCATCTAACTATTGTTGTTGTTGGATTCAATTTCTACCATTTTAATTAGCAGTCCATAGTATATGGTCGAAGTACCTCGCCTCCAAATTCACTTGGGTAACTAAAATCAGTATAAGTTAGTCACTTGAGCTCATTTTATCATATGGCATGCAATAAAAAATTTTCGATCTCTCTCATACCCCACCACATTTTAAAGTCAATAACCTCTCCTTATCACCTCCAACATCATGTATGAAAGTGAACTGGGGATATTGTATACTTCTCATCCCCAATAATCATATGAGTTCATATTAATTACATTTTCATTAATTTGAGGCTTCTCAAGCTTTACTCAAATTTTAATAATCCGCCATTTTGTTTCCAATTTATCCAATTTCAAGAGGTCATATTCTGGTCCCCAACTAACCCTACCCTCAAAATTTGACCTTTGTAGGTTAATTTGGTGAGGAGATATGGAAGATTGAAGAAATTTTATGACTCAAAACTTTCTCAAAAAGCCGTTTTCTGCTCCAACTCCCCTCCAAATGCACTAAGGAAGCTGAAATTTATATACGTTGGGGTCCATGATGTACTCTTTCATATGAGATCAAAAACAAAAAATTTGAGGTAGTTGCCCCTTCTCTAGCACCCCTCAAAATTTGAGTGATCCGCCATTTTGAATTTTTTCAAAAAAAAAAGTATATTTGGGCTTTTGGCAGGAGCGAATGGTCCCGTCTTAGGCAAACCATTGCCCACTAATATCTGGACCTGGCAGGCTGCTCGAAGTTTTGTACTAGCTTTACTTTAAGTTTAAAATTACATCTTTAATACACCAAAGCGGTAAATAATAATAATAATAATAATAATATAATAATGTCGCTGACGAGCGGACGTGAACTATTCCATCATACTAAATTTCACCCCATTTTATAATTTCTCAATGTTATACCTTTTTCAATTACATAGAATGAGCGAATACAACTTTAGCTGCGATCTTAATGATAATGAATACCTGAGCATTAAGAAGGCAATGGTGATCAAATAAAAAAAATTACCGTTAATCCTTGTGCCATTAACTCTTCTGGTACGAGTTCAGGGCGGAATTTAGCGGGTGTTATCCACGGAAACTTGGAATTGACTGGTAGCAAAGTAACAATAATATCACCATTGGCTGTAATGCAAAAATCAGACATTTTATACGTTGAATCTCATAAATTACCAAATGTTTCCAATCTGGGTGCTTACCGAAGCCTTGTCTGATTGTAGAATGTGAATCGGAGTTGATGCCGTTGGAACATTCATAAAGGTCGATATTACGCAAATTCAAACTTTGACATGGATCTGTACTTGGTTGTTCTCCTGAACGAATATCTTTCACTTTTATATGAACAGATTCAGTAGGAAGAATTGCGCTCGCAGTCTGCTCTTTTTTCGGAGGTAATTCAATAACAGCATCAACAGTTTGATACGACTCAGATCCATTTGATTTCACTTCTTGTAAAGCAACTTCTGCATTCTCTGCTGTCTTTACATCATCTTCAAATTTTACCCATTTTTTTTTTACTGTTTTAGATTCTAAGTCTTTGGGTGAATCATTATTTGCGTCTTCCATTCCTAAACACACATACTAAGAGTTTACAATTCTTCAATTATTTTTTTTTACTTTTTTTTTTAATTAGATATTCTCATGTTTTGAATAATTTTAGGGTTTGTTTTTGTATTGAATTCACGAAAGAAAAGTGAACTTTCAATTAACGAATATTCCAAGCACAGGCAATAACTGTAACTGATAAACCAAATCCACTTAACACTACTCTTTCAACTGAGAAATACGGATTAAGAGTAGTTGATTGGCTCACAAATATGTTCTATTCATTTCACGCTAACGAATACAATCATAAGAAATCTAATTCAAATGTATGAAGAATTTAGCACTGCCATTTCTCATTTTCATCTAGAGCATGTAATTATTAGTAGAGAATTCAGCAGTGTAATATCGTCATTAAAATATTTGCAATTCATATTCCACATATCGTACTTTTTTCCATCACCAAGACAACCATACTTCAAATACCTACTCAGATTCTGATAAATAATATTTCGCGAGGAATTTAATGATGCAATCCAAAACATTTTGGAAGGCAACTTTGATGTTTTTTTCATTTATAAAAGGTTTAGTTACTGGTTTGCCCCTCAGCATTCCTCATACACTGAATAGTCAAGATTCATAAATGTTTGATATTAACCAGCTGAATTAAGTTGAAATGCCCCAGCAAATATCTCGACTACAATCTAAAACCGATTTAAGTCACTGAATTCTTCGCGAGAATAAGGAACATACTTCGGAAAATGCAAATAAAGAAAACCTTAAAAATGAGACGACGCAGCGAAGTTAGATTCCGAACCACCACCCAAACAATCTCACAAAATACTTACTCGTGCTTAAAGATAAAGATAATGAAAATTCTCAATCTCATAGAATTTATTTATTTTCATCGACTTGCAAGAAGCTATTCAGTCTTGGAACAATGTACGAGGGCCTTCCGTCCTCGTGAACTGAAATTAAACTAGTAAATAGTGTAATTTTAAAGCGATGTTATCGCAGAAGTAACCACGACTCAGGCGCTTCCCTAATTTCGTTTTGCGTTGCAGACAAAGTTATATAATATAAAGACTAGTTAGTTCACTCACATAAGAACAACGGTGTAAAATCCGTCCAGCCTCGATTAGTTACAAACGCGGCCACCGCAGTAGTAGGGTTGCGTAATATTTGATATCCAATATTTGTAACGAAATATTTGCAAACACATCAACATTCGGTTACTATCCGAATATAGTTCATGAAAAAAACGCAAAAAACGCTAGGTGCGAAACTAAATTTTATGCTTTACAAAACAAAAACAAGCGATCAAAAGCCAAGAAAAACAAAATAAATAATTTGATCAATTGTCGTGATTGTATCATGTGCTAATTTGTTAGTGATCCTAGGTTTTTTTGATGAAACTATATTCGGATATTAACCGAATCAGTGTTGTCAAAGTTCACGAACGTTTAGAGAATGAACGTGAACGCGTTCGCGAACGAGCCACATTTTCGTGAACGTGAACTGAACGCGTTCATTTCATTATGAACGTGAACTGAACGCGTTCATGCACAGAAAATTGAACGTTCACCACAGATTTTTAGGGCTATGAAGCTAGAACAAAATCGCAGGAACAGGAATAGGTTTGCTCTTGTTTTTCGTCGTGTTGCGTGTCAATGTGGGATTATTCTATTCTCATTTCTGGTTTCCATTGTTTTTCGCATTTTTTCGTGATTTCCGGACAGCAGTTTGTCAAAGATCGTGAAGGTTTAGAGAATGAACGTGAACGCGTTCGCGAACGAGCCACATTTTCGTGAACGTGAACTGAACGCGTTCATTTGCTTGTGAACGTGAACTGAACGCGTTCATTTTTCAACGAACGTGAACTGAACGCGTTCATTTTTTTCGTGAACTTTGACAACACTGAACCGAATAAGCAAATACCTGACAAATATGATATTTATTCGAGTGATATTCGGTTACAGTCAAAGTGATAACAGGTTACACCATTTGAGATTACGTGAAAAATTTCAACTTCATTTTTTCAAATGCATTGTTTACTGATGACGTCAATATGAGCAACTGTGAGTTGATAATATCAACAGCCAATAAGGCATCAGTCTTAATGAGTGTTGATAAAATTTCGATCTCCCCTCTTACACCTCAAAAGTAATAAGTCCACGTGTACATTTACCTGCTCATATTGACGTCATTCAGAACCAAATATATATTTTTTTTATTGGTTGTTGTTCTCAGACTCTTGTGGCTGGGAGAACCAATAGAAATTTATGGAAATTTCTTGGTGGCCAGCAGGAATGGTTTAACCTGTTGTAGGTCAAACCACTTTGGGTTACAGTCAAATATTAAACAACCCTTGATAAGACCATTAAATGTAAACACGACACTAGCGCGCCACTGCTCTGAAGGGTCCCAATTACCTATCAGTTCATCTTCACGGTATTCACCATGCTTGTTTGTGCTTTACTATTTCGACTATTTGGCCAGCATTTTCAATTTGAAAACATTTTGGGAAGTAATGAAATCGTGAAAATTGTCGCGCTTTTTGCCTATCCTTGTCCTGCTAAAAAGTATCAAGTTATTTTTGACAGACAGTAGGGTCACTGGAGCAAAAGGAAGTAAAGCATAATTTCCCTAAACGCCATTAAGGCACCGTAGCCGCCGTCTGCCCCCAAAATTTATGACGAAAGCCAATGAGAAATAAATTTTGAGAAAAAAAAAAATGAACATAAATAAATAAACAGGAACGAATAAACAAATAAACGAACTAAATGCTAGTTAGAGGCATTAATTATAACCAGTGTTGGAAGAACGGCTAAGACATCGTTCTTGTTCCCGTTCCTGTTCCTGTTCTCCTTGACTGATTGCTCTTTTGCAATGGTTTTGTTCTCACAATCTTGACGCATCAGTTCTGTTCCTGTTTGTGTTCCTGATTTTATTCTGTGACTTGTTCGTTCTCTGTTCGTTCGTTCTCAATCTTTTGACTGAGCGTTCCCGTTCTTGTTCCCGTTCTTCGTTCTCGTTCTTGGATTTTTTTTTAATCAGTACCGTCTATGATCAGTATTTACAATTTATTATTTTATTTCGCGAATATTATCTTTGTTTGTTCATTTTTTTTTCTAATGTTCACTGAAATGTTCACTTGAACGTGATTATGCGTGAGAATTCTTCAAAGTACCTGAACGAGATACCAAAACTGAAAAAACAGAAGTATCATTTACTCCACAGTTTTATACCTGAAGATGAAAATCTTTGAAAAAATTTACACTCTGTCTAAACGCTTGGAGATTTCATTTTTACTTTTAAAAATTTTAAAATATAGTAAGGTAACTAACATAGGTACAGAACATTGAAGTAGACTACTACACTCAACATGTACAGTGTACAGAAATGTGGTAAAAATACGCTTAAATTTTTAGAAAAAATATCATTTTTACAACATACAACCTCGGTTTGTGTACTGTTAAAGCAACAACTATAAAATTAGAAGAACAGAAACCAAAAACCGGAAAATTTTGTTCTTTGTTCGTTCGTTTGTTCGTTCTTATGTTACTCAATTTATCCGTTCCCGTTCCTGTTCCCATTTTCGTTCTCAAAAGATGGATGTTCGCGTTCTCGTTCCTGATCTCGTTCTCAACAAATCAAAGTTCTCGTTCTCGTTCCCGTTTCCGTTCTTTAAAAATCACCGGTTTTCTGCGTTTTCGTTCTTGTTCGCGAACTGTTCTTCCAACACTGATTATAACAGGTGAAATTAAACAATGCATTAATTAATTAATTATCAGGTGATTTCTATTGTTCATCTGTTTTAGGTATCAATCTTCAGGATCTGCTTTCGTTTTCCGGAACTGAAACGGCCACTTGCTGCCATATCGCCAGTATTTCTATCCTTCTTTCTATACCGGGTGACTACTTGATTCGAGCACCCCCAAGCGCAAAAATCTTTCCCTCATAGAAATAAATTACATAATTATCTGAATGATATTAAGAACAATAAATGGCATAAATAATATTTATTTAATGCTTAAAAGTGTTTATCAATGAAATACACAATTTTAATTTATACTTTCATTGTCAAAAATACATATATGTTTTGAATTTATTCACCTTTTAGATAATTTTTTCGCTTGGGTGCTCGAATCAAGTAGTCACCCGGTATGGATTCCTGTACTAATTAATCCGCCGTGACAGTAGCCTACAAAAAGCTGTCGCAATGTGCTGCGAGTGCGACGGCAAGAAGCTGTCGCAAGCAGTCGTGCGACGGCCGGGACTGTCGCAATCAGTCGTGCGACGGCCACGACGTTCGTTTATTAATAGCTAAAAATGAATGAATTTTTCTTTTTTCACAAGAAATGCAATCGGTATATAAATACCTTTCCAATGACACCTCATTCACCTCGATACGATCATTATTCGTCGAGTAATCAAATGGTTTTTCCTGACCCCGACATTTGGCTGTCGCGCCACTTTTTGTGGCGCGACTTTGTCAACATTGATTTGGTATACATTTTCATGTGCGTTCGTGAGAGTGTTGGCGGGAAAATAACAAATAAAGGAAAATATAAACATACCCTAAAATAAACGAAAAACGAGTGTAGTGCAGCGTGCAGGTAAACACATTTGTTGGACAGCAGGACAATCGAAACCGGTAAGAAAAATAGCCCCATTTTCACTTTCCACGTTTTCTGATGTGCTACTCGTAGCATTTTTAACTATTAAGACACTATTCGATCGAAGATTATATATCAGTTATGTTTAATAGCTCTTACAACTTTAGTATTAATAATAATTACAAAAACATCAACATCAAAGTGTCTCCTTGAATAATCGTGTAATTTTGTGTTTTGAAATAATTACAGTTGATGGTTGATGATATTTTAAGACTTCCTGTTATAGTAAAATGGATGATCCTGACTTCGATTACAAAGTGCGAGAAATTCAGCGAGAATATCTCGACTTTTTAGATGATGAAGTAAGTTATAACAATGGAACCTGTTTTGCCGCTGTGGTAAGTTGACGATACAGTCGTAACTGTGTTACTTTTATGTTGCAGGAAGATCAAGATTTCTATCATAGTAAAGTGAAAACTATGATTGATGATAAAATGGCACGATTAGTGGTTAACTTGAATGATTTGCGTTCCAAGAATCCGAAAAGGGCAATCGAGTAATTGAGTTGTTGTGGATGATTAGTTCTCTGCTCTGGTATTCACGTATTATAAGAATTGATTATTATATTAGGTTGGTAAGAAACGCGTTTCCAGAGCAGATAGCTTTTCAAAAAGCTTTACACGAATATGTGAGCAGTTTGGATACGAAATATGCGACCGAACACGACGAATTTTTCATTTCATTTGAAGGAAGTTTTGGTACTAGGCACGTGACACCGCGAACGCTTACATCTCGTTTTTTAGGCAATATGGTTTGTTTGGAGGGAATTATAACGAAATGTATGTGTCATATGATGACGAGTCCGTGTCATGATAAGAGTAGTTCGCAGCAGATTTTGAAGTTCGTATCAATGAACTTTTCAGGTTCGATGGTATTTCCCAAAATTGTCAAGAGTGTTCATTACTGCCCAGCCACTGGTAAAACGACAGAAAGACGTTATACAGATTTAACTTCCTTCGATGCATTTCCCTCCTCAAGCGTGTATCCCACTAAGGTTAGTTGTTTGGTGGTGCATGACCACATGACTACGTTTATGAAAGGTGTTGTAGTTTTGCCCGTTTTTAATTCGTACTTGTAGGACGATGACGGAAATACATTGGAAACCGAATACGGATTGTCATCTTATAAAGATCATCAAACCTTAACCGTTCAAGAAATGCCGGAAAAAGCTCCCGCAGGTTTCTCATTGATTGTGTTGGGCATTGTGCAATGATTTGATTACTAGATGTTTCACTCTCTAAATTTATTCTCTAGGGCAATTACCTCGTTCGGTGGATATTGTATGCGATAACGATTTAGTTGACACGTGTAAACCTGGCGACAGGGTTCAGATTGTCGGAACGTACAGATGTCTTCCAGGCAAGCAAGGTAGTTTCACGTCCGGAGCTTTTCGGTGAGATAAACGACAAGCAGCTTGCTTTCGTATTCAGTTCGCGGACCAGCTAATGATTACTCGATTTTTCCTGCAGAACCGTGCTCATTGCGAATCACATCACGTTGCTTAGTTCGGAAGCAGATGCTGTTAATTTGACGAAAACGGACGTTAAAAACTGCCGAGCGTTAGCCAAAAACAAGAATATGTTCGAATTGCTGAGCAAATCGTTAGCTCCGTCCATTCATGGACACGAATACGTTAAGAAAGCCATACTTTGTATGCTTTTAGGCGGCATCGAAAAAATATTACCAAATGGTACCAGACTGAGAGGGTGGGTTCAGCTGTTCCTCCCTATCACTACCAATGAATATTTCGCCGTGCTTCGTGATATTCGAGTAATGAACTTGCGTTCGCGTTTTGTTTTTTAGCGATATTAATATCTTGTTGATCGGCGATCCTAGTGTCGCAAAATCGCAACTCCTGCGCTACGTATTATGTACGGCTCCTAGAGCGATCGCAACTACTGGCCGTGGAAGTTCCGGAGTTGGATTAACTGCTGCCGTGACTACCGACCAAGAAACCGGCGAAAGGCGGTATGCTATAGCGCTATCGTACATTTTCTTTTATCGCCGTTCCCATTTACGACCGTGCGTCCTCCTGTCGTCATTTCAGTTTAGAAGCCGGCGCTATGGTTCTAGCTGATCGCGGTGTTGTATGTATAGATGAATTCGATAAAATGTCCGACATGGATCGAACCGCTATACACGAAGTTATGGAACAAGGTCGCGTCACCATATCCAAAGCTGGTATACACGCTAGATTAAACGCTAGGTGTTCCGTTTTAGCAGCTGCCAATCCCGTTTACGGCAAAGTACGTCGTTCGTTCTCTATTCCCTATTCTGTACTCGGTATTTTGGTAGTCTTGATTTCGATATTTCTCTTTTATAGTACGATCAGTATCGCACTCCGATGGAGAATATTGGTTTGCAAGATTCTTTGCTTTCTAGATTCGATTTATTGTTCGTAATGCTAGATCAGGTGGATAAGGAAAGTGATGAAAAAATTTCAGATCATGTTGTACGAATGCACAGATTCAGGTAACATCTAAACTCCCAAATGAAGTGAAACTTCGTAGGCGCTGCTGAATTAAGTTGGTGTGAAATTAACAACGATTATTTCAGAAAAGCTGGCGAACAAGACGGCGCTGTGTTGACCTCTGGTAATGCTGTTGACGTGTTGAGTACCCAAAACTTGGAAGAACTTTCATTGGAAGAGCGAACGGCGCCCATTTATGAAAAATACGATTCGCTGTTGCACGGTTCAACCAGGAGTCGATCCGATAAATACTTGACCGTACAATTTATGAGAAAATACATTAGCTTCGCTGTAACATTTTTAAAACCCAAATTAACCGAAGAAGCATCCGAACTAATAGCTCAGAAATACTCCGAATTGCGTAGCGAAGATAGTAGACCAAACGACAAAGCGAGGGTAGTTACTGTTTGTCAAATATTATTATCATTATTATCATTTACGTATTAATTATCCGCACTTCGTGAAGGTTGCTCGAATCTTCGGATTTTTCTGAAAATAACTTTATGGACTTGGGAAAACATCGAGACAGTGAATGATGAAGAGTTGTTGTTTTATAGATCTCGAGCGAGCCAGCGAGCGAACGAACGAATAAATGCGATATACCGCGTTCTGCATGCGCTACTTTTTCTCTCGCCGCAGAATTGCAATTCTCAACCCCCTTGAAAATCACACGTATAAATCTTTTGTTAAAGGCAAAAAAAAAAAAAAAAAAAAAAAATGTTTTTGAACTTTTTAAGTGATATAGTATGTGCTTATGATAAAAATGCATGGTACACTGGAATTGGGATTATATAACTTGACTTAACGCGAGCGAGTTTCAAATTGGAATGGTATTTATTCGTATGAAAATGCGCAATCGCTTCTTTGGGATTTTTTTTTCTTCCTTTCGAACAGCGTGTCACCTAATTAAAAAATGTACTGTGACTTGCGAGAAAAATCATATTTCAATTACATTCGGTGCATTCCATCGCACGATGCTCCACATCACACATCGCTTTCTTAGCGTGTAGCACCTACTACCTATGACAAATATTCTTTGTTTTGCAGTCCGCCGCTCGCGAACATCACTCGCACTTTCTTTTTCATCCTTAGTGAAATTGGAGTTTAACGCTTTTCAGGTTCATCTTCCAACTTGAAAATTTCTTCAGTTGTTGGTCGCAGAGATTTTCCAACTTTTTCTTTTTCTAATCTTTCTCGAAGATGACGTTCAATTAGTTGCATGGAAAGTTGTCTAAAATAACTTCTGCGAGCAAATTTTGCTCTCGTTTCCCGTTGAGATTCGCATAAACTCGAGTTATACGAAATTATGGAACTCACCTGGGCATGATCATAGGCCATGTTTTTGTTTTTCCCGCCGTCATATAAGTCGAGCACTACTGATCAAAAGTGTCAGTTCCTCCTTTGGTGTTATTATAAAAGATGAAAGATGATGGCTTCTTTTTTCTCACTAGGCTCGATGTCGTCATTGTACAGTATACCCAAGTTAGACAGGGACGGTCTACCTGTTTTTTCAGCATAGGAGGCTAACACTTCAGTGCTGCCAAACCCGATTTAAAAATGACAGTGGTGTTTCTGGCTTGTCCACCCTCAA
Source organism: Phenacoccus solenopsis (assembly GCA_009761765.1). NCBI lineage: Eukaryota > Metazoa > Arthropoda > Insecta > Hemiptera > Pseudococcidae > Phenacoccus > Phenacoccus solenopsis. Next base: position 52,601,496 of record CM019753.1, read on the forward strand.
AGTTCCAGTCATAGGTAAACCAGGTATACTTGAAAATCAGTTGTTGTCAGTAGTTATATGTCGATTTGTAATGATGAATAGGCCGACTCAACTCTTTCATGTATGTAGTAGCTAAGGGTTCTTGAGTTGTTGTTGTTGTTGTTGTTGTATTTCTTTCGCATTTTCATTTTTTTGGGCAAAGACGGTATATGGCAATCCCTTAAACGTGTTAAATGTCCATGCGTCGTTAGCCATCATAATCTTCAAACCATACTTCGCCAGCTTAAAAAGCATATGAACACGGAAAGGACAGTTTCCAACAAATCCAAGCAGTTGCTCGTGTATCGTTATGTTTTGTGATGTATTATAGTAGCAGCTGGTGCAGTTGTTGATAAATTTGCCCCGAGGAGTGCAAATTGCCCCATAACTATCAGTCAGCTTCCTGTAGTCTTGTGTCTATTTATTATGAAATCTTAAATCTATGTTGAGACTTGTTACTTGAAATACCATAACTCGTCTGTACTGAATTTCGTTGCTTTTTGAACGCCCGCAATGTAAAGAAGACCAAATACCGCGGTCACTTCGACGACTGTCGTGTCTTTATGGTGGGATTGTTTTGTTCGTAAAACTTCTAGTCATCCTGTTATTTCTCGATTAGTGTACTGAACCACCAATTGAACCATGTTGTCATCCGTTAAACATTTCGAAAATTCCAATAGCATTCGGGCGGAATTATTCTTATTTTTCGTCTTGGGTTTTCCGTCCACACGTAGCCTAGTTTTTGCCGATTAGTTTTCCCGTGGGTTGTTTTGCTCCGGTTTTCGCAGTAGTTGCTTCTATTTCATCGGGCCGATCATCTTCGATATAAACGGAATCAGGGTCTTCTTCCGCGATTTCATCGTCTGCAAAGTCGTACTGATCGTCTTTTAATACGTTGTAAAGTTCTCCATCGACGACACGAAATCCAGCAGTACTCATGTTGGTAAGAGCGATGTGAAAACTGAATAGGAAAATTTTGAAGTAATTTGCTGAGCAGAAATGAAGCAAAGAAATTTTGATACTTCGATTCAGTTGAAAATTTTTTGCGCACCTTACAAACAAAACATTTCCAATTACCAACTAAAAATTACTCAAGATTTTTACCTACGACAGAAATATTGTCGTTTGGAAAGTGAAAAATACGAAATTGAAAAAAAAGTATCACGAAAAACGTATTTACGGTGCTCCTAGTAATGAATAGAAAAAAATCGAGCCTTCTATGGATGAATTTTATTGAACGCCGTCCGAAAAAAATGGCAATTCAGATAGGCAAAAAAATTGTGAAATGAAAAATTAATTTCGAGTCAATTTTTTATTTACTCTCCCCTCACTTCCCTTCCGTTAACCTGAAAATTATTGTCGCGTACGATTTTTTGATCACCGCATAGCGCAGAATTTTACGCTCCATGTTGAAAGGCGTAATGCGAAGCATATTGCCTATTAAGAGTTGAAAAGGGAAAGCCTACCAAGGCTTAACCATCGCGTTGAGATAGGAAAAAGGAAAGAGTTTGAAAAGTGTCTTTCTGTTGATGCGAAAAATCGTGTGGGCAAGTCGAAAGGCGTGGTTGCTCAATCGCTTCGCTGCTAGACGCCAACTTGTGTAGGTACATTATTTGGTTGGAAAATAACAATGAATGTGTGGTGTGATTTGTGCAGACACAACCTGTAACAGTGAGAACTCTAGAAACGTTAATTCGTTTGGCCACGGCTCATGCGAAAGCCAGATTATCCGGCTTGGTTGAGAAAAAGGATGCTGAGACTGCCATCGAGTTGGTAAATTATGCGTACTTTAAAAAGGTAAACGTCAACTACGCATTTACGAATTTTCGAGTTGAAAAAAACAATATACGCTGCGTAATATTTTCACTCGTGTTTCAAGGTGCTGGAGAAAACTCAAAAGAAGAAAAGACGTAACGACGATTCGGAAGCGGACGACGGAGAGCTTGTTAATAGAACGGACGACGAGAACGAAGACGAAGTTGATGTCATTTCAGAGATTGACGGTAGACCGCGAAAAAGAAGTAAAACTGTATGTTCGTCGTCAGTTTTATCCTTCACGCGTAATGTTTGATACGATATTAATGCTATATGAAAATTGTCGCATTGTGAAAAAGGTACAAGATGTTTATAATTTCGATGAAAGTTCAGCCGATCTGGAATCTTCAAGTCCTGGTTTGGGAGTAAGCGGTTACAATTCACAGTCATCTCAACCCATATCTGAAGAGTTAGAATTATCTCTGCCAACATCTGTTTCCAGTCAGAGGTAATACGTCGATTACGTCGCATGACGATTCCTTCTGCAGTTATTTACTCTGTATTTGTTGATATAGGTTAGCGCTATTCGAAAATAAAGTTGCCGAATTATTCTACCGAGAGAATGCTAAAACAATAGCACTACGCAAAGTCGTACAGTACGTTAATTCCAATTTAGCGGCTCATGAAAAAATTTTCGAAGGCGGAGAATTGGCTGCCGCAGTTGAAAAAATGAATGATAAGAATAAAATCATGTTATCGGGCGGAATTTTGTTTAGAGTTTAATTTTGTAAAGATATGCGCGATGTGTTTTGAAATCATTGGTTATTATAGTGTTTTGATTCTAATACTGTAGAATATACAGAGTTGATTCAGCTCTTTTTACTACTACATATTGTGATGTTTTTTCAATCTTTTTTTACGCGTTGTATGTGGTACGTATCAATTGTTACTGATGCTTCGCTTCGCTTCGGTGGCTGACAGCGAGTCATAATAATCTGCACTACATATTTATAGTGCACGTGGAATACCTTTGATTCGTGTTTATTTCATTTTATTTTTATAAGGGGAAAACTTTTTGCATTTGCCTTTGTCTGCAAGCTGGACGAGGAGTCGGTTTTATGCCTAATACAAGCTGTTTTCTCGATATAATGACTAGATTAATGATAAAATTAATTTCCTATCATTTCTTGCATAAATATAAATACTTGAGAAAAGAAAAAGAAGTTTCTTCGAAATTTGGACGTGAGGAAGAACCGTTCCCCTTCTAAATCAGAAAAAAAAAAAAAAAAGGAGAAAAAAACATAAATCTTAATATTTATAAACTTACATGAATCTGCATGGTTTGAGTTTTTCGTTTGTGACTCTTCTTCTCCGTAACTACTGGTCCGATTTTAACGTAATTTTGGGTTCCCGTCCGAATTAACGAGTAGAAAGTTTTCAACTATAATCCAAACTCCCAACCCCAAAATGAGGGGAGGAGGATCAAAATTTTGAATAGGGGTCTTCTAAATATCGAAATTACATTTAGTAGATTTTAGAGTATGAATCAATTTTTTCACATTATTACCATTTTTCATTTTTGGGGCACTCTTACCCCTCAAATTTGACTCGAAAGTGGCATTGTAAAATCATAAATCGTTAAATTCAATTTTTTTTTTTTTGAAAAATAAGCAGTACATTCTTCGCGCTGTAGTTAACCAAGTATTCGTGTAGATTTTCAGCGGTCTTCGACCATATTTGGGGGAGGGGGTGAAGAAAAACCAAAATTTCTGAATTTTTTCTTCCTCTCAATTTTTGATATTTTCTTATAATCAACGCGTCGAAAATAACAATAAAAAGTGTAAAAATTTCAAAAAAAAAAAAAAAAAAAAATGGACCCAAAATAAGGCTGTAATCGCGAGTTATAAATTGAAAATGTTAGTATTTATTTTGAGAATCAAAGATGTACGAAAATGGTCATTTGGCAGGCAAACCAGTATGCAATCGTGTATGTAGAATACAACGCATACCGGGCCAGTGTTGGCCACGTTCGCGAACGCGTTCGTGCGTTCACTGAAACAGAACGCAGGCGTAATTTTTGATACGTACCGTTGAGTTTTAATTTGTAAAAAAATGGAAAAACGTGTTGTACATGAACAAACTTTTATAATAATTAATAATAGTCAATACATCATTAAGAACAAAAAACAGCGTTGTCATAAGGGCAAGAAAACAGTGACTTGATCAGCAACACTAACAAATTTACGTTCAAACGCGAACGCGTTCATTATAAAAGATTGTTTCGTTGCGCTCGCCTTTCGGTAGGCGCGAGTTCATGACGTTCACGAACGTGAACTGAACAGCCTACCTTTTTTCATGAAAGGCATTCGCGTTGGAAAAAGGGTGAAAACGAACGTGAACGTGAAAATTGAGTCGTTCACTCTCAAGAACGCGTTCTTTTTTACGAAGGTGTTTTTTGAAACAAACATGATGAGGTTACCAATCATGGTACTTCATCACAACATTACTTCAACCTGCATACTGCACAATGCTTTGACTATACATACTAGATGGACCGAGCTAGCAACAAGCAAATGCCAACCCAAAAACGGTGATACATTACACAGATATTCTCAGAACACTCATGTCTAAATTCTAAACGCGCATGCGCTAATTCATTTCGCGCTAATAGTGCGGCAAGGGGACATCGATAGTACTGCTTAAAATCAGAATAACACGAATGTGATAATGAACTTCAGGCATGCGCAAGATATAAAGTTGCAACGAGTGTTCCGACTCTGATGCATGTAATGTTTCACCGCAGTTTTCCTACACGTAACTCGATCCATCTAGTATACAGTCAAATATGCATACATACCAAAAAGTTCGTCACTTGCTAGATAATTACAAATGGCCTGAAACGCAAAGATTTACCCTACCCCAAGGCCCCGACTCGCCTTCCGAAATCAGGTAGGCTGTAATAGTTATCGTTTTTTGAAACTGACCCATAAACAATAATATAATAAGTCGATTTAGTACCATACCACATAATAGTATATAGGGAATAATAGTCAGCCTCATAGCATGGTTGTCTATGGTAAGGTTGTAGCTTTTGTAAACGCTATTTCCAATATCAGCTTCTCTAGATGCGAATTTTGATTTGCAACTTTTCTAAATTTTGAAAAATTGGTTTTTGGGCGCAGACAATATGCGAGGGATTCATATTTTTTGTTGTATAAAATACGAATAACCAAAAATATAAAAATAAAAATTAAGTACCGATAACATCGTTTAGAAATTGAAAAGATTCATATTTTAATTTACTGAAATAACACCACCAAAGTCACGAATGTAACATCTCGTCGTACCTTGAATCGGCTTCATGAATTGGTGGCACAACTGGCAAATGAAACAAATTTAATGTGGAGAATTCATATTATTCCAATTATACTGACAGCTAGACTTTCATAAACGTCCAATTGTAAACAATTTAAATTATACTTTCAAAATGATAATAATAATAATAATAATAATAGTAATGACAGTAGTAATAATATCAATAATGATAATTATTATTGCAATAATAAATAATGATAAAATAAATAAACAAATATCAACTATTTAAGAACATTTATATACTTAAATGGTAACTTCAGGTATTATGGTTGTTAAGTTTTGTTTTATTTTTTATGGTACATATAAAGACTTCATTGTATTGGGGGAAAAAAAAGAAAAAATATTTAAATGCAAAAGAAATATGTAAATCGAAAGAAACGACTACCTCAAAAATTACCCAAGGGCACACTTTTCCAAGTTTAGTCTTTTTGCGGTAGGATCATAATAACCGGCTAAATAGTATAAATCGTTCGACTGATGTATGTTACGAAAACGATCCGGTTCTTTGCGAACTCGTTCTTTGAACTCTTGGATAGATACCACCTCACATTTATGCGATATAGTTTGTACATCATTTTTATCGTTATGCGGCGATTCGAACAAACCACCCTAGAATGAAAATGAATGAATGAATGAATGAATGAATGAATGAATGAATAAATAAATAAATAAATAAATAAATGTAAGTAAGTATTTATGTAAATCTATGTAAATGTATTTGTATGTGTATGTATATAATTATCTATGTATGTATGTATGAATGAAAAAGAAATATATATAACCAGCGACGTCATAACCCATAACAGATTATATTGCCGCTTGAGAATAAAAGCTGACTTGTATTTACCGTCATGGGCAATTCTTGTTCCAAGCCCGAAGTCTCTTCGGGATGATAAAACCAATTAACCCGAACCATCATATTTCCGTACGATTCCCACATAGACATGATTCGCCCGATAAACGGCATACTAGATTCATTAGCAGTCAAAAACACTGCACAGTCACCCACCTATAGACCGAAATGAGTCATTAGTTTTGCTAGGTACATACGACAAGAATTATGAAAAACTGAGATCACATCTGAAGATTCGAAGAAACTTAACGCACGGCAAGATAAATTTCTAATTTATAAATTTTTAAAAAACCGGTATTATTCAGTTTATTAATGAATTAATTAAATTAATTCTTAAAGTTAAGATAGATTTATTATTTTTTAATAAATTTATTTTACGTGAAAACATCTCCTGCTACGTCGCTATGAAAGGCTAAATACAAACAGGTTCATATGGGTCGGTTTTGGTTATTTAGCTTCGAACACGTTTTCAGAAACAGAAACTTTTGAAATTATATAAAATTTGATTTGTACGTCATTTTTTATTTTTACCAACTATTTTGTTCAGTACAAAATAAAAAAGTAAAAAACAGATAAAAATCATTCGACATTTCTATTATACGTAATTGCTTTCAAATTCCAAAACAAACTTTACTTTCAGTCAGAGACCTGCCAAAAAATGTTTGAGCCCCGAGGGTGAAAGGGGAGGAGAGCAAGAAGTCACCAAAGTGCATCTCTTTTTGAAAAAAAAACCGCTGTTTTTCAGCAGTCAAATGGTGTGAGAAACCCTTTTTAGCACTTGAAAAGTGCAACGTGAGTTTCCGCAGCTTTCTGGACTATCGCCATCCTTCTTGGATCAAAACTCAGGCTGCTACAAGAAGGTCGAAAAGTTGCTGATTGTGATATTTTAATTTTATGAAATTTTCGTTGGCTGTGCAACAATTATTTTTTGGGCCATTAATTTGACCATTCTTTTTCAACTTCTGCAAAACGTATTAGGAAGAAATTTAAAAAAATTTTCAGTATCAGTGCAACCATTAGTAGATTGCGATATACCAATATTGTGAAATCTCCACTAGTTTTGAATTTATTATTTTTTCGCCTGGAAACATCATGAATTTTTTTTTTTTTTTTTTTTTTTTTTTTTTTTAACCACTAGAAAGGAACTATGTAGGATTTTTGAGTAACGTAGAAGGGGTTTTTCTCATTCTTTTATAGCTAGATTCCTTTTTGTGGAATTTCTGGTATGGAATATCTCACCATCGATAAAATCAGATTTTCAGGCTGGGCAGAATACGTGTTACAACTTAATACGTGAGATTATTTCTATTATTTTTTCACCAAAATTACGAGAAAGCTCTATAAATTTGAAAAAAATTCCAGCTCTGTGCGTTAGAAGTGGGTTTAGTCTAATGCAAAATCAAAAGGAATCCAGCTATTAAGAGAATCAGAAAAAATTTTTACATTACGAAAATTATCAATTTTGAAAAGAAGAACTGACGATGCAAGCAGTGTTGATACCTTACAACACGTACAATATCCCGAAGTTTCCAAATAATACCCAAGCTGTCGAGATAATGGTCAGAGTAGTAAGCGAGGCACTGGGTGTAGCATAACTTCAATAGCCCTTCTTGTTCCTTCTCGGATCACTTATTGATTCACAAAATATGCAGCATTCTCAACGTATCGGTAATTAATTTGTTTTGGTTCAAGTTAAATAAATTATTATACATGGAAAATACAACATTCTAATTCGTTTGCTTGCTTTCTTTCTTTCTTTCTTTTCTTTTCTTTCTTTTTTTTTTTTTTTTTTTTCAAAATAATTATACTTTTTCATGCGGTTGATTGCTCGCATGTGGCAAAACATTTATAAAATTCATTCTAAATTTACTTCGAGAATATAGCAATATGCATCTGGCTGCACTGATATAGTAAAATTTTAATTTCATTTTCAAAAAATTTCAATGATTTCATTCTTTAAATTTGCACCAAAAGGTATCTTAGAAAAGATCGAGTAATTTGTAAGCGCTGCATGATTTACTGTAATATTATGTAGAGTGAAACATGCATAACTTGCAATGTACCCACTTAAAAGTTATGCTATACATGTATCTGCTATTGTCTACTTTCTTGGGTAACGGTAAAGAGAGGAAAGAGGGAAGATTCGAGAAACGAAGCGACCACGGAGGTTCGGGGGCAGAGCCTCTATCGTTGTAAGATCGAGGGCAAAGCCCCAACATGCATTTAATTTTTAGATACTAGCTCCAATGTTCATCTGACTGAAACTTTCATAGAATGAAAATTTTTGAAATACTTTCAAATCGTGAAAAGCAAATAAGTGACAATCGAGTGGAAGGTGTACAATAAAGAAGTTCAAAACTTCGAATAATAGAAATAAAACCTCCATTCCCCAAAATAGGTCGATTTACGCGATATCTTAGATTATGAATTTATAACTAATCATTTTTAGGCGGCTGAAAACAAAAGAAAATATCCAGCTGTGATTTTTATAACATTTTTTTCAACATTCCACTTCAACTCTTCCTTACTCTCTTATTGGGGCTTAATAGTGAAAATTGGTGCTGGCAATTTATCGAAAGCACAATACAGAACAAGTCGACTATACTAGCTATACACGCTGACCATGTCGCGGGATCGACACTATTTTCACTGGCGGCGTATTAAGAAATAAAGCATTCAGAAAGCAGTGTTTACTGTACGTCAGGGTCACAAACTAGGCCATTTTACTAGGTATCTTATTAAGTATTCTTTTCTCATTCGTTAACATAATAATCTACCTAGTGTGAAACGTTGAAAAACTTCTTTTAATTTTTAATCATTTATTATTTATTTATTTATTTCAATTAAATGTATTTTTATCATCTTGACAAAAAATTTTGATAAAAAAAAATCTTCGTCCCCAGACAGACTTCAAAGGGGTAATCAAATTCAGAAGTACATAGATCGTCTCAACAACATGACTCATTTACAATTCTTCTATACTTCTCTCAATCTAATTGAATACTTTCATGCATTTCTTATTCGCTAACAGGCATTCCGAAGATGTACAAGGAGCTATTTGAATTAAACAAAAAATATGACCAACTCACGTTTATGACGACATCGCCTCTTTTGATAGACCGATAAAATTCTTTTTTCGCCCTTCCCTTGCCGTTCCTCTTCATTCCTTTTCCATGCCATTCCCAAAATTCATGATTAATCATTTGACAAGATGCGTGTTTGTTGTTGTTGTCGTCGTCGTCGTCATCGTTGCTGTTGCTACCGCTACCACTGCTATTACTTTTATGGCAGCTGTTACTTTGGTTATTTCTGCTTTTTTGTTCTGTTTTTTTTGGCGCATAAGTGCTCGACGTTGTCGGTACATCAACGCACCGTACTGGATTGCTTTTCCACGAACCATTATGACTTTTCGAGATCTAGAAACACATCAACGTTTCAACTTTATCTTGTCTTAATCTTACGTTAATATATACTAGTGCCTACTCGCCCCTTCGGGGCTCGCAATAAAAGTTAAGTGAAGAAAAAAAAATCATTTTATCCGATAAGTACTGCTACATTGAAAAAACTGCACAACCCAACTTATTCTTACGTATTTGTTACCCCCCACCAAGATTTAAGATTTCTTCCTTTTAGGATGAGCTCGCCCCTTTATACCTTCGTATACCTGCCAGTTTAAACAATTTTTCAACTTTACCCTAGCTTTTGCCTACGTACGAAGCTTTTATTGAAATTTATCACCTTCTTTTCTCATTGTATACCTGCTATTCTTTACACTTTTTATTCCTGCTATTCAAAACAAGCATGCGCGCGCGCATCTCAAAACCGATTTCATTTTGATTTTAATATATAGAGAGATATGAATCTGCATGGTTTGAGTTTTTTCTTTGTGACTTTTCACAGCCAAAACTACCGGTCATATTTTGATGAAATTTTGGTTTCTCGTCCGAATAAACGAGAAGAAAGTCTATGCCCCAAATCCAAATCCCCAACCTCGAAATGCGGGTGAGGAGGGTCAAAATTTTGAATAGGGTCCTTCTAAATTTCAAAATTGATTTTTTTTTTTTGATAAACGGATTTTAGAGTATAAATCGATTTTTTTATGTTCTTACCATTTTTCATTTTTGGAGCATCCTTACCCCTCAAATTTCACTCGAAATTGGCATCGTAAAATCAAAAATCGTAAAATTTCACTTTTTCTCAGAAATAAGTAATACATTATTTGCATTGTATTGACCCAAGTATTCACGTAGATTTTCAACGGTTTTCGACCATATTTGGAAGAGGGGGTAAAGAAAAACCAAAATTTCTGTATTTCTTTTGCTTTTAATTTTTGAATTTTTTTTTTTAATCAACGCGTTAAAAATAACAACAATAGGAATATATAAAAATTTTAAAAAGAATGGATTCAAAATAAGGCTATAATCGCGAGTTACAAATTCGAAAATGTTTATTAACGTTTAAACGTGTTGTAGAACATTTTCGCTGTGGCCGCGTTTCGTTAGGCAGCTGATAATTTGAAACGACGTACCTCTAGTTTCTTATTTGTAGTCGATATATTAGCGAAGGCGCATTTTGAATTTCCTTTAAAGCGTGTGTCGCCTGCTTTCGAATTATCAACAATTAACTGATCGGTGGCAGAATGATGAGCTTGGACAATACGTCCAAAATCCTTTTCCTCGTGCTTCTTGTCTTCCGATCGTGCAGTTTTACCAAAATTCGGAAAAATGGATGTATCTGCGATCGGTTCGACGCAATCTGCAACGCAACGCAACGCAACCTATTACACTACATGCAAACGGGTACGATCATCTTACAAAGCTGTAAACAACCAAAAAAACGGACACCTGCACCTTGCGAATTGTGATTCTCGCATGCGGCGCAGCGGGTAGCCGGGTAGTACACAGTACACAGTACACATACACCCAACAAATTTTAACTTTTTGTACCGCACGCGCAACTGCGATGCATTAATGTACGAATGCAATTCCTAAGTAGAGAATTGCGCGCAAAAAAAAATATATTAATCAATAACAGCCATCATTTTTTTTCTTCTTTTTCACTTTTTATTACACCTTATATTTTTCCATTTAAATTCTGTATCACAAGAGTTTTTCTGACCTTCTAACAAACTCCTGAAAAATTTCACTCAAACAAATTACAAACAATACATGCTGAGCACTTCTAAAAAGCTATTTGGTGTTTCTTTTTTATTAATATGTATTTTACTTTGCGAAACTTTGATATTAATTTGCATTCGAAGTCACGTAAATCCTTCTCCTCCATGATTCACATCTAGCAGATACGAGCCTGGCAAACCTGAGGCACCATAGTGAGCTCTGGCATTATTTCTAATTTCTTCGTGTCAGAATTACTCCTTCTTTAATTCTCAAGGGATTTCGAATTGCAGAATGTATCAGAGCAGCAATTATGGTTACGGGAGAGAGTTTTGCAATCCCAGAAAATTCCAGCCCCAATGGTGGGCTAAAGCACAATCTGTTGCTGGGTTACCTATCCTTCCTTTAACACCTCTCCATACCTGGGCCACGGTTATGGGTGGCAGCTTATCAACACAAAGAATTGAAGAAAAAAGCCTTTAAGGGTTTGTGAGTCCTGCTACATCGAATTCCTCAGTTGCTTCATTTGAGGCCTTAGAATCTGGGAGATAGGAAATGGAATGAGATAGAATCCTGATAATGAAAGTTGCATGCTTGCATATAAGTTCGCGCTCCAAAAGGGGCCCTTATTGACGCAAATCCACACATATAAATGCACAGCAGTTCTTGCATTATCAGTTGAGGCTCCCACAAGCCACTAATACCTAGGTGATGGTGATTTGTGGGACACAATAATAGGCTATAAATAGCCAAATAATGATTTCAAACCTTCCATTAACAAAAAAAAAAAAACATGCAAACTCCACTTTCTTTCACCTTACTAATTATGAACTATTATTACAATTATTAATCAATTAATGAATTAATCATCATCAACTTTCTCGGTATTAAAAATATCGGAACTGGCCGCAATGGCGTCGGCAGGATTAAAAATGGGGGGGGGGCACGAAAGGGGCCAAGAATTTAAGATTTTTCTAGTCTTTCGTATTAAAAATATGTGTTTTTTTTGGGAGGGGGTCTAATGTTTTTATATAGGTGAAATACGACTTTCAACATTAAAACACCCATATCTAGTAGAAATATTGATCAAAAAGATTTTTATTATACACCTTTGGGAAGAACGTGAAATTTTCTATGAGATAGTAATTTAAAAGCCCTATGGTGCCGTTGAAAATTTTGAGTAACGTGAATGTAAAGTTACGAAAAGTACGCCTTTTTGTAGTTGAGATACGTTTTTTGACTTTAAAAGCTCCATATCTAGTAAAAATATTGATCAAACTGATTTTTATTATACACCATTGGAAAGAGCGTGAAATTTTCTATAACACAGCAATCTAAAAACCCTATGGTGCCGTAGAAAATTTCGAGTAACGTGGACTTGAAGTTATAAAAATTGGCGCTTCCCATGTTATTTAAATGCACGTCGCGAGTAAAATAGCCCTTCTCACTACTGCGGTGGCCGCGTTTGTAACTAATCGAGGGTGGATGGATTTTCAGCCCGAGTAAGCTAACTAGTCTTTATATATAACTTTGGTATGAAGACTCGAATTAATTTGCATACAATCGGACAGATAGCGTTTTGTTATCATTTTTCAGTCACACTGGAATTTTCGAAGTAGATATTTTGTAAATGTAATTAATGGAAAATTTCAATTTTTTGGTTGGGGGGCCAAAGGGTGGGCCAGAAATTTTTTAGGGAGCCAGGCCCCCCAAGGCACCCCTTAGCGACGCCATTGATTGGCCGACATAAAATCCTGCATGTTCTTGACTATTCCACGTTGAGGTTGGAGCAATACTAATTTCTGAATGATAGAATTGCATATTAAACAAACAAACAAACAAAAAAAAGGTGAGCAGCCATGCCTCATTACTGGAGCTGAGTTTTCAATAAGGGCTTGTTGAGGTTTACAAATAATGTTTCTAATCCCTCCAGGTCTACAGGCCACACCCAGTACGAAATTTGAAAACCTTCCCCCTATCCCCTCCAAAACCATTTGAAAAGTTAAAGGGCTTCTTCCCCCATTAATTAGGTGAGATCGGCCCTTGACGCAAATTTGGTCAAAAGTAGTTCCAAATGTTACTTGGGGTAAATTTTTGAAATTTTCACAGATTTTACGTACCACGTATGTGTTCGTATGATAATTTTTTGAAATTTTTTCCTCACTTTTTTTTTGGGGGGGGCGGGGCGGGGTGTCCAAAACCTCAAAAAAAAATCAAAAATTTTTTGGGGAGGGTGCCATTGCTGAATTTCTTTTAAATAACTTCGTCATACCCTTAGGTACAACATATAATTTTTTCAAAGTCCTTTTAGAGGCTGCAACATGCTGAAAAAAATGAAGTTTGAATAAAAACATGTATTTTTCAACTACCGCCCGCAACGATGACATTTATAGACAAGTCATTTTAGGTTCGGACCAAGAAAAAATTACTGGGAAACTGATTTTTACAATACATGCGAAGAATGCCTTTCTAAGTAATATACCAAGAGTTGCATCCCCTACCCCTCCAGCTAAATGTGTGAGTGGACAATAATCTCTAAAAAAAGTGGTTTTTTGCTTATAGATCTGAAAGGAGTAGTGGGGAAGGGATTTCAAAAAATTATCATAAGAACACACACGTGGTACGTAAAATCTGTGAAAATTTCAAAAATTTACCCTTGTTCTTTCTGGAAATATCGTGGATTGAATTTTTAGCATGTAAAGTGCCATACTTCTGGAAGAGGTGAGGGTAAGGGGTCCAAAATTTAAGTGGAATGTTTTCAGGGCCCAAGTAACATTTGGAACCACTTTTGACCAAATTTGCGTAAAGGGCCGATCTCACCTAATTAATGAGGGAGGCCCTTTAACTTTTCAAATGGTTTTGGAGGGGATAGGGTAGGGGTTTTCACATTTCGTACTGGGTGTGGCCTGTAGACCTGGAGGGATTAGAAACATTATTTGTAAACCTCAACAAGCCCTTATTGAAAACTCAGCTCCAGTAATGAGGCATGGCTGCTCACCTTTTTTTTGTTTGTTTGTTTGTTTGTTTAATATGCAATTCTATCATTCAGAAATTAGTATTGCTCCAACCTCAACGTGGAATAGTCAACAACATGCAGAATTTTATGTCGGCCAGTTCTGATATTTTTAATACCGAAAAAGTTGATGATGATTAATTCACTCTAGAATAAATGTAGTATTCTTGCAATGCAATAATCATATGAAGTCATATTTTTCAAATTATTCCGCCGCTTTCACCAAATTTAAAAGTCCATATTCTGACGATCAACTAACCCTACATACAAATTTTGATCTTTCTAGAGGATTTGGTGAGGAGATATTGGATATTTATGAAATTTCCTGTAGTAATTTCTCCTTCAAAAGCGGTTATTTGCTCCAACTCCCCTACAAATTCACATGGGAAGCGCAACTCAGAATAGATTAATCAGTTGGAGTTATTTTATTATAAGACGCCATAATAAAAAATTTTGTGACCTCTTGTACACCCTCACCACATTTTGAGGTCGATAGCCCCTCGTTCTCCTCTCCAACATTATATGCGTAAGTGAATTTGTGATATGGTACGCATCTTATTTCCAATATTCGTATGAGATGATAAAAATCACATTTTTATTAATTTGAGGTTCCTCAAGCTTCACTCAAATTTTGACGATCTATTTTGACCCAAATTCAAGAAGTCATGTTCTATAGTCACCAACTTGACTTTTCTAGATTAATTTGGTGAGGAGATATGGAAGATTCAAAAAATTTCATGACTAAAAACTTTCTCAAAAATCCGTTTCTGCTTCAACTCCCTACAAATGGACTTAGGGAGCTAAATTTTGGAAATGTTGGAATCCGTGACTCACTCTTCCATATAAGAACGAGAAATCTGAGCTATTCACTCCTTTTCTACCTACCGTCAAAATTTTTGAAAAAACAAAAAGTTTTTGTTTCGCGGTTTCAAAAAGATTTGCGCCCTTGATTTTGAGAGAATTTCATGAACATCCGCTGTTACAACGCGTGGGTAAAACAATGTATATAAATATCGTCGACTACATACTATATGGACCGCACTACATGTAGGAACATCGCCGTTGAACAGATATTTCCGACGCATAATTCTGCGCATGCGCGAAGTCTTGTTATCAGGATTGTTTCGCTACTTGCTTACATGGATACAAACATCCGTGCTTGTCTAACTTCCCTTTTAAAAATACACGCTATCTTCTATCAACTGACGCATGCGCAGAAGCAAGACTCGAAAATTTATGTTCAACCGTTCTGTGGTCGTATGTATTCTCTCATTCGCTAGTTCGGTTCATATAATATACAGTCTAAGATATATGCATATCTATATACCATGTGTGCCATTGATCTTCGACCCTTCTTAGCGCAAAAATTTGAAATAGCTTAAATAGGAGTACGTAATATTTGGATTCGTTGTGTGGTAATAATGAATTACGAGTAATGATTCAAGGTCTTCCCGCTTTAGTCAGTGTTAACACGCAACGAATCCAAAATACTTCTATTGAGGCCATTTGAGAGATTTTTGGGCTGAGGGGGTCGAAGATCAATGGAACGCATGGTATATAGAGGTGTACTGCGCTAAAGGCAGTCCCAATGTTGGATATGATAATATCAATGCAAGACACGTTCAGATAATTCGAGGCCCGTTTCGGGTGTAGGATTCTTTCACCATACCTATTAGACGTAGTTTCTTTGTGACTCGCATACGCAGGAGTTGTTTAGCGGGATTTTGCATAGGCCTAAATTTAAAAATTCATAAATTCTTATACAGGAATGGAAAGTAGAGGAATTTATCTTCATGTGCAAGAAACAATTCTTTTGAAGATGCAATAAAAGTGAAATTATTTCGTTTTGAAATTTCGAGATTCTCGATTTTTGGTAGGTCAAAATCATTTAATGTCAAATTGAAAAAAAAAAAAAAAAAAAAAAAAAACGGAAGAATGTCCAGTTGCAAAATATTAACACTTTAAACGTCTACCAAACGCAAGTATTGCCAACTTTTCAGAATAAATAGCACAGCCCTAATTTTGATGATTCTCTAGGCACGGCCGGTTCTATATGCCCGAGTCTCGACTACATTGAAAGAAAAAATGGATATTTCTATGTTGAAACAAAAAAAGCTTATTTTATGGAATTAATGGTTGTTATTTAAAAGTGAACAAAGTTTATACGAACCGAGCGAGCGAAGCGAGTGAGAATAAGCGGGGCCTCCAGCTGGCAGCGGGAAGCGCTGCTAGCATGCAGTAAGTAAACGAAAAAAATAAAAATAAAAATAATAATAATCATAAATATCGGAATCAAACTGCTCCGTTTGGAGCATCGGATGTAAACTGATATCATAGGTAAATAAATATAAACATATGTAAAAAGCTGGGCATTCGTCAGATGATTATAAACGACCTGAAATGCGAAGATTTGAATAGCACACCCTCCCCAACCACTCATTCTATAATGAGGTACGCTGTAGCTATCGTTTCTATTAAAAACTCTACTAAAAATTGAAATTTTTTCAACACCAAAATTATGAATGATTTAATTTCGAAATTCACTATTTGTACGGGTTAATAAATATAATAATCAATAAATTAATTTCATAAGCATTTTTTGGAAAGCTTAAAGCGTATTTTTAGAGCTGTTATATCATGATTTTGATGATATTTGAAAGAAAACCGTCGTGTGTTTATTTATGATTCATCAAAAATTAACTCGCTTCAAAAGTAACAACTGAAATTACTGTCGGACGGACGCGGACGTAGATAAACGAAAATTTTTAAAACCAATAATGATGCTGAGCCACGCACAAAAGAATAAAAAATGAAAATACAGAATTATGAAAAATTCCAAGATTCTGGTTACAACTCACTTCGATTCACGTAATATCCACGCAAGTTGCACGTACTTCACATCACATTCACATTACATTCACATTACATAGGTACTTGTACATTTTACACTTACCGTTTGCTGTTTCAGTTTTGTATTTGCGACTAGACATCGAATATTTTTTTTTATGATGCTTGTGATGTTTATGCTTATGCTTATGGCGTTTATGCATGCGATCTTTATTTGAATTCGCATGCCGTCGGCGTCGTTTGCTGTTGCGCTCATGTGAACGTAAATCATGTTGTTTCCTCATTGACTCAATTTCTTGTGTTTTTTCCTAAAAATTGATCCAAAAACGAATAAAAATATCAATGAACATAGACAGACATACACATTGAATCATGTTGATATTGCATGGGTAGGGAGTCCTCATTAATTCACGAACGCCAGGGAGATTGTGAATTTTTCACAAATCTATAATTTTCCAGCAATTCTGCGTCTTATGAGCTCGAATACAGCAAATAATCTTATGCAGAAAACTAAATTTGGTGATGGCAAACAGTACAATTAACACTGTAATACAAAAAGATCTCCCTAACAAAAGGCAAAGCTTTACACATATTTATGCGTATACTGAAGGTGCTGACGTTGCTCAGCCATGGAGATCTACGTATATTCCAATGGAGACGATGTTTGTACCATATTGCAGCATTACTCGAACAGAATACAAAAAATGGTAAATTTTAGAGCGGTCGATCAAAAATGCAAGTACTTTCCGAACTCTATCGAAAGAATGTACTGTTGGCAGGGTGCCCCTCATAGGGGAAGGGTCACTCTGATTTTTACTTGCTCACGATTACATTTAACATAATGTAATTATGCAAAAAAAAAAAAAATAATAACGAAATTATTTATTGTCGCGCACTGAGCAGCGTTACATTCAAGACTGACTGGCCGACAAGTAATCAGCTAAACACTTAACCGAGAGCCCAGTCTAGATGTATGTAGCCTACGTACCTTACGGAAATACCCATTTGCGACAAATACTGTTACTTTTCCACTTGGCCCTACACAATAACATATGAAAAAAATTGCAGCTCTTCGTTTCTATATTTATACTCCCCCCATGATGGGCAAACGAAATGATTTTTTGACATTTTGGAAATTGTTTGCTTTTGATGATCATATTTATTTTGTTTCTGTCACATCAAAAAACATTTTTTCACGTCAATTTTTGCAATATTCAAGGGTCCCAAAAATACCAAATATACGTATGTAAATGCTACTTCATTTCGTGTGTTTTTTGGTTAATAGGTACTTAATATTATTGTAAATTCATTATTCACTACCATAATATGCGCGATCCGCGTGATTGTATTCGGCCGCGTTAATTCCGTACATTCTTTTCTCTACATGCTGTACTCTTCTCGAAAATAAATTTAGTTATAAATTGTCTCTTGTCTTCCCCTTACACCGACAACTTATTTAAATAAGTCTACGCAAGTACATACAAATTTCGTGTTCATTAGTACATTATGAAGACTTTTTTTTTTTTTTTTTTTTTTTTTTTTATGTTATAGAAAGAATATTAATACGTATGATCTTCAAACGTAAACAATTTTCAAAATGTCCAAAAATCATTTCATTTTCAAATTAATTGGAAAAATTAAAATTCAAGGGGGGGGGGAGAAGTATAAATGAAGGGTACAGGAAAAGAACAAGGTAAGTCACTTTTTTCACTTTTTGAGGAAAATGAATTCCAAAGTTTGATACTATGTAAAATAATTACAAAGATTTTTCAAGGCATGTAAGTACTAACACAGTTGTGTGCTACGTTCAAGAATAGCGTATTATAAGATGAAAAAAAAAATATATATATATATATATAAAATTACCACAGTTATAAGACTAAAACCTGCATACGGCCATAACACACAAGGAAAGAACCAGGTAACTACATAAAAATAGGGAAAAAAGTAGGTGTAAAGTAGTTGAAAAACGTGCTGGGAGATACACTGATAAGTGGTAATTGATAACGTGAAGTTATATTGGTCACGTGATGGACTTGCCTGTTTTTTTTCCAGTATTAGATGTTTTGCCTGTTTCTTTTCTTGCATAGTGAATCTTTAAACATGATTTCATGATGCAGTATTGATAATTCTCAGAATCTGAATGTGTCATGATATTCTACTGAGAATTGTCTACCTCAATACATGATTTTCTCATTTTTGAAAAAATTCACTTACCTGCTATTTTCTTTCTACCTTCCAAATATAGACACGGAGGGTTGCAATTTTCTTCACATGTTATTGCGTAGGGCCAAGTGGAAAAGGCTACACACATTTCGACTGGGGTATCGGTTAGGTGATTAGCTGATACCAATCAGTGGTAAATGTAACGCTGCTCCGTGCGCGACAATAAAATAATTTCGTTATTGGCTACATTTTTTTCTCACATATTATTGAAGTCATTTCGCAGCAATTAAATTTGGTTCCATCACTTTTTGAAAAAGAGTTAAAATTATTTTACTCCAGCGTGGTAATCAATTACTAACCGGTTGACCACCACATCGCGTCGCTAACATAGTCCGTATCATTGTATTATGAGCGCGCATATAGAGGACAGGTCGACTAGAAGGTGCGCGCTTTTCAAAAATGTTGATGAACAACAAAAAATAAAAAAAAAATAAAGGCTCATTAGACGCGCAAGTAACCATTTGAATCAACGCCGGATCTCTCTCTGCGCTGTTGCTATAGAGGCGAGTAGAAAATCGGGCGGATCTCGCTTTCACTGTCGAACATGATTATAAGAAATATACAAAGTATTCGTGTGGCCCGTGGACATGAAGGGGTTGGCAACCTGATACGCAAATAGTCAAAAACTCAGTTCCAGTAATGCGGCAGAGCTGCTTACTTTTTTTTTTTGTAATTACTGTCCTGTTACTTACCAACATTAATTTAAACCTTGAAAGTTTAGCAAAAAAAGTGAAAAACGAAAAACTGGTCAACTCGTCACTTTTCCTATGCGCGCTCGCAGTCCTATGTACGTACTTGACCGCTACATAATTACCTACATAATACACGTACACGTACCTCGGTTTCCTTTACAGCCTCTTCATCTTTGAAAACATGTCCTATCGAGAATGTTCTGCTTTTGAGACCAAAAGACGTTAAAGCTTCGTTACCAACGGATCGCATCGGTAGCGAATGTTCAACGTTTTGATCATCACCAACACTGGACGCCGGCGATATCGGTGGACTATTCGGCAAATGCTATAACATAGGAACGAAATTTTAAAAATTTCACATACCACTTTCCCACACCGCACAGTGGGCCAGCAGACCCCCTAAAACGCGCGTTTCATTCAATAAGATGTATGAAGGAGTGAAAAGTAGTTGTTTATATTATCTTTTTGCGGTCGTAGATTACGAATTTATTAGTAAAAAAATTGTGGGGTGAGGGGGTGAGGCTGGAGGTTAAAAGTGAATTTTAACTATAGTATCGTGTGATATATCATTATATATGTTTTCGAGGATGCAAATTACGAATTTAATACAAAAAAATTGTGGGGTGAGGAGGTACTGCGCGTCGACGACTTGCGAGGATGCTAGGAGGAGGAGGAGGAGGAGGATGAAAAACGCGGTTTGGTTGCTCATTTCGTACGACACCAATGTTGGGCAACACGCATACAATGTTGCCATTTCAATCGCAGACAGGTTTTTTTTTAAACAAAATGCGCGTTTTTGGGGGTCTCCTGGCCCACTGTGCACCGTATGTAACCAAAAATCCAAGCATGTAATACACGCACTACGTAATAGCTGAATAACTTACCAACTGTTTATCGACAGGAATTTCATCGAAACTTAGACTAGACTTCCTACATTTTTTCTTATTATTATGAGCGGGCGATGTAAAGTCAGCATTGTAACACGAATCTACTGGCATAAAAAATTATACAGCTGTACCTCAAATAATATAATTAATTTTAACCACAACAACAACAACAACAACAATAATAATAATAACAATAACAACAACTGTTGTTGTTTATGGTGATGATGATGATGATGATGATAACGATGACTGATTACTAACAAAAAAAAAAAAAAAATTTTAAACGCGGTTCAACAAACACTTTACATTTTCTGTAATTGTTGACACGCTTCACCTACATACATATCTTTTTCCATCAGAGGCAAGGAATATCACAGAACCTACTACTTCTTCCTTGTTTTTGTATCGGTGTTTTTCACGATATTTCTCATTAACTTTTTCGTTGCTTTTACAAAGGCAGATAATTGCGATATAAACATTCGCACTGAAGACAGCTGCTGCGCATGCAAAAGTATATGCGTTAAATTGCGTTTTTTAAATAAAAACGTGTTTGTTGAACCGCTTCGAAAAATTCTTACATCAACAATTGAAAAACAAGTACTAAACAAATTTGATTAGAAGAAGAAGAAGAAGAAGAAGAGCAAGAGGAAAAGAAAGAGAAAGCGGAAGAAAAGTCTAAATACGCTGTTATTGAAGAGAATAAATACTCATATCGATAAGCAATAGATAGACTTGAATTGGCTTACGTCGCTTAATGTAAAAATTAGTGGGTAATAATCTGATATCCTTAATATTGATACGACCACTATCGCCGTCATCAAATTCTACAGAGGTGTAATATTCATTTTCGGACTCGTCTGACGAAGAAAATGATGTTACATAGCCAGGATACAACGACAAATACTGTGACGACCAAAACGCGCAAACTCGCGTGCCGTTTTTCAGCGGATATTCTCCTTTAATTTCAAGCACCTGCATTAAAAAAATGAACATTGTACGATCATACGTAGCTAGTGCTAATCTGCAAAAATTATGTACAGCGAATCTGCACCTACATATATAATTATGGTATATAACCAAGGAACGGATATGTATGAGCTAGTAACGCAGATTATGTAGTACATGTACATTGTACACATACTATGCGTAAAGAAAGGGTATAGTAAACAAAAATATGCGCTAAAAAGCCAAAAATACGAATGTGAAAATTTGTAAACACAATATGGGTACCAAGAAATAGCGGGTTTCAATCCGATTGTTAAAATTAAACTTAAGAGTACTACAATGTGATTTACTTTTAGCAATTTTGAATAATTTCTTGTTACGTGCAGCGTCAACTGAAAAAATCTTTGGGTAGTAACAATGACAATGAACAATTGGCGTGTTATGAAAAAATTCTGATGCGGTCATCAACCGTTGTGCTAATCCACGCTTGCAAAAACGTGCACTAAGATTACAATTTTGGCTCTAAAATTCATCATAATTGCTCATATGAAAAATGATGTTCATTTTTTTTTTCTTTTTGCAAAAGTACATACGCAAATATAATTTTTTTTAATAATTAAAATTTATAATTGGAATATAGAGCGTATGGGGAACACAGTGAAAAAAAAAAATCATCGCGTAATTTATACCTTTTTCAACTGGTTTGAGAATATTAACGCGATGTAATTTTGAAACTTAGAAGAGTCCTATTCTCCTTCCTCCCCCCCCTTCCCCCCCATTTTGGAGTTGGGGGTTTAGATTATAGTTGAAAACCATCTACAAAATTTCGTCAAAATCAGACCAATAGTTGCGGAGGAGGAGGAGTAGCATAACAAACGAAAAACCAAACTTCACGGTATCATATATGTATATACATTTCATATATATATATATAATAATAATTATGGTTACATATGAAAGTCAGCTCCCGCTATGTAAAAAAGCAGTTATAAGTTGGCTCCATGTGAAAGTGAATACCGTATATGGAGCTGACTTTCACAAATCATGCATTAGTTTCGCCCAGGCGCCCTCTATCCAGTGGCATACCTGGCAGGAGGAGCCGACTTTCTCTGTAAATGTATATTTAAATATACAGCTCCGTATACGGTATCCACTTTCTCATGGAGCCAACTTATAACTGCCTTTTTGAAGCATGGAGTCAACTCTCACATATACTTCCAATTAAATTTTTTATCATAACTTCTATTCTAATTATCGATTTAATGTGTTTTTTTTCTCTCATAAAACGGAAAAATAACATTTAATTGTTTGCTGGAGGTAAATAGCTCTTACAACCATTTTTTAAGGTCGATCCAACTTTCACTGTTTTTCGAGGGATCCAACTTTTATACGTAACTCAATATATAAATATACGTAGGTAGGTAGGTAGATACGTAGATAGATAGATAAGCAGGTTTTATATCGCATTTATTGGATCGTAGTACTTCCAGAGCGAGGTTGCTTTGGGCGTCAAGGTGGAGCCAAGAGATGAATACTGATACAACTCCTGCTACCTTGAGTTTTAGAAATTTCAATGAAGTTTAAGAATTCGCACAGGCTAATAGAGAAGTGAAGATGAAATCGTATTTTGAAAACTGCTCCGGACTCATGCAGACCAATAGGTCTACAAAACAACTCAAATAACAATAACGAAAATAATTGAATAAATTCCTTAGGATGTTTAGAAAAATCATTTTGCGTTATCTTCAATGTGACAAATGTTGACAACGTTTTCGTGATACTATATAACAATTGTAAATACACACGCACATACACAGATGTACCTAGTACGGTAAGAATACCCATGTGTTATGTAGTATGTAGTATGTAGTACTTGTAGTAGGTATTCATTACTAGTTAGTAGCTACCTATAATAATACTGTTTTCAAAAAAGCATAACCATCGCGTCGCACGATCAAATTCGCGATAGAAATCCCTTTCGAAAGTTGGATAATTTTTTATGCTAAAAATAAAACAAAAACACTACGCGAAGTTTTTAAATTATTTTAGACATGAAAAGGATAGATTTACAATTTTCAACGACTGAAATGGAGCTCGTAATATGTATGAATATTCTAAATATGATATGGTTTGTAATGTACAACACAAATGTATCGTTTACTGCTCATCTACAACTTACTACATCTCTTAGAACTTCTTCTTTTGTATAAATATGTGTTCTTTGACCTCGCCCTCCGTCCAGTTTAATTCCGTACAAATCGGGCGCCCGAACGGCAGATAATTCACCTGCACGAAACAAACCACCAGCCGAGATCAGCACCCTCAAAGGCGAATTCTCAACGAAATCCAACAATTCGCTGGTAACCCGAAGATCTGTGTACGGTAAAAAAACAAAAACAAATAGATTTAAGAGTTTATTTAATCAAGTATAGAGTTCCGCACGGATATAATAATCCGTTACCCGAATACGTATAGGTATACATATACAGTACACGGCTTGTACTCGTGGCCAAATCTTGTGTACTGTGTGTATATGTAAGAGCACAGGTATTCAGTATTCAGTATTCACTATTCACTCTTCACTGTTCGCATAGCGAATAATCATAAATAAGCTTACTAAGGAATACGGATACACGCGTACGTTCAGAATAAGAATACCAAAAACACCGAGCACAAAACGAACATTTTTAACTTTTATTAAGGGTTTATTCTACATATACGATTGCATACTGGTTTGCCTGCCAAATGGCCATTTTCCTACTTATCTGTTTCACTTGAAATTTAAAATATACGCCTATAATAAGAATTTGAGAAACTTCACAAAAGGTTCTTCTGATCAAGTGATTATTTGCCGAGAAAAACGCAAAAATAAATTGGCTTTTGAGGAGGTCATATTTCACAGCTTATACCTTTCTTATAAATTGGAATTTGAATTTTTCGTTCTGAACAAATCAAAGAGAAGTGTCTTATTTTCTTCATTTTCAAATTTCAAAAGTTTTCATGAGCAACTTGCGAAGAATTTTAAGCTCAAAAATGTCACTTTTTTAGCGTGATCAATTTTGGTTCCCATATAGATAACATATAGTGTCTACGAATGCGCCAAAAACCAAAACTTGGGGATTTTTCGAACCCCCCGCCCAAATTTTTGAAATAACTGAATTTCAACCACAACATCTTTTTCCGCGCACTACCCTCACTATCTAGACCAATTTTCAACAATTTTGGTCCCAAGGGTGGAGAGGTACTTGATAAAAACCCAAATTACGGTATGTTAGGTTCCCATGGGCCGATGAAAGGCCTCAAAATGCGAGTTCCGAGGAACGAGCAGGGGGTTGGGCCGCGAAGCAGCCAATATAATTATTTTTTTTTTTATATTTTTGTGATCTAAAGATCAGATTAAATGATTTTTTCAAAAATGATCTTTGGTCAAGATCAGAGCATCTCAAAATCGTGGTCCATGACCTAAAAAGCATTGTGATTTAGATCTTTCCCATCTCTGAATTATAAACCTTTTGTAACGCGCCTTTTTTATGGTAGTAGCCTGCCTCCAGTCAATCTTGCCACTTTTTCGTGTTTATGGTTCTTCAAATTTTAGTGCGCGTATTAGTAACTCCAGATTTTAGTGACTTATCATTCTATTCGAGTTCTTGTTTCGCCGCTCTCTACGTTGTTTTTCGTCGATACATAAAGCGATTAGATTACGAATACGCGAATCGAAATTCGGTTATGTGAGATTATGTGAAGTGATTAGAATTATTGAAAAGTAGTAGCAGCGTTTCTCATCTATGCGCTGAAATTCTGGTCAGTTGTGAGCTGTAGGATAAGATGTTTATGATGAACATGATACCGAATACGTTCTATGAAACTCACCATTGTTATTTTGATTTGTTGATGAAGGGAATGAAGATGCGAAAAGGTAGTCATTCATTTTTGTGAAACGCTGACGATATTTTCCACGTTTCAAACGACAATGGTACTTTCTACTTTCACCACGTAACGTTGAATTCTCGTCTTTCGAATCGTTCTAAACAGATATGAAGAAAAAAAAAAAAAAAAAAAAAAGACAAAATTTCAAGCTTTGGCATAATGTGCGTACATAAGTATGTAGTGCCCACTGTATGATATATCGTGCGTTCAAGCCATTCGTTTTCTGTGCGCGAATTCAAACAGCAATCAGAACGTTACTCTACAGTTCTGGAAAGTTGATAAATTATGCCACTTATGCCTAGAACCACTGGCGAAAAAAGCTCATTTATTCATTTGTTTGTTTATTTTTCGAAAGAAATCAGCATTCATCGCGACGTTTCAGTTTACCCAACATAATGCCTGATGAGGCTTACTTTATGGAGAAGGAATAAGAGTTTGAAAACGCAGCGCGTCAAATTAAGACTTGGTACCGGTACGAGGCTACGAAGTGATAATCGCACACGATGAAAGAACGAAAACCGTTAAAAAGCCATGAATTCTCATTCGTTGTGTGAGATTGTCATTGACGGCGGTTAAAGTCGAAGTGGATCACCTTTGAAAACTCCTATTTTACCAACATTCATCCAACACAGTCTGTATTTTTCAACGATATGCGCAATTGAAAGCTGATTTCTTGCCAATGTAAAAAAGTTAGTTTTCACTGCCTTTTTTAGAACACACAGTAGCGAACTAGCCATTTTTATCACTTCGTGGGTTACGAAGGGGGAATGCTAGGGTGTCAGGTATATCACTGTTCCGAACATTACTCAAAGTAGGGACAGAAAAATCCGGGAAAAATCCATTTTTTACGCTAAGCTCCTTTCTTGGGACAGGCCATACAAATATTAAATTGGAAAAATTTAGCCACTAATTTCGTTCATGTTATGAGTGTTAAATATGGATATCCAGACTATTGATGTTCCTATATTTTCCGCAATAATTTCCGGTCAACTTGATGAAATACCAAGCGCATTTTATATCTGTCAGGCATGAATCACTCTAATATGGCGAACAGCGTTGGACGCACGATAGAATACACGAAAAATGAGACCAATAACCCACAAAAAAAAAAAAAAAAAAAAAAAAAAAAAAAATGAACAAACCATTTTTGTTTCTAGAGCGGACATCGAATCGGAACTGTCATAATTCATTTCATTAATCTCTGACGAGCTTCTTCTCCAGGTTTTCAACTATAATAATGAAATGCACGCGTTGTTAGAAAATTGGAGTTGATAACTTAACATAAACTATATACTGGAGTTGTGTGAGCGGTACGAATTGTGCACGTGTAAAGTGTTCATCAAGTATGGCAAAGAAACTCAATGGTACATGGAACATGATCTTTTTAATGAACTCAACTTCTAAAATACAGTCACTCAAGTTTCACCATATTTTTTTATTCGTTTATATTTTTCGCTCTCCGACGATGACCACAGTAAAAATTGGCGATCTGACCCTAAATTTAAAGGATAGGTAGAAGAGGTACAGCTTAAAAGCTCTATTATTTTCGAAGTTGATCCGTCCGCTGAAAGTCAAGCTTCCGAACTTTGCAGCTTTTTCAGTTTTGCAAAAATATCTCGAAAATGAAAGGTCGTAAAGAAGAAATGTATAGAAACAAAGTTGTAAAAAATTTCTAATTTACAATTTTGGTTTTATCTATTTTTCATGGAAGTTCATATAGCTGTCCAAGAAAATAAACTCAAAGTAAAGAGTTCAATAATTGGCGCGTTTTGTTCTCTGAAGTTCAATGTTTTCATTCTCCGACGATAACTCCAGTATAACATGATGCACCGAGTCCAAATATGGAGATAGGTAGATAGTAAGAAGAGTAAGCGTTCCACTGTTTTTAAAGTCGATTACTTCTTTGAAAGTTGAGCTTTCGAATTTTGAAGAATTTTTAGTTTTTTTGCAAATATCTTGGGAATGAAGCCTATGTGCACACTTCGGCTGATAGATATCTTATTTCTGCTCTTACACAGCAAATAAATAGACGAAAAATCATCATTCTGAGCTAATATCAGGCAGAATAGTCGTTCTGCGAGTCAAGTTCAAAATGCAAACAAATTGCCATGGAAACGAACGAAAGTGCGCGAACGTACGAGCAAACGGCCGACTCCGCTTACATTCTGTGAACAGGATTTACTCTATAGCGTGTATTCAATTTTTACCCAAACTACGAGTTGTAATGGATATGAATTATTTTTTCTTCTGGGCACTTCACAAAGATTTTTCATTCTTGAAGTAAATAAATACTTTGACGTTGAGAATGCTACATACTTTGTAAATCCATAAACGATCCCATAAGGAACGTGAAGGGTTACTGAAAGTTATGCTACGCTGGATAGTTTTGTTATATTGAATTTTTTCAAAAATGTTCGGGTTTTCAATTTATTAGCAATATACCCTTCACGTTCTTCTTCACACACTGCACTCAACGCCTCACTTACTACTCTGACCATTCTCTCGACAACTTTGGTATTATTTGGAAACTTCGAGATGTTGTACGCGGTATAACGCATCAACACTCTGGTGGCATTCTAAGATCTTGTTTTTCAAAATTGAACATCTCAGTGTAATAATAATTTCTTACGAAATTCAATTCCGGTACGTCGAATTTTCTAGCGTAAAAGGTTTTCTTTCTCGTTCCCTTAACAGCTGGATTCGTTTTGATCCTGCATTAGATTAAATCCATTTCTGACGCTCAGAAATTTATGGAGTTTTTATCGACGGTGACAAATTCCACGCCAGAACTTCAATAAAAAGGAATCCAGCTATCAAGAGAATCATACCGGAATTGAACTTCGAAGCAAATCATTACACCAAGAAAATTGATTGATTTTGAAAAGCAAGAATTGACGACGCCACCAGTTGGAACATTCAGCTACTCAAAGCGCACCTTTTAAGTGCTAAAAATGGTTTCTCACAACATGTTGAATGACTAAAAAACAAAAAACAGCGTTTTTTCAAAAGGTGATACACCACTTTTAAGTAGGGAGCTCAAATTATGTTGTTTTTTTCTCTCTCTCTCTCTCTCTCTCTCTCTATTCATTCTGATGAACAATATACAATACATAGTACATAATACATATTGCCTCTGCAAAGAGTCGGTAGGGAGGTCTTAAGTACGTTTTTCTTGAAAGAGCTTGAGGGGTCTTTTTTTTAGGGAGGTGTTTTTGATGGACCTCTCTAAAAACTGACAACATTTTCGTACTGTATGCAAGAAATGCCGCAACATGGAACCAGAATCGTCTCAAATGGAGCATAATGGAATCTTTCGCATAAAATTGTTTGCTATATTCCAGACCATAAAATGCAGAATTGCTGGAAAGAAATAAATTCTTGAAAAATTCAGTACTACCCTAGCCTTTGTAAACTGATGAGACCTCCCTACCGATGCTGTGCAAACATGGTTGTATATGTTATGTGTGTTTGTATGTACAGTGCGCGCAACTGATTGCTCACATATCAACGCAAAAATCTGCTGAAACTCGTTTTACATAATTTTGAAATGAATATTAAAAGTATATAGAATTGTTTTTTAGTCCATCTTCTCATCAAATTATATTGTAAACTGATTAGAAGTATAAATCAACCCACAGCTTCAAGTTATTACGTACGCTATTTTAGAATTATATAAATTAGTTGTTGAAATCAATTGCGCGCACGGTATGTATATAGGGGTGTATGCATGTAAGTACATATGTATAAAATGTATGATACACGCAATAAGCACATCTTCAATCTTCTACGTACTTTAGCTTCAGCTTTTAGTTTGGGCGTTATTTTAGGTTTGCATTCGATACGAAGATTTCGTCGTTGTGATTCCATGCTTTTCTGTTGAGATTTGGTTAATGTAAAAGATTTGTCTTCGTTATTACAAGATGAAGAAACTCGATTGGACAATACTTCGTTACAATTTTTTCGTACAGTTGGCCGAACGAGAGATGATTCGTCGCTAATAGAAATAAATGATTAAACGAACGAATGAATGAATAAATGAATAAATAAATAAATAAATAAATAAATAAATAAATGGATAAATAAATAAATAAATTGTAATAGACACTTTCGATGGGAAACCAGGCATAAATAAAGAGACCGATCTCGCACTGATAGTTGCTAATTACGCCGGGGTGGGCAATTGCCAATGAATGTAGCGTCAACGGTCTGGCGTTTACGTATTCGCATCGTCTAACGGCTACCGGTAGACTAGGTTCAACGGCGGCGACAGATGATTCACGACCAAATGAAATGACGTAGGGATAAAATCGAATGATGAAATCATAAAACAAGAACATTCGATTCACCGCATGGGCTCATTTGATTCATTTGGCCTCAATGGCGATGGCGTCATTGCTTTGTGTAATTTATAATTATGTACGTCACCTCGTCGACGTCCACAGACTTCCATTTATATTAGTACTAGACCAATAGCTTATGAGAGAATTATTTGTAAAATCGAAGCCTCGTATATACAATATACATACGCTATATTGGGAAATTTTTGAAAAAAATTCCATACAGCCAAGTATTATTGTAAATTTTCTCTTCTAAAATTGCGTTATCACAGGTTATGGTTATCACCTGATTTTTGTTTTTGTTATGGCCATCGATTTAATGTGCCTACAGTATTAACTGGCATCATTTTTAAAGTACATAGCTATTGGTCTAGTATTAATATATGGAAGTCTGTGAAACAAACAAACAAATGAATAAATTAATTTATCAATTAATCAATTAATCAGGTGAAAGGATTGAAAGACCAACTGACCTTGGGACACGTAATGCGGAAACGAAGAAACAACAAAACTGATGAAAGTAAGATTTCCGATAAGAATCACAAGTGAGACTATACTTGTATTGGTCTAAGAAAATTTCTGTAAATGCTATCGCGTTGAAGAAAAAGCTCAACACGATGACTAGGTACACGCAGGTAGCCAGGTATATGTAAATGTATACGATTATTTTACGTTTATTTTATATGTTAGTTTAAATTAAACAAAATCCAATAACGGTAGTAACTAGTTTTCGTTCTTATTCTTATTCTTGTTCTTTCTTACTTTTTACGAAGAATCGAATTCGCACGCTGCGGCGTTAAATGTTTTGAAATGGACGCATCAACTTCGGCTTGAGGGTACTTCCTAGGTCTACCAACTTTTCGCTTTTGCGGTGGAAGCTGACCACAACGTTCACTTTTACCATCGTCGCAATAAAGTTTCGATGAAGTGTGGCAGCTTTTCTCGCGATTTCTATCGATACGACGATCGCTATCACCACCATCAATATTGTCATCATCTTCAACATGACTGCCATCGTTCTCCTCATCATCGTAGTTTTCATCTGGGTACTCGCCTTCGCCTTCGCCTTCATCCTACGTTTGTACACATTAATAGGAAATTACATGCCCACCAAGAGAGAAAAGTTAAAAAACAAAAGAACAACGTATGTATACTCAAGTCGCAAGTAAAACCAGCTGACCGACCAGTCTATAGAGTCAGATACTCACTTCGTCAGAATTAAAATTCTTCAACATGCGACGTTTGCAAGGAAACTCGAAAAAAGATTCGTAAGGCCTCTTCGTTTTATTCGTTCGCTTACTGGGCGTCAATGTGGGCGGACTAAGTATATTGTTTTTCGAAGCTTTTTCAACATGCGAAGATGAGCACATAGGTTCCAAAACAGGGGGTGACAAATCGGCTCCTCTACAAGCAAGATTCCATTCGCCATCGCACTCATCAACCTTGGACTGCATTTGATAGGATTTAGTAGGCGATGAAATGGTCGAATAGTCATCGTTGATCGGTTTACCGAAATTCCTTTTCGCACTAAGATATTTTCTTGGTCGACCTGGGCCTCTTTTCACCGGGCTACACGAAGGTTTACGAGCAGTATCGGCAACAGCGTCCGCTGTTGATAGCCTATAATTTCCATACCGAAAAAATTAACCATATCCACACGATTTCCTTTCTCCTCGATCCGTATATTACGGATATGTTGCGTAATCGAGTAAAATCATCCTCCACTCGCTACTCGCCACTTACCTTGTCACAGACGAAGAGATATGCTTGCGTTGCGTTAATCGATTGAGTCGTTTACGCGTTTCGCGATATTCCTTTTGCAATCTCGCCAACTCCATTTTCATATTTAATTGTTCCTCGTTGCACGAATGCAACGAATCAACAAGATTTTTCGCTTTCTCCGATTTCGCATCTCTTTCGCTTTTCGGTAAGCGTGTATCGCAATTCCGGTATTCTTTTTTGTGACAATTTTCTACGAAAAACCGCAAAACAAACACTCGAGTATTACTACCGCTCGCATACATTTCGTATTAGCGCGTGGCATGGCAAAGATCGCAGCGTGGGGTATATCGGCGTAACCCAATTTAGCGGAACCTCGGAAACCCACACATCACAGTCCACGTCAGGTTAAAAATACCAACACTGTGATCGTTGGCCAGACGCGTCAATATCTCTTTCACCAGCCACCAGCCACCAGCCAGGATCGAAGATGCCGCGAGAGCAACGAAAAATTGGAAGCGTATTTGAACAAGGCAGTGTAAAAATTATAATTTTTCAGAAACTGCCAGCGGGTATTTATTATTTTTCAACAACTGCGGCGATACGTCAATACTAAATCCAATATTTACGCCATCTAGTTGAAAATAAATACATACAGACGACTTCTGAAAAATTGTCATTTCAACAATTGCCCGAATACGCCTCTAATGTTTCGTTGCTCTCCCGGCATCTTCAATCGTGACGCCACAATTTGTTCCATAGAAGTTCTTAATTTTTTCAAAAAAAAAAAAAAAAATCTTTGGAACTCATTTAGCCTATTAGCACATTTTCTTGGTTCAAGAGGACTGTACGTACAGATGTTTTTTATTTTCAACAAACTTCTAGCACTACATTTATTTATTTTTGCATTTTTTTCATTACTACTTGGTGTTACCTCTTTGTTTCGAACTTTGAACCACTTGGTACCCTCACTGAATTGACTTTGATGGTTGAATTTTCAACAGTGAGTACCCACCCAAAGAGTCCTCACTCTATCGCATTAGTATGGGTGTAAAATAATTCAAATGATTGTCTTTTATTTGATGAAATTACGGCGTTCCGGAGTACTCCCCTTTATAGTGCCTTACTTATGGGACATTCATGGGTGATACATATTTGGTATACCCTAACGGCTGCACGAGTGCTACATGAGTTACTTCAGAGGCATAAATACGCATGGTATATATTATTTGTAGTTGATACGTTAACTTTGACTCAAGTTATCTTTGAGCAAAACTAAAAATTGCCTTCTTAAAATTACGAACATCGAAGGATTAACTTGAAATTAATATATCTGCTCCAAAAAAAAATAATATATATATATATATATAGATTTATCTATGGATAAAGTGGCATCATTTTTCGTCGTCTACAGGTAAAGTGGCATCTTTTTTTTGATGCCACTTTACCATCACATTGCTCATCGATTCAGCTTTGTGTCATGATGTCACTGGTGTGGTTATTTGGGTGATGCCACTTTACCACTAATATTCTATTTTTCATACAAAAAAATTTTTTCGGTCTACGGTCGTAGTAGCCTCATTTTTTTGATGTTTACAGGTAAAGTGGCATCATTTTAAAAATTTGTTTCTAAGAAAACCTATGATATTATACATTCCGTTCGCCTTGTGGTGTCGTTAATGTGACCCTTGATGCACTTCTGAGGAATGTGCAAACTGATGCCACTTTGACCATAGATCACTATATATATATATATATATATATATATATACGTAAATCTATCAAGGTGAGATCCGATTAAAAACTGGGCAACCTGAGATCCGACTCAAAATTTACAAATTATGGAATATATAGGAAGGGTAATTGCTTATTTATAGCATCTGATACATAACCACCATAGAGGGGTAACAAATTCTTAAAATAAATTATTTGAGAAGTTTTGAACAAGGTGAGATCCGTAAGTAAAGTATGGAAAGCTGAGATCTTATACACATATACAACCATTTTTGACGATAACGTTTCGATAAGTCGAGATCCAGCAACGTTGCCATAAATATTGTATGGTAATTTCGTGTATTTTTTTATCTTATTCAAATCTAATAAAGTATACTTTATTTGAGACAAATGTTCATGTGGACAGTAGGCTAGCAAGTATTTACGTATTAAATATCTATTTTTTTTCTATTTTTTGAGCGATTATTGCATTTTGATGAACATGTGAAAAATTTTTATGCGTTCATTGTGAGAAGTGAATTTCGATGCAGCCTACTTTTGTAAAATTGAATAAACTATACATGTATAAAACATGGATTTGATGAAAGACGTAGGGAGGAAAGTGGAGAAGTGCACAGAAAGTGATTTACATGAATTTTGCTAAAAATACGGTTAGAGCCATTTTATGGAGTTTCTCAAATATCATTTTTTTTAATAACCTCAAAATAATGGTTCACAAATTTTGAGAGGAGCTGGAGAGAGGGCAAATTCCTTAAAATTTTCGTTTCTTTTTCAGACGAAAAAGTAAGTTGCGGACTTTAACATATCCAAATTTCAGCCTCTTAAGTATATTTTGAGGGGATCTAGGGCAAAAAACAGCTTTTTGAGGAAGTTTTGAGTTATGAAATTTCTTTAATATCTCATATTATCTCCTCATCAAATCAACCAAAAAGTTCAAATATTGTGTGTGGGGTTAGTTTGGCACTATGACCTTTTGAATTAGGGTCAAAATCAATCCAGAATGGCGGATTATCAAAATTTGAATAGAGCTTAAGGAGTCTCAAAAAACGAGGATTTGAAAAATATGAATTTGAATGATTAATAACGATGAGAAGTATGCTGTATGCTAATTTCACATGTGATTTTGAAGCGGAATGAGGAGGGTGGTTGTCCTCAACATTTTGTGGGAGTAAACGAAAAAACGAAAATAAACGGCTTTTGGAGGGGAAATCACAATGTGATATTTCATGAATCTCGCATATTTCCTCATCAAATTAACCTAGAAGGGTCAATCCTTGTGTGTAGATTTGATTGGTGTCAAAATATGAGCCCCTTGAATTTAAGTTGAAATCGATTGTAAATGGATCCCAAATAGCGTATGTCCAAAATTGAGTCAAGCTTGAGAAGCTTTAAGCAACTGAAAAGTATGAACTTTTCCAATTTTGGAGGACAAAAAATTCTACATATTTCAGATTAAACTTCTCGGTGTTTTTAGTACGGATAAGGGGTGATGAATATGGGCTATAAGTTTGAGAAGTTCACTTGACAATATTACCTCCAAATATAATCAAGCCCCGATTAAAAAGTGAGCTCCAGTGATGCGGCATGGCTGCTCACTTTTTTTTCATTTTCAAATAATCTAAGACAGTAGGAAGAGGTTCTCTGATTCAGATATTGAAGTTATATAGAAATGGAATTCACACCTCAATTTTTTTTTTTGGTCAAGTAGGTGTATCAAAATGAAATATATAATAAAATTTTGATTTTTCTGAAAAGAATTCTATATGAAGTTATCGAAAAAAATATAACAAATCAGCTACCTAAACAACCCAACAACAATAGAAAACCTGTTTAAATTCCTTAAAGCTACCAACCTCCTATCCAAAATCTAAACACCGCCTCTGGCCTTCGTTGCAGAATACGGCAAGTTAATGGAAAAAAGTAAAGTAAAGTTTTTAAAATAAAATAATTAAAAAATAAAACACAAAAGTTAAACTTTGTTCGTAAAGTAAATTCTTTAAAATTTGTATAGCATGGCAGTTTTCCCAGAATTATAATTCTATACATTTTTGCAAATTTTGAGGAAATACCTCTCTCCCCTCAGGGAATAAATGGGCATTTTAGAACAATTGCAGCTTTTATTTCAGGATTTATAGCGTAAATTATGTCAAGAAAAACAGCTAATAGTGAGTAATTTTTGAGACTTTAGAAAAGCATAAATACAAATGGGAAAACTTCAAGCTCCGCTCGACACGTGTTAATATTATTCTTAAGTTATGAAATTTTTAAAGGTTTATTTTGAGTCCAAAATGAATAACTTGAGGGGGAGTGAGCATGAAAATTCGACATCTTGAAATATGGTG
This sequence comes from Phenacoccus solenopsis, assembly GCA_009761765.1. NCBI lineage: Eukaryota > Metazoa > Arthropoda > Insecta > Hemiptera > Pseudococcidae > Phenacoccus > Phenacoccus solenopsis. The sequence goes on from CM019753.1 coordinate 52,637,280, forward strand.
CTACCTTAAGGGACAGTATAAATGTGTATTCGCTTTATGTATTTAAAACTTGATATTTAATTTTTTTCTTGTTTTTCTCCCTGGTTGTTAATTTTTTCCGGCAAAGTGAGCACGTGCTCTCGCAAATAATAACAGTTTTTAATTTTAAAGCTTTCGACACAAAAAAACTTTATTTTTAAATATCGATACATAACGCGTTTTCGGCAAACAGACCTTTTCAGTGCAATAATACAGTATCGATATTTAAAAATAAAGTGTTTTTGTGTCAAAAGTTTTTAAAATTAAATACGTAAAACAACACTGAAGAAAAACTTTTTTTCTTGAAAATAACAATTTTATGTGAATTTTAGCCATTCAAGAAGATTCGTTTTTTTTTTGCATCTAATTTTTTTATTCATAAGCTTGATTTTTCTACAATTTCTTCTTGTTTTTTTTTTTTCGAAAAATGATGATTTTTAGCATTAACCTCAAGGTTTGACATTTTTCTCGAATCTCATTTTATTTTTAGTTTTCTTAGAGATTACCTCAAAATTTGAAATATCCTGAATTTTGCTTCTCTTTTTCCTTTAGATTCAGCTTAAAGTTCGCGTTTTTTTTTTCGAATCTCAATTTATTTTTAGTTTTTCAAAGATTACCTTCAAGTTTAAAGACTTTCTGATTTTTTTTTCCATGAAGTCAGCTGGAAGTTCAAAATTTTTCTCGAATCTTGTTTTATTTTTATATTTAAAGTGCTTATTTTGTCAAAGTGTCTTAACAACATAAATAATTTTTACAAAATGATTTAAAATTTATTTTAAAGTATTTTACAGTTGGTAAACGGACTCTTGTTTCACACGATTATTTTCTCGTTGCTAACTGGAAGAGTTATCTTTAAGTAATTTAAGGTAGTGCAAAATAGACCTGTTTTTGATTTCATAACAAACACTTAATTTGATTTTATTTCAAAACGTCTTGCTGCCTAAAGTATAACGTATTCGTGATTCAATACCGAATATAAGGAACGGAAAGATGAGATCCGCGTTGTTGCCGAATGCGCGGATCTCATCTGTTTCGAAACGTAACACTTAGATATACTCTGGTAGAGCGCTCTCTGCAAAACAAACGTCGAACTGACTTCGTATATGTTGGCCGAAAAAGTGGAAAGATGAGATCCGGGCAAAAATTGGGCAATGCATTCCTGATGGTATCCTGATGTCAAAAAACTCGATATACACGCTAAGAAAGGTGAGATCCGATTTCGGATCTCACCTTTCCAAAACGGAGCTCACCTTTCCACGAAATGTATATTTTGGATCTCACCTTTCGGAAATATAAATCTATATATATATATATATACGTAAATCTATCAAGGTGAGATCCGATTAAAAACTGGGCAACCTGAGATCCGACTCAAAATTTACAAATTATGGAATATATAGGAAGGGTAATTGCTTATTTATAGCATCTGATACATAACCACCATAGAGGGGTAACAAATTCTTAAAATAAATTATTTGAGAAGTTTTGAACAAGGTGAGATCCGTAAGTAAAGTATGGAAAGCTGAGATCTTATACACATATACAACCATTTTTGACGATAACGTTTCGATAAGTCGAGATCCAGCAACGTTGCCATAAATATTGTATGGTAATTTCGTGTATTTTTTTTATTTTATTCAAATCTAATAAAGTATACTTTATTTGAGACAAATGTTCATGTGGACAGTAGGCTAGCAAGTATTTACGTATTAAATATCTATTTTTTTTTCTATTTTTTGAGCGATTATTGCATTTTGATGAACATGTGAAAAATTTTTATGCGTTCATTGTGAGAAGTGAATTTCGATGCAGCCTACTTTTGTAAAATTGAATAAACTATACATGTATAAAACATGGATTTGATGAAAGACGTAGGGAGGAAAGTGGAGAAGTGCACAGAAAGTGATTTACATGAATTTTGCTAAAAATACGGTTAGAGCCATTTTATGGAGTTTCTCAAATATCATTTTTTTTAATAACCTCAAAATAATGGTTCACAAATTTTGAGAGGAGCTGGAGAGAGGGCAAATTCCTTAAAATTTTCGTTTCTTTTTCAGACGAAAAAGTAAGTTGCGGACTTTAACATATCCAAATTTCAGCCTCTTAAGTATATTTTGAGGGGATCTAGGGCAAAAAACAGCTTTTTGAGGAAGTTTTGAGTTATGAAATTTCTTTAATATCTCATATTATCTCCTCATCAAATCAACCAAAAAGTTCAAATATTGTGTGTGGGGTTAGTTTGGCACTATGACCTTTTGAATTAGGGTCAAAATCAATCCAGAATGGCGGATTATCAAAATTTGAATAGAGCTTAAGGAGTCTCAAAAAACGAGGATTTGAAAAATATGAATTTGAATGATTAATAACGATGAGAAGTATGCTGTATGCTAATTTCACATGTGATTTTGAAGCGGAATGAGGAGGGTGGTTGTCCTCAACATTTTGTGGGAGTAAACGAAAAAACGAAAATAAACGGCTTTTGGAGGGGAAATCACAATGTGATATTTCATGAATCTCGCATATTTCCTCATCAAATTAACCTAGAAGGGTCAATCCTTGTGTGTAGATTTGATTGGTGTCAAAATATGAGCCCCTTGAATTTAAGTTGAAATCGATTGTAAATGGATCCCAAATAGCGTATGTCCAAAATTGAGTCAAGCTTGAGAAGCTTTAAGCAACTGAAAAGTATGAACTTTTCCAATTTTGGAGGACAAAAAATTCTACATATTTCAGATTAAACTTCTCGGTGTTTTTAGTACGGATAAGGGGTGATGAATATGGGCTATAAGTTTGAGAAGTTCACTTGACAATATTACCTCCAAATATAATCAAGCCCCGATTAAAAAGTGAGCTCCAGTGATGCGGCATGGCTGCTCACTTTTTTTTCATTTTCAAATAATCTAAGACAGTAGGAAGAGGTTCTCTGATTCAGATATTGAAGTTATATAGAAATGGAATTCACACCTCAATTTTTTTTTTTGGTCAAGTAGGTGTATCAAAATGAAATATATAATAAAATTTTGATTTTTCTGAAAAGAATTCTATATGAAGTTATCGAAAAAAATATAACAAATCAGCTACCTAAACAACCCAACAACAATAGAAAACCTGTTTAAATTCCTTAAAGCTACCAACCTCCTATCCAAAATCTAAACACCGCCTCTGGCCTTCGTTGCAGAATACGGCAAGTTAATGGAAAAAAGTAAAGTAAAGTTTTTAAAATAAAATAATTAAAAAATAAAACACAAAAGTTAAACTTTGTTCGTAAAGTAAATTCTTTAAAATTTGTATAGCATGGCAGTTTTCCCAGAATTATAATTCTATACATTTTTGCAAATTTTGAGGAAATACCTCTCTCCCCTCAGGGAATAAATGGGCATTTTAGAACAATTGCAGCTTTTATTTCAGGATTTATAGCGTAAATTATGTCAAGAAAAACAGCTAATAGTGAGTAATTTTTGAGACTTTAGAAAAGCATAAATACAAATGGGAAAACTTCAAGCTCCGCTCGACACGTGTTAATATTATTCTTAAGTTATGAAATTTTTAAAGGTTTATTTTGAGTCCAAAATGAATAACTTGAGGGGGAGTGAGCATGAAAATTCGACATCTTGAAATATGGTGCTACCTTAAGGGACAGTATAAATGTGTATTCGCTTTATGTATTTAAAACTTGATATTTAATTTTTTTCTTGTTTTTCTCCCTGGTTGTTAATTTTTTCCGGCAAAGTGAGCACGTGCTCTCGCAAATAATAACAGTTTTTAATTTTATTGGGATGAATTCAACGCAACATTCCCACCACTTAATCATCTTAGAGACAGCAAAACTCAAGATACCCCATCTACAATCCAAATAATTACCGAAACAATAGTCGAACATGCAAACAAATTTTCTCCCGAAATTAAATTCAAAAACACTCGTAAAGCTCCAGTTCCATGGTGGACATCTCAATGCTCGCAGGCTTTAAGAGAGAGACGAAAAGCTTTAAAAAAATTAAAAAGCTCACAAACCCTCGAAAACCACCTTAATTTCCAAAAACTACGTGCTCGAGCACGCTTCATCCTAAAACAGGCAAAAAAAGCATCATGGCAAGCATACATTCAGTCAATCGACCTTCAAACATCCACAGCAGAGGTATGGAAAAAAATACGCAGCATAGAAAGGAAATCGTTCTCTTCCATACCAACAGCTCTCTCAATCGACGACAATATATCAACAGATTTAAATGAAATCGCTAAAACATTCGGTGAATATTTATCAACACATTCGAACGATATAGTTTTATCTCAAGAATCCATCCAGTTCAAAATAACTTTGGAACAAACAAACCTCGACTTTTCTACAGATCTAGACCAACCATATAACGCGCCAATTACAGCAGAGGAGCTCGAATCAGCGCTACAACACCTAAAACCCTCCGCAGTCGGTCCAGATAAAATACACGCCCTTATGCTTCAAAACATACCTCAAAATATAAAAACTCTTCTATTATTTATTTTCAACTCAATCTGGACGACCCACAAATTTCCCCCACAATGGAGAAAAGCGGAAGTAACCCCCTTATTGAAACAAAATAAGAATCCATTGCGCGTCGAAAGTTATCGCCCAATCTCACTGACGTCCGTTCTCTGCAAAACTTTCGAGAAAATCGTAAATGCTCGACTAAATTGGATACTCGAAACCTCAAATTTTTTCACCAACAATCAGTTCGGATTCAGAGCACAACGTTCAGCTCCAGATCTTCTTCTATACATAACAAACGTAATACAAGAAACCTTCAAAAGAAAACAGCATCTACTAGCAGTATTCTTCGACCTTCAAAAAGCCTTCGATACTATATGGCGCCAAAAAGTTCTCTACACCATCCATAAAACTGGCATTCGAGGCAATTTAGCCTTTTTTATTCAAAATTTCCTCCATAATAGAACATTTCACGTGCGAATTGGAACTACCACATCTTCAGAGTTCAACCTACAAAATGGGGTACCTCAGGGATCAGTACTGAGCCCCACGCTGTTCAATATAGCAATCAACGACATAACAGATCACATAAAACCTCCAGTGCAATTTGCACTTTTCGCTGACGATTTAGCAATTTTCCTCCCATGCGATAGTATCGAACTTGGCGAAGAATTATTACAAAAAACCATCCTAAATATTCAAATATGGTCCTCTCAAAACGGCCTAGCTTTTCTCCGGAGAAATCCACCGCTATCCATTTCTGCCGTAAACAACGCTGCTCCCATAAATTAGACCTCAAATTATACAACTCCCCAATTCCTTACTCAGACTCAGCGAAATATCTAGGGTTATACTTTGACGAAAAACTTCAATGGAAAACTCATATTCAATACCTCAAAGCGTCGTGTACAAAGAAACTGAACCTCATAAAAAAACTATCCCATACTTCTTACGGAGCGGACCGCTCAACTCTATTGAAAATCTATCGTTCACTTATTAAATCGAAAATCGATTATGGCGCAGCAGCATATGGCTATGCTAACGAAAGAACACTAAAAACCCTCGACACCATACATAATTCTGCTATTCGACTAGCAATAGGCGCATTCCGCACCTCCCCAATACCCAGTATAATGTGCGAAGCTGGTGAATACCCCCTCACTCTTCATAGAAAATACACTACTCTTAATGCACTCCTCCGTTACATAGCAAACCCCTCACTCCCGAAATATGCTATCCAACGAATAAATCACTCGTTAAGTCAAGCCGCGGAATCGATAGGTGTATACACGCCACGAATATACCGTTTTACCCCCGCTATCCACCCTCCATGGTCACATACTCAAATCAATATAGATCTACACCTCACACGATTCCTCAAAGCCAGCACACCTAATATCATCTGGAAAACTGAATTTCGTTATCTACTTTCAAAATATCCAACACACCGCTTAATTTTCACAGATGGCTCCAAAAACGCTAACAACTTAGGTTGTGGTATCGCAACTCAAGAAACAATTCTCCTCCGTTATTCGATACCACCTTCCTTTTCTGTTCTCTCGGCTGAGCTGTTCGCAATATATCTAACAGTATCAAATATATCACTAGAGGACCCTGAACACCCATACCTCATTCTCACAGACTCCATTAACTCCTATATTCACTCCAATCTTCTAATTCCCATCAACAGCACCCAATAGCTAAAGAAATAATCACTTTAATCACCGACCACAAAAACATTGTCTTTGCCTGGCTACCATCACATGTAGACCTACCAGGAAATGATCTGGCCGACACTGCGGCAAAGGAAGGCGCTTCTCTTCTCCCCTCCCCTAACATTCCGTCCCCATATCGAGATTTAAAAAACTACTTTAAAAAGGCGATCAAAATTTCTTGGCAAAACCAGTGGACAAACACCCCCACTTCCAACAAACTTCGAGCCATACGATCAACAACCCTCCCATGGCCTATCCCAACATCTCTCTCCAGAAGAGAAAGCGTCATGGTAACACGACTCCGCTTAGGCCACACGGCTCTCACACACGGCCACCTTCTCAATAGACAACCTGCCGCCCAATGTACAAATTGCCAAATCCCAGTCACCGTTACACACATTCTGCTACACTGCCCCATATATGACAAAATTCGAAACGATATATTTCACAGCTCTATCACATTAGCAGATCTCCTAAACAATAACCCAATGGCTCTTCGCCCACTCATACAATATATCCGCCAAATAAATTTCTTCACCAGCATCTAATATCAATCTAAATCGTGCCTCTGGCCTAAGCGGCAGTACATGGCACTACTATAAAAAAAAAAAAAAAAAAAAAAAAGCTTTCGACACAAAAAAACTTTATTTTTAAATATCGATACATAACGCGTTTTCGGCAAACAGACCTTTTCAGTGCAATAATACAGTATCGATATTTAAAAATAAAGTGTTTTTGTGTCAAAAGTTTTTAAAATTAAATACGTAAAACAACACTGAAGAAAAACTTTTTTTCTTGAAAATAACAATTTTATGTGAATTTTAGCCATTCAAGAAGATTCGTTTTTTTTTTTTGCATCTAATTTTTTTATTCATAAGCTTGATTTTTCTACAATTTCTTCTTGTTTTTTTTTTTTTTCGAAAAATGATGATTTTTAGCATTAACCTCAAGGTTTGACATTTTTCTCGAATCTCATTTTATTTTAGTTTTCTTAGAGATTACCTCAAAATTTGAAATATCCTGAATTTTGCTTCTCTTTTTCCTTTAGATTCAGCTTAAAGTTCGCGTTTTTTTTTTCGAATCTCAATTTATTTTTAGTTTTTCAAAGATTACCTTCAAGTTTAAAGACTTTCTGATTTTTTTTTCCATGAAGTCAGCTGGAAGTTCAAAATTTTTCTCGAATCTTGTTTTATTTTTATATTTAAAGTGCTTATTTTGTCAAAGTGTCTTAACAACATAAATAATTTTTACAAAATGATTTAAAATTTATTTTAAAGTATTTTACAGTTGGTAAACGGACTCTTGTTTCACACGATTATTTTCTCGTTGCTAACTGGAAGAGTTATCTTTAAGTAATTTAAGGTAGTGCAAAATAGACCTGTTTTTGATTTCATAACAAACACTTAATTTGATTTTATTTCAAAACGTCTTGCTGCCTAAAGTATAACGTATTCGTGATTCAATACCGAATATAAGGAACGGAAAGATGAGATCCGCGTTGTTGCCGAATGCGCGGATCTCATCTGTTTCGAAACGTAACACTTAGATATACTCTGGTAGAGCGCTCTCTGCAAAACAAACGTCGAACTGACTTCGTATATGTTGGCCGAAAAAGTGGAAAGATGAGATCCGGGCAAAAATTGGGCAATGCATTCCTGATGGTATCCTGATGTCAAAAAACTCGATATACACGCTAAGAAAGGTGAGATCCGATTTCGGATCTCACCTTTCCAAAACGGAGCTCACCTTTCCACGAAATGTATATTTTGGATCTCACCTTTCGGAAATATAAATCTATATATATAGATTTATCTATGGATAAAGTGGCATCATTTTTCGTCGTCTACAGGTAAAGTGGCATCTTTTTTACAAAGTGGCATCTTTTTTTTGATGCCACTTTACCATCACATTGCTCATCGATTCAGCTTTGTGTCATGATGTCACTGGTGTGGTTATTTGGGTGATGCCACTTTACCACTAATATTCTATTTTTCATACAAAAAAATTTTTTTCGGTCTACGGTCGTAGTAGCCTCATTTTTTTGATGTTTACAGGTAAAGTGGCATCATTTTAAAAATTTGTTTCTAAGAAAACCTATGATGTTATACATTCCGTTCGCCATTGTGGTGTCGTTAATATGACATTAGATGCACTTCTGAGGAATGTGCAAACTGATGCCACTTTGACCATAGATCACTATATATATTTATGCATCTCTGCATCTCTACCTTCGGCTGTTTCTCCTAATGATAAAAATGCGTAATTGGTTATGTACTGAATGAGGCTCAAAACATTCTTTTTTAAACTCTGGCAATACTTTTCTATTACAATAATCTATTTGAGCTATCCATTCACGTATTTATTTTTATTTTTCAAGAAACTTGTATTTAGTGAGGGTTCCTTGGAAATGGTATTGGCAAATTTTTCCTTTTTTTTTCTTCTCTCACAAAAAAAGAGGAAAAAACGTGATAGAAAACCTAATGCTGAATTATTTAGAGGCAGTTATTGTTGATCAATTTTCATAAGTATTTGTTACAACCACTAGCGACCCTAAGATTTGGAGACTGTTTTAGAATAAAAATGGAGAATTTTGCATTTGAAAAAAAAAAAAAACAATTTTTTTTTAGTTTTTACACCACTCTCCCATTTATTAAATAAAATATCCATAAAGCAGATACTTCACATTCTATTTTTTCAATAAAATTACGCCCTCCACATCTGGTCTATTTCTTCCTTCAACATAAGTAATCATACCAAATCGCATCAGCGTTTACTACCGACACATACAACTCAGATACAATGATGCTCTACGCAAAAAATTTTCGTACGATTTATCCCCATCCTTCATTACCTGTCTGCTGCGAAACGAGATATGCTAATTTTTTTTTTCGATACAATGTTGCGCTATCCTAAATATTAGAACCTTTGACTATAGTCAAAAATTAAAACATATCTTCGTCATTATCATTAAAAACATCTATAGCCTTTTCACACCGACTGTTTTCATCATAAATCTGTTAACATAGTTGATATACTTATACATTTTTTTTTTTTTTTTGCATAAAAATCATGAGTTTTTAACCAGACAAGGTCTGACTGTTTAGACGCGCTCCGGGATGTTTGAGAATTAAAAGTGCGCTTCGCAGCACGGAAGATGGTAACAGGAATTTTTTTAGCTTGCAGTTTTTTTAAAGGCATCTCACAGTAATGCAATACGTCGCTAGCATTTTTTTGCTATAAATTATACGATGTTGTAAGTTCCGTCCCTGTTTTTGCCTTTAAATTAATTTTTCTACGATAAAGGAAACTTGAATCTTAAAGCTGTTCAAATCATAGTACTGTGTAAAGTTCAGTATTGTAACTAGAAGGTATACGGCGCGGCGTATACGTTATTGCACTTCGACAATTTTTTGGGATTATACGGCGTAGAACAGCATATACTCCGGGCGAACACCAATGTCTGTCTATAAGAAAAATTTTCCCTTCAAAATTCCGCTTAATGATTAAGCGAAAATTTGCATAGGATTAAATGGAAATCGAATGTATTGCCTTCTCGCCAAGTGAGGTCTAGAGCTTGAATGGTTTCACGGGCATAGGGCATGTCAGCCTACTAGGCATTATAATTACATAAACGTCTATGTTTCAAACATATTGATAAACTGAAGGGGTTTCATAAAATCTAAATCGAAATTTTAAAATCTTAGGGCGCTTAATTAGTCAAAATTTGAAATTGGAGCAGAAATGAAAACGAGGGCGCACCGGGAAATTGACCGGTACTGTGTTTAGCTGGACCACGCTTGTTTTCAACTTTTCAACTTCAAATGGTAGTCTTTTATGAAAAATATGTACTACTTTCCAAAATTTTAACGATTATTTCAAGACTTTATCTTTAGCTCTGAATAGAGTATCGGGAGTTGAATTTGAATCAAGCGATCTAAAAGTATGGAAAACAGATATTTTGATATATTGCTTCGTAAAATTCACTTTTATTCTGAAAATAATATTTTTTCCAAGCTGAAAATCATTAGATTACATCACATCTTAGTAATATCGATACGTTCGTAATTCGAGAAAATGAAGTGGTCAAGTACTCTAATAGCCGCCCGGAACTCACATTAAGAACTTGACTACCTTGTTTCCTCAAAGATAACTTCATTATTTCCAAAAATTTTTACATAACACATTTTTCAATTAATTAAAAAAAAAAAAAAAAAAAAAAAAAAAAAAACTGAAAAAAGTGAGGTAGTCAAATTTGTTAATGTACCCATTTCGTCAAAAGCCTATGAATTTTCATGAAAAATTGGTGATAATCTAGAGCATAAAATTCTCAAGAACAATATGTAATAAATTTTCTTCCTCGAAGCACCCACCATTCGCAAGATATTCCCGAAAAACCTCAAACATGTTGAACTTGAAAAGCTTAACTTCTAGCGCACCACACCATGAACTAATCCGCTCTCAAGCACTCCCTCTATCCTCAAAATTTCGAGGCGATCTCTTAAATTGTACGGAAGTCAAGGACATCAAAATTATGTCCTCAAAACATTAAAGCTCAAAAGTTCAACTATTCTGAGAACGGATCAACCTCAAAACCTCATCAGCATTCGATCTCTACTTCCTCTACCCATCTCCAAAATTTTGAGTCAATCCATCCACTTTCGCTCGAGTTATGACAGGAGAAAGTAAATTTGAAACAAATTAACAAACAAACAAACAAATACATAAGTATACTTAGTTGTGACGCATATTATCCTTCTGGCATATAATTTTCGATAATTTCTCATGTCAACTATTTCAGTCAAAAATTCAAATGAAACGAGTGTCTCGAATAAAGCGCCGTATAGGTGCGCGAGTACATCTGTAAATTTCAGGGCCGCCTACTAAGTTTGGTAGCTAAATAAGAACAACGTATGCATTACATAAAAGCGTTTACTTGGACAGATGGATTTTTTTTTTTTTTTTGTTACTCCGCACCTACAGCACATATCTACTTATTTACGGGCATCACTGAAGGAAAGAGTGCAGGAAGAATAAAAAGTATGCAATCTTACATTAGAACAGTGAAAACAAATATCAAAGGAAACGAAAAGAGTATAGATATCCATTTCAATCTCAACCTCGGCCCCGGGACTTACAAATGGACGAGTTTAAAATGCGGGAGATGACTTTCGTCTTACCGTTTTCCTTCGTCGACGACATATTAATATCTTTGACGTGTTCATTTTCTTCGAGGAACCGTTGATCAGCCAAAGCGCAGAGTATTTGTAAACCATTAGGAGTCGGCTTATCTATTTCTTTGTCGCTTTCTTCATCGTCTGCAGCCACAGTAAGATGCGTCCCATCTTCCTTGTCAATCTTGACGCTCCTATCGTGTTCTACTTGCTCGATACCGTTAAGAAGTACCTGCAAACCACTGAAGTCTGGACTTAAATCGCAGTATGTTTTGGTTCTTTTGAGAGGAACAGCGATTTCTACATCCACATCCACATCCTCGTCCACCTCCGTATTATCGTGTTGGTAAATGTTTTCCTCTTTTTGCGCTTTCGTTTTGGTTATTTCTGCCTCAAATTCATATCGTTCTGTTCTTGTTTCTGTTTCTGTTTCTGTTTCCGTCTGATTGCCGGCGTCTTGAACTGAAGAGGTTTTATTCACTTTCACCACGGTATCAGCTTCCACTGTTGTTTTGTTTGCATCGTATTCGCTGGTGTTGGTGAAATTTTCGCAAAACACTGCAGCCGTCTAAATATTCGTACAATTAAATTAACACAAAAAATGTATACAAATTAGAGCGGCGATAGGTGCCATGTAACAAGTGACAACAACTTTTCACATATGTATATACATATATGTAGGCAGCAGTAGTGAAACAGTGAAAAAGATGGCCTACGCAGCATGCAATATGAAATATGCAATACTGTCTGTCCAATATAGCTTGAGACTTTTTGATAGCACAAAGTTAGGCAACAATTCATACATGGTTACTCAAAATGTGGATTGTATTACAAAGTAGGTAAATATGTTATTACCTATTAGGCTCATCGAAGTTGGCAGGAAACATTTTCACAGAATTTTTTTTGTGCTTTACTATTTCGACGATTCTATCAGCATTCTCAATTTGAACACATTTTGGGTAGTAATGAAATCGTGAAAATTGTCGCGCTTTTTACCTAACTTTGCGCTGTCAAAAAGTCTCAAGCTATATTGGATAGACAGTATGCAGAATGCAATATGCGGTACGTATTCGCATCATGAACGTACGTATTATAATTTGTACATCCACTATTCACACATTGCATTTCGCATTTCGCCCATCGCATACCGCATACAGCATACCGCATACTGTATACACAAGCGAGGTCAACACTTACAGTATACATAATTATAAATATGTCCGCGTCGGGTATGATTTGTATTGGTGATTTGATTCATTTTTAAAGAGATTTGTAGCATAAATGATTCGAACCTTAATACTGAGATTACCGATTCGAAAATTATGGAGATTCTGATTCTAATCACTTTTTTTTAGCTGAGTTTTTAACAAAACGATAGCTATTACAGCCTACCTGATTTGGGAAGGGAAGGTCGGGGGAGGGTGGGGTCTTCAAATCTTTGCGTTTCAGACCATTTGTAATCATCTGGCAAATGTCCAACTTTTTGGTATATATATATATATATTTTTTTTTTTCCCCCCACGCGTAGCGCCGGCGAGTATTCATAAAATTCGCTCAAAATTTGGTGAGAGACTCTTCTTGAAAATGCGCAAAAATAGTTTTTTTGTTTTTTCGATAAATTTCAAAATGGCGGATCACTCAAATTTTGAGGGGGGCTGGAGAAAGGGCAAATAGCTCAAATTTTTCGTTTTTGATTTCATATGAAAGAGTGAGTCACGGATACTAACATATCCAAATTTCAGCTTCTTGTGCATATTGAGAGGAGTTAGATCAAAAAACGGCTTTTTGAGGAAGTTTTGAGTCATGAAATTTCTTGAATCTTCCATATCTCCCCACCAAATCAAGTTAAAGAGGTCAAATTTTGTGTGTGAGGTTAGTTGGTGACCACAATATGACCTCTTGAATTTGGATCAAAATGGATTCAAAATGGCGGATTATCAAAATTTTGAGTAGAGCTTGAGGAGCCTCAAGTTGGTAAAAATGTAATTAATATGAATTCATATGGTTATTGGGGATAAGTTGTATACTATATCCCGAATTCACTTCCATACATGATGTTGGAGGGGGAAGGCGGGGTTACCAACCTAAAATAGTGGTGGGGGTACAGGAGGGGTCGAAAATTTTTTATTGCTGTGTCATATGATAAAATGAGCCCAAGTGACAAACGTATTTTGATTTTAGCTTCCTCAGTGATTTTGGAGGGGAGTTAGAGCAAAAAACGGCTTTTGGAGGGGAAATTGCTGCAGGAAATTTCATGAATCTTCCATATCTCATCACCAAATCGGCCTAGAATGGTCAAACTTTGTGTGTGGGATTAGTTTGTGACCAGAATATAACCACTTAAATTTGAGTCAAAATGGATCCAAAATGGCGGATTTACAAAATTTGAAGATAATTTGAGGACCCTCAAATAGTTATAATTTGAGAAATATGTGTTCGCATGATTATTTCATGGTAAGAAATACTACATTTGTGCCAAATTGAACTTCTTAAGTGTTTTTGGAAAGGATGGTAGGGGTTTTCAGACTTGGTATTGGGTGTGGCCTGTAGTGATGAACGGTTAAGCAAGGTTATTACTAAATCAAAACAAGCCCCAGTTAAAAACTCAGCTCCAGTAATGCGGCATGGCTGCTTACGTTTTTTTTTTTTTTTATTTCAAGCGTTCAAGTTCACGATTTTTAAACAAAAATCGATTTAATTTAATAATGATTTCAATTTTGAGAATTCACTGTTCCTTAGGTAACGGTAATGGAAAATGTTGAAAACCTGTACCCAATTCATTTATCATTGATCATTCTTATTCTTAGTGGTATTAAATGTAAAGAATCGAGTCTGCTTTCTGCTATGATGAAAAACTGACTTTATTCCACAAATCATAAGATTATTAGTATACTTTATTTAATTTTCGGATTTTGATCTGCATTAATAGGTTTATCGAAATCATTAATTATTCGAATTGAATTAATTAATGCAAATAATAATTTTAATAATAATATAATTTATTATAAATAGATTCTTTATTTCGTTTCGAATAACGTAGAAGGGCATAGGAGGATAGGAATGGCGAATCTGCCCCGGAGCCCAATTCCGATGAAAGTTGAGTGATAGGTAGGTACCCCTTAGAAACTTCCATGGCCAAAGTTTAAGGCTCCCGCTCCCCTCTTAATCGAAAAACCAATTCCAATTTTTCTTTCACATAATAGGTGACTGATGTTATTGAAAATTTAGTACGTTGTATTGGTCCATATGGGGTCTCTTGACAGGAATCAGCAACCCTTCATAATGATTTTACGTGAAGTTTTTTCAGATTTTTCACTCGGGTACGCCATGTTGAAAAATGGCTAAAACTGATAATGGTTCACATGTTGGTATAGTTTAAGAGCCGAACCTGTCGAAAATGTGCCGAAATAACTGAAAGCTGTAACTGGTCTCAATAGTTAGCGTATGTACCCTTACTTCGAAAATTACCGGTCTGCCGATCCCGAGCTGTTGCTTTTAAGCCCAGCGAAAGCTCAAAAGTTCACAATTTTCATGAACTTTCGGCCGAAAACACTAAAAGTTGAAATTGGTGTCAAATTACAGGATCTTTTGCGCTGAATCCGAATATGTTGGTCTGCCAGCCCTAAAGTATTGCGAAAAGCCCAGTAAAGGGAGTTAAGGGGGGGGGGAACTCAGGAAAAATCACGTATTTTTGATGAAATTCACATAAAAATCGCATAATTTAGTTTGAGTGGGTTTAATAAATGCTTTTAAGTATTACTCATGAATTACAATGAATTCTCAATTTCAAATTTTTCTAAAATTTCACATTGCAGGGGATTGGGGCGTAGGAAAACATCTACAAACTCACGTAAATGGGCATGCGATACATCGAAAGGGTGGAACCTATTTTTGAGAACTGTTAATAAAAGCTTGAGATAACACAAATTTGTACTTGAAAAAAACAAATCTCACGAATTGCATTATAGCGATCCTCACTTCACTCTCAACGTGAAAAATATTGTCATAATCGAGTTCTACGACCTAGAAAACATATTTTTCAACATGGCGTACCCGAGTGAAAAATCTGAAAAAACTTCACGTGGTTTGGGGGTCAAGGGGGCATCTAAAAATATCAATTTCATAATTGTTCTAAAGCGTTATCAGGGTTAAAAAAATTAAATGTAGTAAAAAACGGTCTTTGGTGGGGGTAAAATCATGGTGGATGGTTGCTGATTTTTTCCAAGAGATCCACTATGGAACAGTACAACATATTAAATTTTCAATAAAATCAGTCAGCTATTTCGTGAAAAAAAAAATTCAAATTGGCATTTCAATTAAAAATTAATTTCCCAAAAATGAGGGGGCGGGGGGTCTGAAACTTCGGCCATGAAAGTTTCTAAAGGGTACCTACCTACCACCCAAGTTTCGTCGAAATTGGGCTCCGGGCCTGATTCGTCATTCTTATCCTCCCATGCCCTTTGTCCATAGAATTTTGAAATTTTTCAAAATTCCTGGAAATTTTGTTTACTTTGCAAGTAAATTCGGAGTACAAGTTTCACCCATTCCACGGAAATTATAAACTCCTTCATTTAAAACTTGGCATTCAATTTTCCGCGGTCTCTAAAGATTAGGAAACCCTAGCCAGTATAAACCCAGCATAAGCAGGTCTTTTTGTACTACAGTCGACTGTACACTTGCCAGCATATGCAATTTTTTGCATAGTATTATTTGCTGTATTCGAGTCTTATAAACGCATAATTTCTTTGAAACAAAGGATTTCTGAAAAATTCACGAATCATGACCTTCCTACCGATGCTATGCAAACATGTGATAAGATGTGTGAAAATGAGCATAACAATGTGTTGGCAAGGGGTACCTTCTGAAAAATTTGCACGTGCATTTTATAGCTTATCTGAAGACTTTTTACCATGCGAGGAACTTGGGTGATTGCCCAGAACGTTTCCTCCCACTCCTGGAGTCTACGAGCTGAAAAAACTACACTAGTGTGGAGCAAATAGCTTTCCAGCATGTCTTGTAATCATTTCTGGTTCAAAAAAGCGTGGAAATCTAATGTTGAAGTTGAAACGAGTCCTCACAACATTGTTTGCGGCCTTGACCGCAGATGATGTGGTAAGCATCTTGCACAAGGGCAACCTATAGCTCATTGTGTCATTTTCTGACCCTTACTTTATGAGGACTTTAGGTGATACGCGCTTGTATGTATTTACCTTCATAACTGTTTCAGTGTTGAACGCACTGAAATCAAGGATGCGAAGCTAGCCATAAGTTCCAAGTTTTAAGCAAAAGGCCACATGATTTCAGATTATTAAGCCTAAGCTCTAAGGCAGCCATATAGATCACATAAGCTAAAAGCTAAGCTGTAAGTTTTGATTTTTTGACTTTTTTGGAGGGCTTCTTTTGCACATTTTTCAATTTTCATTCATTTTTTACTGCAGCATTGAAAAAATATTTAGACATTTGTGTACGTCCAAGCATAAAGGGACCATGTTGTCGATATGGAGTTAAGACCAGTTCCATATACTACATTAAATTTTCTTTAAAATGAAATATTGTGGAGCCTTCTACCTAAAAAAATCGCGTCTGTAGAGAACTTTGAAAAAAAAACTTCAAAAAAGGTGATTTTGAGAAAAACGCATTTGAAAGTTTGCAAATAGAAAAAGTGAAAAAACTAAAAAAAAACCCTAATAAAGGTATACTTTTGTGACTTTTTTTGTTTAAAACTAACAAAATTGAATCCCTCCAGTGCATTTTTGAAGAATTTTAGCCGCTCCAGCTGGAGATTTCCAGTATCGACAAGATGGTCCCTTTTCAAAAAAATCTATTTCCAAGTACTTTTTGGCTCTCCTTCACACAAAATAATGCGAAGCATGTACGAAAATAATTTTATTACTTCGAAAACATATAAAAAAAAATTAATTTAGGTACTTCACGATTATTTTATAAACATGAAAAACAATATAAAAAGGTTTAGGATAGTTAGAACAACATTTTCTTCCACAAATGGTATTTCGCGAATTTTTTGGGCACAATTTCGGAATCGCCAAACTTTTCGGCAAGGTATCGCTTCCTCTTCAAAGTCATTTTTTCAGACTTGCGGTTTTTTTCCGGCTTTGTTTTTCAATTGATAACAGCTACGGATAGCCACCAATACCTACGTATTTGAGCCTGACTTGTACATTTAGCACGCAAAGAATAGATGGCAGTATTAATTTTATTCTTTAGGATCGTTAAAAACATTATTTTTCACTCATTTCGGCCGAAAAAACTAAAAAAAATTTCAACCGACAACATGGTCCCTTTCTCACTTCTTATTCAAAGCGATATTACCGGCGACTGGCGATAGATAGGAAAGTGGGGAAAGTGGCAGAAGAAAGAGGAGAAGTGCCTCTATCAGAAACACTAAGAACCCCACTTTCGTCATTTTTGACCTCCACCCCGAAAAACGGCTGTATCTCCGTAAATAAAATCGACAACATGGTCCCTTTATGCTTGGACGTACACATTTATCCAATAAATTATCCTTTTTTTTCATTTTTTTTCATTTTTTTTATTTATTTTTTTTTTCAACTAAACTGTATCACTTTAAGCTGAAAGGCAGCCATAAATATGAAAAGCCTTAAACCAAGCTTCAAGTTTTATTTCACTTTTTCCAAGTGCCAAGCTTCATCTTTCGGCTTCGCACCCCAGGTTGAAATTCCGATAGTATCAAAATACTCACTGCGATGCGTGACAAGTCCCCAGAAGGTACCTTGTGCCAACATGCCAGCATATTGGACTGTTTAATGTTTACTTACCTCTTGGAGGATTTTGTCGACTTGTTGGCGCGCCATTTCTTCGCGATAATTTGCGTTTTTGAGCATTTTGACGTCAAACGCTGAAGCTTCAGAAGGATGAGGAGAATGAGGAGGAGGAGGAGGAGGAGGAGAAGAAGAAGCAGCGTGATTAGAGCTGGGAATGGTGGATAAATCGGCGGACATTACGCAATGTTTGGGAGCCTGCGAGGCTACGTCGAGAAAAGTTGCAGAACTATCGGACGTCATTTGATGAGCGTTGAATAAGAAGGACGAGTTCGTACTATTGGCCATGTAATGAGGCTGCGTCGTTTGCGAATTGATGACGGACTGTGTGGCAGCCGATTCGGAGCTTATCATCAAGGAATTGTTGACATGACCGATTAAGGGTGGCGTGTGGCTGGCAGCCGCGTTACCAGTTATTTGATGAATAACTAGGGAACCTGAAAAAAAAAAAAAAAACAAAAAACAAAAAACAAAAAATTGCCGACCGCACCTTTCAGCCTCTCTTCTAATAATTAACGTAATGCATGTTCGCGATGTAATAACAAGTACCAGCGCTGGACATGGAGGAAAAATGATGCGTAGGCACATTCATCGCGGCCGAATTATGAACATTAGATGAAGTGAGTTGATGAATCAACGATAACGTGGAATTATTGGCGGTTATAAGTTGTTGTCCGATTGCTGCCGCCGCTGCTGCTGCTGCCGCCGCCGCCGCCGTCGCTGTTGTCGAATTATGCTGCATAGGATGACAGGGTTTTGCTATCTCGCATGGCATCAGAACGCCTACAGTTTAACACAAATTATATAATCGGTACACATGTAAATGTTGCAATTTTTATATTTGCACGTACTGCGAATTTTCGCAATCCTTGCTCAAGTCTAATAAGAAAACTCGTATGATTGAAAAAAAAAAAAAAAAAAAAAAAAAAAATACCAAAATCATTCTCGAAGACGACGAATGAAACTGATGGCAGTTCGAATAGACAATTAGGTACGAAGTATTTCGGTGCTTTCGTACCTAGATTACCCGAAACTTCAGTTTCGTACTTTTCTCGTGCTTTTTATACCCGGTAGCTTATATTTCCAAAAACTCGTGATTCGGCTGAACCCCAACTTGATTGACTAGAACTCATTAGTTTCTTTATTGTGACGAAATTTCAATCGCTTCCGAATTAACACACCATACGGAATTACGGATATTCTGAGTAAATTACGGTAATTTTTCAAAAAAATGCGCTAACTTAAACGGATGTCAACTATATTTGTTTGAAAAGATTAATGTCACTACCTTATAAAATACCTGTAGGAAGTGTAAATTATGTAAGTGATCGAAAGTAAGGTAGATGAGTGAGATATACCACAACAAAGGATCCGGCGAGTTTCAGCCATTCAAGTTGGTATCAAAGGAAATCACGATCATTGTTGAGTTGTTGAAAAAATATCGCCCCTCCGCTCCTAACATACGTTAGTTTGATTGAATAACTTCAGAGTAGAGGGATGTAGCAGGTTTTAGCTGCCGAATTTTATAGTTACGCCAGCATATTAACTTGGTAGCTGAAATTTTTATAGTGCTTTTACAATGTGACGCGCTCTCCATCACATGTTGTCTCATCGAATTTCACGATTGGTCAACAAGGTTCATTTTAAGATTTCCGTACTTTTAAATATACTATTTTGAATGATTTATGAAATGTCGCATGTTTCACAGGCCTTCGCATTTCTCATCGACTTTTCATATCGGTCAAAAAAAAAAAAAAAAAAATCATAATAGTCAACAGAAAAAAAATCAATCACTATCATGATTGAAAAGCGTATACCACCGAACAAGTACATGCAGTACAATGCGGTACACTTGAGGGACGTGTCGAGCACTATCTACAATATACTACGTAAGTATTTAGCAATGAATGCGTAAATTCCTAAAATGAATAACACCGAAAAAGTAAAAGGCACTTTTGCCGACGGTACCAATGCGCTTACCAATTTGGCCGGTAGGAATTAGTACAATCTGACCAGTCATAGGATCTCGAGCCAATTGGAAACCGCCGCAAGATGCGGGTAAGTTGGTTGTAATATGTGATTCCAAGGCGCCTAGCAACAAACAATCGAATAAGTTTAAAAATTTAACGGTATCTTGGGAGTTGATTAGTAGGTCAGCTAGGTGTACAGGTACTCGATACATAATCAAATAAATAAATAAATAAATAAATAAATAAATTTTATGAGACAAACGAGAGAAGAGCAAGTTGCAAACATTACAAACCGGTATATGGTTGCCACTGCGAAGTAGCGGGAGCAAGCTGTTGCGAGGGTAAACCAGGGCACGAAGTCGACCAAGCGAGAATGGGTTGCGACGAATTCTCTTTAATAATGAAATCATTCACATTTTTACTTTCGCAAAGGGTAGAGTTGGCGACAATTCCTATCAAATAAATTGCAAACACACCCATTCCACATTAGAAGGGTGCAACTGCACGTATTCGAACACGCGTGGGAGCGGAAGATAATCGTAACGTACCAGCACCTGATACAGATGAAGCGAATGTAACAGTTGGCGGGTTTGCCGATTCATTCGCAACACTCGACGAATACGATGTAAATGCAGTTGAAGTGACCATCTCCTTGCGAAGTCCTTGTTTGGTTGACGCATCAGAGTCGGAAACGTATCGTTGACGCGCGACAGCGATGCCCACCGGAATCGCTCCATTATTGCTTGTAAAAGCGGTGGTAGCGGCTGAAATGAAATCGAGTGAATAACGAAAAGTTACTAGGTCAGCGATCGAGTACTACAAAATAGGCGTAAGCAGTGATAGCGCACAGCTGTTTCTTATCGCCTTCAACACCTATCGGGTATCGGGCATTTTCATTTTCATATCACGTATTTCAAAATTCAATTCGTACGAGACAACGAGTACCCACCTATCGTATTCGCATGCGTATGGTGCGTTGCCATGTTCATAGCAGCATGTCTAGCAGCTCCTTTGATTTTGGAGAACGAAGACGGAAACGTAGTCGTCGTCGTCGTCGTCGTCGTTGTCGTTGTTGTCGTTATCGCAGCAACGCTAAGTTTCGACAAATACGACTCTATAACTTCTGCTTGGGATGGCATAAAATCATTTTTGCTACAAATAGCACTGGTGGAAATTTCTGTCACTTGACAAGGTGTACCTTCGAGTATGTAGGATGAACTGCGTTATCGCCAATAAAAATCGTCAAGGCTCTCGCGCCTGAAAGTGAATTTTACGATGCTTCACTCGCAGCTGATTCGCTCAACCCATTGACTACGGCTGCAACACCTTTATCAACACACCAACCGTGTAATATTAAATTAACTGATCGTTTTATTTCATTTTATTTTATTCGCTATTCTTTTTTCTTTTGATTGTAAAGGACACAGTTATATAGAATATCAAGTTAATGCATTTTAAAAATTAAACAAAAAATCAGAGTAGAGTCAATTGCTCACTATACGAGCGCTGTGATCTAGTCTCAACTTTGATTGGTTATTTTGAATTTTCCGCATGATATGGCAACACCGATCATTGATTGGTTACTATTTAGGCCACAAATCAGAGATGTGTCTTCTCGATTGTCGCGCATCGGGCGATCATTTTTGAACTAATTACATTGCAGTGATGGGAGTGCAGTAACGTTTTAGTATTCTATATAACTATGGTAAACAAACATCTATAATATTTACAAGCATTGTAATGTATCGTATCGTATTGAGATTTAAAAGAAAAGTGGCTGACCTTTGGTGGACGAAACGAGAAACATATCTGGAGTGATCAAGGAGTAAACAGAACTCTCATAATTTAAAATTATTATACAAATTGCTATTGAAATTTTAAGCGTAATTGTTAAGCTACGATTTTTTTTTATTTTTTTCATTTTGAAGATCAACAAAACGTTCATGTTTTTAACATATATCTATGCATCCTCCAGCCCCTCCCCCCCCCCATTTTACTGTAAAATTCGATTTTTTGTTTTTTTAATAAAAAAATAATGTCATTTGAAACAAATGGGAAAATGTATATTTTTAAGAGGAAGGAAGCGAAGTGTGTTGATGAATAAAAACTGTTGTTGGTTTTTTAAAAATACACTTGATAGAAATGAAGAAGAAGGAAATGACAAATTTTAAATTTTACAAAAATACAAATCAAGAATAGACCAAAGAGTTTGAAACACATTTAAAAAATAGAAAGAGGAAAAAGCTATGTGTATTCTCAAGGCTCTACGTTATTGACCTGATGCACGCATTTGGTACTGTGACAATTTCGAGGCAACATACGCAGAGCATTTTTTTTTCCAACACCAAGCACCTCAAAGTCATCAGTCAAAATTGCGCTATTTAAAGAACAATCATAAGTAATCACTAATCAGTAATCAGTGATCGGTGTGATAAAGATATCTTCTATATAATGAAAAGAATTTTATTAAACTATCTACAATCGCCCAGCCCTTTCTACTCAACTGATTTTGATAATTTATGTGTTCCTTTCAGCGTGTA
Organism: Phenacoccus solenopsis; assembly: GCA_009761765.1. Lineage (NCBI taxonomy): Eukaryota > Metazoa > Arthropoda > Insecta > Hemiptera > Pseudococcidae > Phenacoccus > Phenacoccus solenopsis. The sequence goes on from CM019753.1 coordinate 52,659,956, forward strand.
GATATGTCATCAAGTAATCCAATCTTTATAAGTTGAGTCTGAGGTGAGATGTTTGAGTCGTATTTTTGAGGAAATCAAAGTTATCTACAATCTCCCAGCCCTTTCTACCAAACCGATTTTGATGATTTTTTTTTTTAGTGTTTCTTTCAACGTGTAGATATATGTCATAAAGTAGTGCCATCTCTCTAAAGCCGGCTACACACTATGCGTGATGCGTGATCTGCGATGCGCGTTTCGTGATTCATGAGAGATTCGGGAAAAAATTGATGATTTGCGAACCAACACGAATCGTCCTCTACACACTATCCATATTTCGTTGAAAGATTTGCGTTTCATTGCCATTCGCAAATCATTGATGAAAAACTAAATATTCGCGCATAAGGAAATTACGAAATCAACGTATGTGCTGAGTTAAGCTAAGAATTGCGTAGATTTGAAGAATTATGCGCGCATAGTGTGTAGCCATATATAGTGACAAGTTGGAACACGAAACGCGCAACGCGAAACCCTTTGATGATTCGTCAAAAGACCGACAAGCCGATGGATTGGTCGCGCATCACGCATCGCGAAAAAACCGATTCGCGAATCAGTTTTTTTAATGCGAAACAGCGTGAATTTTACTCTACATACTATGCGTGTTTTGCGTCAAATTCGCGTTTCGCGGGTGATTCGCGAATCAAAAATCGCGCATCACGCATAGTGTGTAGCCGGCTTGATATAAGATGTAAGCAATGCATCAGTGGTGTTCTTGAAAAGTGAAAGTAATCACAAGCCGAAAAGGCGAGACGTTTTAATTTAAAATTTTCGTCTACCATTTTCTTTCGGCTTTTGTTAGCATGAGTCTTTTTTTATAATGAAAAGAATTTTGTCAAACTATCTACAATCGCCCAGCCATTTCTATTCATCCGATTTTGATATATATATATTTTTTTTAATGCGTTCCTTTCAACATGTAGATATGTCATCAAGCAATCCCATCTTTCTAAGTCAAGTCTGAGATGAAATGCAAGCATTTGAGTTATATTTTTGAGGAAAGGTTGTATAGTAGCCTGGCCTAAATGTTACGTCACCTCGAACTGACGCAGGGTTTCAACCAGTGTTGCCAACTGGACAAATGAAAACTTATTCATCTTATTTATTTATTATTGTTGTTACACTATAACATAATGTATTTAATAATACCGCGTTTCGTATTTTATTTCAATTTTGATAACTTGTGATGAACGATGTTGGTAAAAAGTAAGTGTTCAGTAAGATTAACAGAATTTTGGCATCCAACCATTGGTTTCAAGTGGTTGTCCAGATGCCAGATCACCACCAATTTTTTCAACATCTTGCTCGCTAAGTCGTAGAAAAATTTCATTAATTAATTATTCAATGAAAATCGCACGAAACAGCTTCAAATTTTCAAACGAAACACGAAAAAAAAAAGTCTTGTTTAGAATGTAAACAAACGTTATCATTGGTTGTTACACTACTGCTCCAAGTTTACTCTGTAGAGTCCATGATATACATGTGTACATATGTATATCGTGCGTCCAAGTGATTCGGGTATAATAAGCGCAAAAACCTCAGTTTATTGATAATATAATAAGAATTAAACAACAATTTCTAAACCAGAAATTATTTTTAAAATTACTTTAATGAATTCTAAGACTGATTAACTCATTGCAACTGCATTACAATTACTTCGCATTTGAAAAAAACAATTTTAAAAAATTGCAATAGAGATTTTTTCGCTGATTGTACCCGAATCAGTTGGACGCATGGTATTTCTTTACAACCGGCTAGAAAGGGGTGATGATATGCATGGGAAAGGTGAAACTCTCCAATAGTATTCTTTTAGAAACAAGAAATCCCTACTGCCGCGAAACTGCAAAACTATAGTTTCGCTTGAAACTTTGTTTTAGAGGGATTTCGGTTTCGCCGATTGCATATTCAAGGGTGCCTTAATTGGACCAATCATATAATTATCTTACCTATTGGTAACATTTGGGGCCCCGAATAGATGCATCCTTAAATACGTAATCTTTAAAACAGGAAGCTTCCGTTCAGAGCCTATCCTAAGGATTTTTTGCAGATGCGCAAGGTATCATAAAGATTTCAAGATTCATGCGTGTACACTCGGCCTTTCCCAAGGAAGCAGTTTAGTAAGCAACGAACTTTTGGGTGCAGACAGTGGCGTAGCGAGGGAAGGGCGAGATGGTGCACTTGCACAGGGCCCCGCGCTTCGAAGGGCCCCGCGCTTTATGCAAAAAAAATTTGTTTAATGCACATCATATGAATTTTTGAAAAATATTACAAAAAAAAACTGGGGAGAAAGGTAGAACGCGTTGTTCGTTTTTATTAATCAAAATACTGTCAATACACTAAGATCATGGTGCGCCAATGTTTTGATAAAGATGAGTCATACTGTTCGAACTGTTCCTTGTTTTGAGGGTGTAGGAAAACATATGATTGCACTCAGAACGTTCGCTGCCACAAATTCATTTGAACTTCCAACGGATGATTTTTCCCAAAAAAGATCAAAAAAAAAAAAAAGAATGTTCGACTATGAATCCAAAGACCAACCACTTACTGGACTTAAAAAGTTTAGAGTCGAATTTTTTAATGAAGTGATGAATATGATTGACTCAAGTTTAAAACACCGTTTTCAGGCGTTTAAAATGTATTGGGATACCTTCGGATTTATCTGCGACATGCGTGAGTTAGAAGAGGAAGATTTAGAAAAACACTGTTGTGATCTGAAGACTGTGCTTATACCTGGGAATAAATGCGATGTAAACGTTACTGATTTATTTCAAGAATTGAAAATGTTAGCTCCTATTTTGAGAGAACAGTTTAAAAAGAAACCCACCAACTAAAGTAATGTAAATTTTTCCTTGAAATTTCTCATTCAGAGTAATTTAAAAGATATTTATCCTAATAAGTATATAATTCTACGTATTATATGTACAATTCCTGTTACCGAAGCCTTGTGTGAGAGGAGCTTTTCTGTTTTAAAATTAATCAAAAATTATCTGCGTTCAACCATGACTCAACAGCAAAAAAACTAGCTGCAGCTCTAGATTATAGTGATATAATTACTAGTCTGAGTGAAAAAAAAGCCAGAAAAAAGTTTTGAATTTTGATTTCTGATTTCTCTGAAGGTATTTTTTTGTTTTACTTAGTAGGTAGCTAAGTACTTACTTACTTTTTTACTTTTGAAAAATAAAAGTTGTAAACTTTTTCTGATGATTTTATGTCAATATTTGAGTGAAATGATATGTTTCTCATAATCTGATGCACAAGTCAGTTGCATTAAAACCAATTAGTTGACCAAATTTTTTATGAAGTATAATCAAGAAAAAAAAATTGGTTTTACTATTGAAACGATTTTCTTTTTCCTAAAAATGGGTATTCAGGCATGGAAAACGTGCACATCAATTATACACCTTACTTTTTTTTTTTAAATAACACATTTAAATGAGGGCCCTGCAAAAACTTTGCACCGGGCCCCGCAAAAGCTAGCTACGCCACTGGGTGCAGATGCGCCTTAAAATAGCGCTCCCTTTGAAATTGATTTTTATATACTCTTTGATAACACTGATTGGTCACAGTCTTAGCCCTGTTCTAAATTTGGAGGATAGGTAGATAGAATGGAGCTTAAGAGCCCAATTGTTTCTGAAATCAATCTCTTTACAGAAAAATTGAAAGTTGCTGAGCTTTCAGGTGTTGAAGATTTTTTAGTTTTTTGCTAATATTTCGTGAATGGAGCATCGTTAAAGGGATAATCAATAATGATTACTCATACATTTTCCATAAACACTCATAGAAAAGGGAGCTTCCAACATTAAACTTCTTAAATTTCTATAAACTATGTAAAGTAAACCATTGAAACAGATTATATCGTTATTTTATGCGTAAAACAAATGAAGTATGTATGTAAACTTTATAATTAATAATTTATTGGTAATACACTCGATACTCCAATTTTACGGGAATTTGACCAATTATTAACCTGAAATCTACCTAGGTGACGTAGTTTACATGAAGTAGTTTACATAGATTACATACTTTACATAATTTACATTAATGTATCAACGACGAAGTTTATGCATAAACCTACCAAGCTAACATCCCTAGTAACTTATCAAGAAATTCAATGTTTATATAAATGCAACTGTAGCTAATTCTTCAAAATTCAATTATGAATCATCTTGATGAGCACATGATTGTGTGACATGTGACAGTTCCCAGCTAAGCACTTGAATGCTTAGTTACTCATGGAAAAATTAAGATTAAGCGTTCAAGGGCAAAAATAATTAGTTTCTGAAATAATATTCGATAATTTTAAAGACTTCATCCAAGATTTTCATAGGTACATGATTTACCTCCCCCCTACCCCCAGTTCTTCAACCACTCACATAATTCTTTTTTTTCTCACTTTTCGTCCGCACGTTCATTTTTAATTGAAAGGTTTAACATAAATATACCTATGTCATGGTGAGGAACTTTTTACGAAATGTTCAATTATTTCAGTTTACTCGGCCTTTAATAGCCCTGTTTAAAAATTTGTAATACGCGATGCAAAATTTTAAGGTATGCCTGTTATTAAATCAATGAATACATTATGTTATAAATTATTGTTTACTGCAACAACACTACATCTCAAAATACGTCAAATAGCCGAAATTCAAGATAATAGTTTTGTATATGCTTTGTAAATAACGAAATACGAGAAATTCATTTTTTTTTTTTTCAATTATCCTTACTAATCTTTCACGTTGTTTCCAATGGTAATGGCACGTTTCCGTAAAGCAAATTATTTTGGTAGTTTTTTGAGATGTGGTGTTATTGCATTAGGTGTGCGATGCACGAAAATTACATTAAATTTTGATATCATTAGAGAATATACAAATTTGGGAGTTCAGAGTGTTTACTGTACCCTCTTCGTATTGAACATGAAAAACTTTTTCCGAAACAGGCATAAAGGAGCCCAAAATACATTTTTTTTTTCCTAAGTATTGTTCATTGAACATATTACAAACTGAATTCTTACATCAGACTTGTCGTTTCCTTAGCTTGCCAACAAAACAAATTTTCACCCACTTGCACATTTTTTAAATATGAGCCAGGTAAACAATATGATTTGCAGTTGTATTGAAATAGGCCTGAATTATTTCAGCGTAGCGAATAAAACGTATTGGTTAAATTTTAGTTTTTAATATTATTTTGGATTTTCTTGCATACTGAGATTCGATAAGTAGGTAGTTAATTATCATAGTTTTCAAGTTCATCCACAGAATTTTCCTTTATGAGTAGCTAATAGCATTTGCAACAATTCGTTTTTCGATGGAGCAGCTGTTGCAACTGTTCAAGAACGAGGTATTGTTGCTATTAGAAAGGCTATTCTGCTTGCACATGCAGGAAAACAGGTTAAAAGCTAATAACTTTCAAGTGAGCATTACAAAAACATTTTGCAAGACCTAGTTTTCTGTTATTTCAAGACTGGAGCTGATTGCACCAATAGTATGGAGGTGGAAATGAGTGATTAAGAGGAAACAGATGATCCCGAACCGAGTTGAAACAAATATTTCAAAATATATCTGTAGTTTTTAGTTCTATAATGTAGATCTGAAGAAGGATTTCTGAAGGGGGGAGGAGGAATGGGAGGGTGAATTATCAGTGAAAATTATTTGTTGATCTTTATCGCCTACATAGGTCACTTGATAATAGATATGAACACATATGAATACATTTTTCCAAAATTAATGCATTTTGAGTCCTTTTATGACTTTTTGGGAAAAATTTTTGATGTACCTTATAGAAAATTGAACCGGAAATATTTTTCAATATTAACAATTTTTGCGTAGGACGCATCGTATAGAAGATATAAACAAAGAACTGATTTTTGAAAGAGAATTCTAAAAATTGGTGTATTTTGACTTCCCCATTTTGGGCTTATTAATGACTTTTTGAGATAACTGTTTCACTCATACTGTAGGAAATTTAACGGGGAACATTTTTTGATATAACTTATTTTGACGTAGAACCCTTTTTTCCGAAGATATTAGCAAAAAACAGTTGAAAAACTGTTTTTTGAGGGGTTTTAGCCCCCTTCTGGGATTAGCTCACCTCCTAGGAGTGACAACTTTTTATACCTTGTTAAGGACGCCATTCTGCCTATATAATGGGAAATTCAGCTCACTACCATTTTTTTCCAGGTTCAATCTTTATTTCCCTGTACTAAATGTGCATTTTTGACAATGAAACTATAAATTAAAATTTTGCATTTCATTGATAGACGCTTTTAAACATTAAATAAACGTAATTTATGCCATTTATTCTTCCTAATATCATTCAAATATATAATTCATTTCCATGAGGGAAAGATTTTCGCGCTTGGGGTGCTCGAATCAAGTAGTCACCTGGTATTACACGTAATAAAAAAGAATCCCAAGTTTTCTGAGCATGAGTAAAAGCTGTGAAACTAGGATATTTTGATAAAAATTTCTTCACAAAAAAATTACGAGATCAGAATGTTGGGGAAATGCAAGGAAAAATTCAGCTTCAGAAATGGGGCATGACTACTTATACTCTTTTTTGTACTAAACAGTACCAGGGTATTCTCGCTAGAGAGCGCTCTAACATTACGACGTTGCTGGAGGCCCCAGAAGAGGTTAGAATCCTAAATGAAATGAAGAAGCAAGATGAGAAGATTAACAGAGAAATTGCCAATCTCAGGTCAACTTTGGTTAATCTTAGCTCCGACTACCACACAGTAGAAGGAGAGGTGTCCAGATTCTGGTTCCAGGCGGGGGCAATGGAAAATCGGACCTCAACCCCCAAGGTAGAGCAGCCCAAGCAGAAGTCGGATGGCAGGGTAGCAACGGATGCATTAACAAGAGCAGCCCAACAAGTACATCGGACCACAGACGCAGTAGAAGGCGACGCGAAAGAGAGAAGAAGCGGAAAGAGCTTAGGACGGAGTAGGAGATGCTCCGTCGCGAGGACTGCTTCCTTGCCAATGAGGAGGCGAGGAAGAGCGCCCTCTTGAAAATGAAACTGAAATAATAAAAAATAAAGAAACATAACAAACAATGCTAAATTATTTGTGACTTAAAATTAGACAATCTGATCTAAAATCAAATTTGAAAAGAAAGATATAAAAAAAGTATGCATCTTGTTACTTTTAGTGGTAAAGCACCTTTTCATTTCAGTGTTACAACATCGAAAAGTAGAAACATGCGACTGCGAAGGAAAAAGTTGAACGGTTTAGACCGGGTTTGTTGTTCCATTCTCAAGTGAGACAGACTATATTAATCTGCACGCAAATGCGCGTTTTTCAATATGCGCGCGTTTTGCCATCACTAGGCTGGTTGCCAAGGTGTCCCTACATGGTTGGAAGTTGACGCGACAGCGAAAAGGTATAACCTATTCCCCGTGACTAGTGTTGAGCATAATTTGCAAAAATCTCAAAATCTGGATTTTGGATTTGAAATTCTATTTTTTCAAAATTTTTCATTTTAAAATCCACAAATTTTAGTGTTTTGTGATCTGGTAATCACTGATCAGTGTTCAGGTCTCAGGTTATGGTATCATGGCATTGCATTTTATAATCATATCGTCACCTTATCGTCACTCATCATGTCATATTGAATTATAGATAAATGTGATGATATAAAATTTTAGCAATGCATCATCTAATTATATTCAGGTTTTTTTTCGCCATTTTCATTCTTTACCTAGATTTTGGATTTTGAATCCACTTTATGAAAGGATTTTGAATTTTGGATTTTAAATCCATTTTCGCGAAGGATGTCGGATATGAAATCCTTTTGTCCCGGATTTTGCCCATGCCTTTATGGCATCCATGTGCTACTGTTTCTACACGCTATACGCAACGAGAGAATTACGATAGCCGCCAGGCTGATGCTAGTGTTGTTTCTATTCATTTTAGAAATTTAGTCATAAGAATGCAAGTCCGAGTTGAGAGTAGATAATAGTTAATCCGTACCGTATCCTCAATCATTTTACGCGATTATTTGTTATTAGATTCGATGTAGGAGTACGGTGGGGCGCGGCGCCCGCACTTTACATTATACAATACACATGGTACAGATAAAAACAGTGTATCGTGCAGAAATTAGTGTTATCTGGCATCCAGGTACTTGGTATTTGAATTTTTTTGTTTACATGAATCCGGATATCAGGATATTGAAACCGGATATCTATGATAATGATAACAGACAGAAAATAACTATTTCAGACATTATGGTATGGTACTTTCTTTGGATAGTTGATCGATTTAATAGGTATCAAATTTTGAAATTCAATAGGTCGCAACTACTACTCAATGAAAATGCAGTAGGCCTATGCCAAAAAAAACCTATTTTCAGTCAAGGTTGATATCATTAGAGATTTTCAAGATTTTTTGCTAGGTATCGTTCAATAAATAAAAAAAAAAAATAAAAATAAAAATTTGCCAGTATTGAATACTGGTTGGTGAATTGTCGGAAATACAATCATATCCTTGCGACAACTCTAGCAGAAATCTGCACTAACCAAGTGCTTGCTCACGTGGGGCATACACATTTAGCACGTTCTCATATTTCATTACAGCTGAATACGACGATTAACGTGTAACGTGATGGATAGGACTAGTGATACATACGCATGTAAATACACAAGTAGTAAACATCGGACATGTTAGAAATAATTGCATTAATATTGCATGGCGGCTTTACGACAAGATAATGAATACTCATGTGTAATGTACGCAGAGGACACCGAACTAAGCACCGAGGAATCGTCATTTTTCAAGGTAATCTGTAAACTAGAGCGCGGTGGCTGCTTTTCACTGATCCTGTGGTCATTGCTTTCTCAGTACGTTCGTCGCTCATCTCCATATCGGCGCTTTCAAAAAACGCTTGATATAAACTTGTAACGATGTTACAGTCACAGTTGTCAGAATTTAAAACAGAAAATTACGACTGACTGTGAATCTAATAAGCCAAGTATACGAATACGCGTGAAATGGTTCGAGGAAAAAAGCATGGTATAAGTCCTGATCACACTTCATTCATTCCATACACGTATATGATGTAACTAGAAGTATAAAAATTATCTGCGCCATGAGAAACGACTCAGGAGCACGAATAGCAATAGCATTCTTAATTTCTATAAGCATTATTACAGCTTCCATAGCACATAACATCTAATTTACACGAACCTATAGCACCGCAATAATGTTAACCGTTGATAACGGCAACATCAAAAACCGATCAAGATACTTACTTCATAAACTTCATAGCAGTAAACCTCTTAAGTAGGTGTAGATGGTTCACGAAACCGAGACTGCAACTCTGAAAAACACGTAAAGCATAATTAGAGGGTATTACAAAATATTCTCCAAACCTCAGCCAAGTACCTTGCAACTGCGTTTCGCTAATTCCATATTAATATGGTCAATAAGGGATTTGGAAATTTGTCAGACGCGCATCCACAACGTTGTTAATTAATAATGAACCGAAAAAGTACACGGAAACGCAGATACATGCCAAGGCTTATTTTTTAATAAGTTGAAATAATTCGGAGGAATATTGGGGTCGCTCGAGAACAAAGCAACAAATTCATATCATTCCACAGGTGCTTGGATCATTTCTATTCACGGTTATTTCTTCTAAATACTTAATTTCAAAGTGTTTTTTTTCTCAATTAATGTGCTGGTATGAAATAATCTAGAGTGAATCGCTCAATAGGTGCCATACTATAAGACCGCATAGGTGGTGTACCAAATCAAGCGCTCAACTTTCAAAGAACCAATTGTACTCGTCATCATTTGTTATTGTAATTGATATTATTTATGGATTATTTTAGCAAAGATTAAAATCTTGCAGCAATGAATTTCACATTTTTAGCACTAAGCTATTCATATCTCTGTTCTTAATTCGTCTATTTTACTCACCCACTGTTCGCAATTACATATTCCCATTAGATAATCAGTTTTTTCATTTGTTTTTGCAAAGTGTTCGAATTTAAGACGTTGCAAAAATATTACTCGCGAAAGCACGGAAAATATTTAATTCGAATGCCAATATTGATAGTTGAAACACACCATCAACCTTCCGCTCTAAACTTTGGAATATTCAATTGTGTTTACACTTTCACAATTATTATAATTTTTTAAATTACGAAAAAACGTCTGTATGTACCATCTTTCATCTACTACTTCAATCTGTCACTATACCTAGGCATTGTGATGTTACAAATTTACAATACGAAACTAAAAAATAATAATTATTATTTATAAACACTTTTTTTGAGTACACCCTTTGAGTATTAATATAGTAATATGGAGAGATAAAAGCCATACTCTTAGCATTACGCATCAAGGGACCTGATAGAGGGCGCTATATCAGATGCGAATTGTACACTTCATGTGCACCAACATGGCACCAACGTCCCTTTACTAAAGGTCGGACGGAAACGAAACGTGCTGATTGGTGCTCATTCAACATTCCTCTTTCGCCGCTAATCTCTGACGTCACGCAGCAAACCTGAAAACCCGTCGCAATGTACAATCTTACGCGTACTGCCAAGTAAGACTAACGTCTAAATGTTCCTGGCGTCAGGAGGAGCCAACTTTTTGTAAACTTTGCGCATTGACTTTTATATATAGACTGCTAATGCACATTAGCTCAATTGTCCCCGACATTAAAATTTTACAAGTCGCGATATGCATTATACGCATGCGCGAGTCTTGAATTTATAAACATAACATCTGCATAATATGTTTTAATTGGTTATAATCTGTTATAATCAACCATATGATAACTGATTATAAACTCCGCTCATGCGCACTACGCATTTCGAGACTTATATTGAGTTGTATGTCGGGGACACCGTTTTACATTACACTTATGCAGTCATTAGCAGTCTATATATGAAAGTCAATGACTTTGCGCTAGTTTGTAAAAGTCGATTAAATTAATCTGAAGGCACGAATGAGGTCAAGTAGAATGGGGGGGGGGGGCAAAATGCCCCCCCCCCACTCGCGAGACAACCTAACCTAACCCAACTTTGAGGTAAGGAATGTAGGTCTGAAAGCTCCGAGTCTGAAGGTTCGAATAATGGAATAAATAATGATGTAAAAATTGTAGAAATAAATAACAAAGAAAAAAAAATTTAAATAAAAAAAAAACTTCAAAAAAAGTTGACAGAAATATCATCTGAAAAATTCATCTCGGAGGAAGATTCAAACCCCATACCTCCAGCATGCCGAGCCATGGAATACACCACACAGCCACGAGCCGAACAGCAGGGATGGGCGAAAATTGCGTATAGTAGTATAGTATCTAACATTCCACTACTTATTAATGTTTCGCAGGCACGACAAAAAGTTGGCTCCTCCTGACGCCAGGAACATTTAGACTTTAGTCAAGTACGTGCACAACAAGTGCACAATTCATAGTTGGCGCTGCGCTATCTATCAAAACCCTGATGGAACTACACTTTTATCTCTCCATATTACTATATTAATACTCAAAGAGTACACCTGAGCCAAAGTAATATAAAAGAACAAGTATAATCACTCAGTAGAAAAATGTAAGAGAAATATGGCCACAGTCCATTAGTAACCAACGCTGCCGTATCACAGCGTGTCAGGAAATAGTGCCTGGAGGCTGGAGTTGAAAAAATAATTTTCATACTTGCGGGAGGAAAGAGCTACTTTACCTCCCGCTCGCTAATCACTAGGGTCTCAAACGAGCGCTTTTCTCCCGCAATTGAGAAAAATTTCGTTCACAACTCGGGAGAAAAATTGATTCTTGACGAGTGTGAGATTTATTACCCGAGCAAAGCGAGGGTAGTAAATTAATAAACCTCACACTCGTCAAGAATCAATTTAACAATTTACCTCCCTAGTTGGGAAATATACTAGGGCTGTAATAACGGATCGTGATTCGTTCCGTTACCGTTCCGGTATCCGTTCCTGAGTCATTCCGTTACATTCCCGTTAGGTTACATTCTAATTTTGGATGTTCTGTTACGTTAAGTTCGGTTCCATTCCGTTCTATTCCGTTCCATTCTTTACCCCTTTTTTTTAGTACGAGAGTAATTTCAAAACTATAGGGTGCCGCGACAAATTTCGAGATATTTTATTAAAATTGGCGCGCGGTCGCGTTTTCCCCATATAAACCAGTGCAAATTATTTTTTCAACTCTAGGTACTATTTCCTGAAGCGCTGCTATGCGGCGGCGTTGTCTCCTAATGGACAGTAGCTATGTTTTTGTGGGTAGGTGACTATACTTTCTTGTTCTTTTCATCTTTTCTTTGACTATATACTAGATGGACCGAGCTAACAACCAGTGTTGTAGGAACGAACATAGGTCTGTTCTTGTTCCTGTTCTCGTTCCTAGAAAGACCCAGTCATTTGATCCTGTTCCTGACTCGTTCTTATTCTCCATGTTTCAACTGTTCTCGTTCCGTTCTTCGTTCTTTTAATTCTTTACAATGTTGTTCTCGTTCTGTTCTTTGTTCTTTCAATCCTTTATAGTCTCGCTCTTGTTCGTTCTTCGTTCTGTTCTCGTTCTTCAACTTTTCTTTTGTTCTTTCTTTCTTTCTTTCTTTTTTTTTGATAACGTGTTTACAGTTAATGTTGGTGTTGAAATTGAAAATCAATTAATTGAAGCTAACAATTAAAAAAAAAATACTTATATGGGTATATGTAGCACTTGCCTGAAGTATAAATTTCTTATTTTCTCTTTCCCTTCATGATACCTATTAATTTTATAATAAATCACGAACTTTCAAAAGAACGAAGAACAACAAAAAATTACATCGTTCTTGTTCCTGTTTTTGTACCTCAACATTGTTCATTAGTTGGTTCTCGTTTTGTTCTTTGATCTTTCAGTTGGAAAATATTCTGTTCTCGTTCTGTTCTTTGTTCTTCAGGTACATCACTTTTATGTTCTCGTTCTTGGTCCTGTTCCTCCGGAACAATAAAAATTCTCCGTTCTTGTTGTTCTTCGTTCTCGTTCCTTGGTTTGTTCCTACAACACTGGTCAATATCATCATTCGATTAGCGCTACGGGTTGGCCATAGCATACGCTTTAACTTTCAGCTATAGCTCACGCTTAACGCTCTCGCTTACGCTTACGCTCATGTCATGTCCGTAGCTTGAAAACTGAACGATATTATTTAGGAAGGTAGAAATGAAACTACCTACATTTTATTACATTCTAGCGTTAAGATTGGTCATTCCGCGCGTAACAATATATGACTAATTAGAACATAGACCAGTCATTATAAATACTCTATTGGGATTGCAACCATCATTCCAATAGTCCGTTCAAAAATAATGTTCTAGATTGAAGATAGGATTTCTTTTAATGTAATGTTTGGGGGGATTTTTTTCTTTCATTAAATAATATGAAGACAATCACTCTATGAGTTCAGTCAATTATGGATGGTCGTCACGGCTTGATTCGATCACTTGCGAGTATTCTCGAAAGGTTCGTTACTTGTTGGTTTTTCAGGTCCCAACATGAAAAGAGTGAACGGGAATACGAGAAAGTGAAATTTATCGTGTATTTTAAAACATTCGAACAAAGTAAATGTTGTATGTACAGTCAGGGGCGAAACTAGAGTAATATATTGAGGGGGGGGGGTGGAATAACCCTTAATTTTGCCGACTTAGTAGCGTTGAAATGATGATTTTTGCCAACAGGTTTTTATATTACATCACTGCAATCGGCAATTTATTGAGTAGGTATTCGTGTGCAATGGGGAAAAAAAAAAAGTGGGAATAATAACACCTATTTTTCCTATAACAAATTAACGATTACATCGATTTGTTTGTAAGATACATTAAAATAACAATCAAATAGATATGTAGCTCAGTTTAAAAGATGAAAACTAAACAGTTCTTCTTGTTTTAAAAAGCTACCGGTAAGCTTATAAAGTTTATTTTCTCACATTTAATGATATTTTTTTGGAACCATCATCACTTTTAGCCATTTTTCAACATGGTGTACCCAAGTGAAAAATCTGAAAAAATTCCATATGGTTCTGAGGTCAAGGGAACATCTAAAAATATCTATTTCATAATTGTGCCAAAGCGTTATCATGGTAAAAAAAAATAAAGTTCAAAAACTGTTTTTAGCAGAGGTAAAATCATTTTAGGGGTTGCTAATTTTTTCCAAGAGAACCCCTATGAAACAGTACAACATACTAAATTTTCAATAAAATCAGTCAACTACATATTGCGTAAAAGAAAAATTCGAATTAGTTTTTTAATTAAAAATTAATTTCTCAAAAACGAGGGGGCGCGGGCGGGGGGTCTGAAACTTTGGCAATGGAAGTTTCAAAGGGTACCTATCTACCTACCACTCAAGTTTCATCGAAATTGGACCCCGGGCCAGATTCACCATTCTTATCCTCCTATGCCTTTAACTACCTGATTATGAAGAAGAAATCGAACGATATTTTGAGAAGCTGAGTCTGTAGTCCAGTACACGTGTTAACGTGGAGTGATTGAGGGCTAAAATTTTTCTGCCGAAATTTGTAGCTAATAGTGTCCGTAATAATACCGAACTTTTCCCCAAAAATCACATCCTTGCTTCTCGCCGAAAATCCACATTTGTGCCCCCAAAACTTGTTTTTTGCCAATAACACGCGTTCTAATCTAGATACAGAAAAAAAGTCTCATTAAAAAATGAAGCTGAACAAATTTCCAACAAAAAATATTATTACATATTTTTTGCTCAACTTGATACAATCGTGAGAAAACGCCCTTGAAACCCGCTACTTTCATTGCACTTAGGGCCATAGCGCAACATTTGATATACTCCACCACATTACGCTCAACAAATGTTTCATATCCTCATTGTGCAAATGACTACTGGCGTGGGAGAAATTTTGGTTTTTCTAGAAAATTGATCTATTTGTAGTATAATTATGAGTAGTATCGAATATAATGCAAAACAGTACAGGAGTAATAGGGATTTTTCATATATATTAGAAATAGTTTGAAAGCACCTGATTATTGAAAAAATAGGTAAATAATTATTTTTCAGAAGTTCAGAAGGCAACATATCGCCCTTGCACACAAAAAATTTGAAAATTGTTGAAAACAATTTTTTTTAAACATTTTTTGATGTATCATAAAATTTTCAAAATTTGACCTAATTATTCAGGGTATGAAAGACTTAAATTTCTTTTGAGGTCATTTTACAACTATCAACCGCTATACCGGATCGATTTTGGAGAAAAACCAAAATTCGTTCACTCAAGTAGTCATTTGAGCGATGAGAACATGAAACATTAACGTAACGCGGTAAGGTATATCAAATGTCGCGCTATGGCCCTATGTGCAATGAAAGTAGTACGTTTCAAGGGCATTTTCTCGCTATTCTATCAAATTGGACGAAAAATGTGTAATAATATTTTTTATTGGAAATTTAATCAGCTTCATTTTTTAATTTGACTTTTTTTCTGTATCTAGATTAGGATGCGTGTTATGGTCAAAAAACTAGTTTGGGAAGACAAATGTGGATTTTGGGGGAGAAGCAACAGGGGGATTTTTGGAGAAAAGTTAGGGGTAGTTATGGATACTATTGGTTACAAGACTCCGAAGAAAAATTTTGACCCTCAATTTGTCCCGGTTACAAACCTAATTTCACTGGGCTACTGGAAACATTAGAAGAAATGACTACTTGGTAAATTAGTGATAATTCGGCATTGCGTTGTACGCAAAATTATTAAGTCGGCAAAGATGAACGAGTCTGAAACTCCGAATATCTTAATCATTTTTGTTTATTTCTACCTTATTTTTCTTCGGAGCTTAGATGTTGAAATTGCCGACAAAAATAATCAAATCTGCCGAATTTTTGGTTGGTGAAAATATTGGGAGGGGTGCTCTGACCCTCAATACCCCCTTAGAGTTTAATGTAATTTGTATTGTTTTATGTTGTAAATTATTATATACTGATATTTCGGTGTAATTTTGCGCGAATATATATTACAGACCATGATTTATGTACGTTATTGGCCACTTGCTTGTGTTTTATTTCTTACTTCATCTAGTACTTCAACTTTTCTTGAAGCGTCTTGATATTACTTTTCTACAGCTCATTATGTCATAAGATATACCTAAGTGAATTTATTACCTAAGACTTTTTCAAATCAGTATAAACGCAGGTCAGAAAACTTCATGGAATGAATTCGAAAGCGTTCATAACTAAACGAAAAGAAAAAAAAAACAAGAAATACTTAATCACACAGATAATGATATTATTTATACAATTTTAGAGATTCAAAAATATACAAATGTTTATTACATCTAATAGTTAGGCTAACATTCATGCATAATGGGATATCGAAGTTAAGGTACGTAAATTTAAACGAGTACATATACATACTGTGTATTATTACGCCATACGTAAATGTAGTACAAGTTGATAACAAAGTCATATTTATCGAAGATACTTAATTATATTACATGCTTGACGGTAGTGAAGGTAGCAAACAGCTTGAATGTACAAGAACGAATCATGCAACCTAATAATACTGCACAATGACATCGAGTAATTGTTGGTAAATTCATATTAATATTCTATTTTTCAAGGGATGCGCACTAAGGCATCATATAGCTAGACAGAATGGAACGTTACTATTTCGTATTGAAAGATTACTGCCATCAAATGTGGTAGGTTCGCTGTTATTGTAGGTAATGGTTGACAGGTCACTATCTCAACAAAAGATACAACATAAAAGAATAACAATCATAGTTATGTGATGGCGGTAATCCATTTTACCTGAATCTATAGTACACTAATTCATAGGATTTTAGTAGCATTAGAGCGCTTAATGTATCCTATCAACTGGCACTTAACAACGCAGGAATATCACACAACTGCAACGATTATTTACATCGATTTAATCATAGATATCTAATCGTAAACTAACGCAGATACTAAATATTCAACAAAAAAAAAGAAAAAAAGAAAAAATGGATAGGTACTAGTATCAATTCTTTTACAGATGTTGCCACTGTGTTACCGCCAATGAATGCGTCGACTCCAAAGATCGAGACACTTCTTCGTGAATCGAATGCGAAAGCCAAATATATTCCAATCTTTTATACCTTTTATGACATAATTTGAGTGGGTTTCCTCGACGTAAACCTTGGTCAGTCTCTCCGTATTCATCTACATATGGGGGAGATAAAAAACATCCACGATTCAAACTTGACAGCAGCAATATTTCGCATTCACGCATTCGTAGGAATATACCAGCTCCAGCGCCGCATTGCTGAGCGTGGAACGCGCAAGCGCCTATCTAAAAAAGAGAAAAATAACAATAACTAAACTAGGTATCATTTAATATTGTATACAATAGAAACGAATACGCACAAATCAAGATTGTAAAATCAGCGTTACCTGGTAAATATTTTTAAAAAATCTCATCAATAAGTGTATAATAATTATACAGTATATACCGTGCGTCTAAGTGATTTGGGTACAATCAGCGAAGAAACGTCTTTTCAAATATTACTTAAAATTGATTTTTTCAAATGCAAAGTAATTGTAATACAATCAAAATTAATTTATCAGTCATTAAATCCACTAAAATAATTTAAAAAATTATTTCTGATTTAAAAATTATAGGTAGTTTAAGTTTTATTATGTTATCAAGAAACTGAGATTTTTGCGCTGGTCGAACTTAACACTTGAATGCACGGTATTCCGATGAACCCCATATAGTCCAAGTACCAAAATTCTCTTTTATGATAGTTCAAAATCCTTTCATGTTACGTACATCATTGGCTGTAAATGCGTTGTGATTGGCTGTGAAAATAGAAATCAGCGTAATCAACATGTTATATGTATTTGGTTGCTCATTAGAAGGAAATCTGGAGCTTTGCTCATATGGGGTTTAACTGGACGCACGGTATATCATCATATAAATAAAGCTACAAGGAAAAATAACAACAAAAATAGGGCCAAAAATACGTCGTTCCAATCGCCCAGCCTCTCCCAGAGGACGAATTTGATGACTTTTTTTTAACTCCAAAAATTATACAGATACATCATCAAGCAAAAAAAAATTGAAAATTTTAACCCGAAAGTTGAAACAAGGTAAGAGGGTTTCATATTTTTAACTAGATTTTCTTTAAAAGTCCAGTTTATGTATTCAATTCAAAAAAAAAGTTTGTGATCGCAAAAGCTTAAAAGTATTGAAGGTGAAAAGTTTATATTTAGAAGGATGATGGGTTATATAATGTACATTTGCATATTGAAATTATAAAAAAATTGAAGTAAAATTGACGGATTAATTCAGTAAAATATGAAACTGAGATTAGGAAAAAATAATAT
This sequence comes from Phenacoccus solenopsis, assembly GCA_009761765.1. Taxonomy (NCBI): domain Eukaryota; kingdom Metazoa; phylum Arthropoda; class Insecta; order Hemiptera; family Pseudococcidae; genus Phenacoccus; species Phenacoccus solenopsis. The sequence goes on from CM019753.1 coordinate 52,678,315, forward strand.
TCGGGGTATGTGAAGGAGTAGGGAGCTCAGCACCAATCAAAGAGCAGAACATGAAAAATGAGCATGATGTATTGTTATCATAAGCAGGTGCGGAATACAAAATGCTTCAGTCGTGAATATGAAGTTGTGCAATCAAGTTGAAGACTAGGGTAGTTTATTTAATATATTGCACTGAAATTTTTTTGCATTTTAATAATTGAATTTTAGGTCCATTTCGCTGGCCTCCCCATTTCGAGGCTGAGAGCTGAAATTAACCACATCGTTTGTGCTATGTTTGTGCCAGTTTGTGCCGTAAAAGGTATGGCATGTGGGCCTGTAGAAATGCGAGCCTCCCCATTTTAAGGTTGCGAGCTGAAATAAACCACATCGTTTGTGCTACGTTTGTGCCGTTTGTTATGTGGCATACATGAATGAAAAATATAGTTAGATCCTGGATGATTTTTTTCTTTGAAAGTACACTATTTATGCTGAAGATTCTGTTATGTGGGGATTTTTTTAAAATTAGAAGATCATAGAGTATCTTAAAAGCCGACTTTACTAATAATATTACTTTAAAGCATGTTATTAGAATAATTCATTTTTTTACTAGAATATAAAATTTTTATCAAATTCAAAAGTTTTACCAACTCCACTTATCCTAAATTTTATTAAGTATTATACAAAACATGACCTCACGTAATTCATCTTTTTGTAAACCAAAACTTGGAATCGTGTGAGGTCAGGTCAGTTCAAACAGCTCTAAAAAACAATAATTTCAAACGGTTCTTCAAAAAAAACGTGACCTCACGTCAAATTATACTTTTTCACGGTCGACATGTTTTAGATGGTAACCAACTCTTCTTCTCATTCGCATTCTTCCATTCGAAAACTGACTGTACTCATTTTTAAAATCCATATTTTGAATTGTAAATTAAAATTACATGACGTCACGTTACCTCAGGCTCATTTGACTTCAAAAATTAATGAACTCTGGAAATCTACTCAATCTACCACTCCTCCAAATTTCGAGTCAATCTGTCAAGTTTTACTCCAGTTACAGCGAGAGAACGAACGTTTATAAAAAAACGTGACCTCATGTTAGATCATTCCACCTCAAGTCTGCATACTCTACCTATCCTACATATCCTTCCAATTTGGTGTCGATCGCTTTCGACTCAAGCCCCATCACGTCACGTCACGTCAAATCACATCCACTTACGTCCAAGAAACACTTAATTCCAAGACTACTACGCCTACTCTTTCAGCTATTCGCACCACATTCTGATGAATTTTGGATACAAAAGGAAAAACCATGACCTCACGTTTCATTGAATCATCTCACGTTCTGATAAATTAGATATCTGATCATTTATAACGCTCAACCATTCCTTCCTGCTATCATGCGGGAACCCAAAAACCTCAATTATGCCTCCTCACGCCATGTTACGCCTGATCACCCGCAAAAACTAATCAGCTCTAAAGCATCACTATCTTTACCCTTCCAGCAACTTTGAACTCCATCCATCAAGTATTATTCGAGTTATCGTGGGAGAATGGAAAAACCTCAACGAATGTCTCCTCACGCAAAACTCACGTCCAATCGCCTCATAAAACTAATAATTTCTCCAACTATTCTACCCCAACCTTCTTTCATCTTTTAATCATTGTTCAATTTTTCCCGACTTATCATAAGAACACAAAAAAGCTCAACTCACGCCTTCTCACGCCAACTCATGTCCCATCATGCTCAAACATTAATTAGCTTTAATGATCACTAACCTTACCCTTCTTCCATCTTTCAGTTCAATCTATCATCTTTCATCGTAGTAATTGTGCGAGAACTAAAAAAAAAACTTCAACTCACGCCTCCTTACGCAAACTCACGTCCGATCACGTCCAAAAACTAATTAGCTTCAGAGTACCACTATCCCCACCCTTTTTCCATCTTTCAACTCGATCCGTCAACTTTTATTCAAGTTATCGCGCGAGAACCAGAAAACCTTGACACATACCTCCTCACGCCAACTCACGTCCGATCACGTCCAATAACTAATCAGCTCAAGAACTCAACTACCCTAACCCTTCTTCCAAGTTTGGTTTCGTTTCGATCACTTCTACTCCAGTTATCATGCGAGAACGCGAAGAAAAAAAAATAAAAAAATAAAGAAGCAAACAAACTAAGAAACTGAGTGAACGCAATAGCGGATTTACTTGAAAAGTAAAGTCCGCTAAAAACCAGTTTCAAGTGGAACTCATTTGTTGTAGCTTAGTTTCATTATATTCTATCAATAGGAGTTTTTTTTAATCTGCTCAAGAATTATTATTTAATATTAAATAACAATCGATTAAAAATTAATTTTTTAAATTTATTTTCATCAATTAATTTGACTTTTTTCCCTCAAAATCAACTTTTGAGATTTTTTGTTGTTGTTGTTTTGTTTTTTTTGCTTAAAAAAAGTGCGAATTTGTGCCAGAAAAACTTCGACGGAATCATGTTTATTATGTTCTTTTTAATCAACTTTGGTTTTAGCTGCCACCACGAGGAACTATGACATTTGAAGCATATTTTATACTAAAAATATAGAATTTTATGCTGAAAAATGCTTTTTTTTTTAAATTTTAGCGGACTCGCCTTTAAAGTAAATCCACTATTGCGCTCACTCAGTTTGTTTGTTTGTTTATTTCTTTCTTCATTTTTTTCTTCGCGTTCTGGCGCGATAACTCGAGTAGAAGTGATCGAATCGAAACCAAATTCGGAGAAAGGGCTTATTTTAAACTTCTAACATTTTCCTATTACATAATTATGCATACTATTACTAACCCTTATTTCATAAATTTTTCTATCATTTTTTATATTATTGTAATTCCACCCTCCTTTTGTTCTTCTATATATATATATATATATATATATTTTATTTTTTTTTTACATCTGTAAGAAGACACGAGGACGCGTCGACTAAATTTAGGGGGAGGGGTATTTGTTAGAAATAAAATAGGTTGGCGAGTCAGCAAGACCAAGTAAGTCGCTCGCCATCAATAAACAATAGAGTAGAAATACAATCTCAATTTTCGGCTATAAAAAAGAGTCCTCGGGTCTTCACAAGTGTAGTTGGTCAAATGTAAATCATCGAGTTAATACAGTTGTCATAACGTAAATTAAAAGCTTTATATTATTCATGTGTTAATTTTATTCTTACAACAACGAGCCAAAAAGGCCCACTACATGGCCCTTGATCCAAATTCGGTCACAAGTGCTCCCAAATGTTGCCCTTGATGAAAAAAATCCCCAAAAATTTTTTGACCTCCCACCCCAACCCCTTCTTGAGAAATCGCTCCCCATGTGTCGAAAATTCAATATTTTTAAACTCTGTATGGGAGGAATGAAAAATGTTGAAAATTTCACTATTGATAGGCACTATATAAGTACATTTGTGGAAATTTTTTCAAATTTTTCGATTCATATTTTTTGAATTTTTTAGGCTTTGAAATTTTTTTTTTGAGGGGGTACATGGCTGAATTTTTTTCCATAATTAGCTCGTACTCCAAGGTACACCATGATAATATTTTCAACCCCCTGAAGGGGGGGGAGTTGGTAAAAACCAATACAATGTGCAACAAAAGCGCCTCCTAAATTCACTTTTTTGCATTTTTTTTTTACGAACGACGCGTTTTAGAGAAAAAGTAGTATAGTAATAGAATGTTCCTCATTAAATTCTCTATAAGAGATGGTATTATAACTTTTTTCGTATACCGTTAGGGGAGGAGATAGGAGACTACAAAGTTGCTCCTAGTACTAATATTATGTATTACACTATCGCAAAATCATTAAGGACAAAACAAGAAAAAGAAATGCAAAAAAAATTGAAAATGAACATTGGTAATGAAGGCAAGTTACTTTTCGACTATTGTGGCAAACTTCTGAATGAGGATTTCGCAACAAGAATAAATAAACTTCGACATAATGATGGCGAAGTTGAAGTAGTATAATAGTCCAGTCATATTAGGATTACAATCAAGACAAATTGGGGAACCAAGTTTTTCTGAGGAAACTTGTAGCCAATAGTGTCCAGAAGAACACCTTACTTTCCCACAAAAATCGCCTCATTGCTTTCCCCACAAACTCCACATTTGTGCCTCCAAAACCAGTTTTTCGCATAAAACACGCGTTCTAAAGTCAGGAAATTATGCTGATTAGATTTCCAACGAAAAATATCATTACGCAATTTTTACCCAAGTTGATAGCATCGCGAAAAAACGTACTTGAAACGCGCCACTTACATTGCACATATGTCGATAGCGCGATGTTTAACATAAACCACAGCGTTATGATAATGTTTTATGTTCTCATCGTGCCCTAGGCTACTGGGGTATAGGGTAGAACAAAGTTTGTTTTTTCTCGAAAATTGATCTGGTATACCGCTTGATGGTTGGAAAATAATTATGATATGATAGTAATTAATTATCAACTCATGAGCAGTATCGAATATGATAGACATGAAAGACATGGATGTAAGCCGATGTATTGGTGGAATGAGCGGATCGCCGAAAGGAGGCGCGAGTGCAGGAGAGCTAGGAGGGAGTTAACCCACGCCAATAGGCAAACTGATATAAACACCGAGTTGTACGGCCTTCAATACAAGGAGGAGAGGCGGCTCCTGCAGAAGGAGATTAGCCTCTCTGAGAAGAAACGGCAATGCCAGAGAAATTGGCGATAGAGGCAGAAAACCAGCCACAGGGGAGAAGGAGAAGAAGGAACGCTGAACCATAGGGGAAATGGGTGCTAAGCTCCACTTCCGCGTAAACACCAGGATGCCATGGTATAACTCGAGCCATGATGCGCAAACGCAACTGTTAGGAACCTTTATGGGTAACCAGCAGGAGCCAGATTACTCCCATCCGAGCAAAAGATGCGAAAAGAGGTAGAAAAGAGCCCCTCCCCAGCTAAGGATGTGGGCGTTCCATGTATGCAGTGGCCCCTGAAATTATGCCAAATGGCGGTTCCGGGAATCCTCCGCCAGCTGGGAGACAGATTAAAAAAAAAGGCTATCTTCAAAGTCGTTTTGTTGAGGAACAGTAAATGATGGAAACAAATATGTTGGACATAATTTATAGGTAATTTTATGTAAATTAATTTATTACGTATCTAATCTATTCGTATCAGTCATTGTAAGAGAAAAAAAGAAAACAAAAAAAAAACTCGAAAAACTGTAATTTGGGAGGTTCAAACCTCGTAGGGGGTCTAAACCTTGTAGGTGGTCACGCGTCATTGCTGCATGAAAGGAGTTTTAGTATGTTATTCGTGTTTGCAATCTTGTCCAATATACAGAAAATCAGCTGGATATCATTTTACCAGCATGCAGGCAATATCAAAATTCTATTTCTTTGCATTCATTTTGTAGCTCTTCTTACCACTAATATAAGTTCCTAAATAATCTTACATTCAGTTTTTGGCGACAGAAAAAAAAACAGCCGAACTTTCTTGAAAAAATTTTTTTTTAATAGTTTTTTCCTATATCTCCTTACGAGAGTTAGAACTCAAAAATCCTTCTCGAAAAGTGACGAATCATCATACTACTTGGTGCGTCTTCGTCAAGATTGCTTTACTAACCAATAATGAGTGATAAAAAAATGTGCAATATTTTTGTGAGAAATTTGGTGTAGAATAATTTTTTATGGTAATAATTTTTTCATATCTGGCACTATGACAAAGAAATACGCAAAAAAGTTACTTATGTACAACAACTAGGTCATATCTTCGAAGTCGTATTGATAATGAACGGTAAATGATGGAGAAATTTGTAGGTAACTTTATGTAGATTAATTTATCATATATTTAATTTGCTTGTATCAGTCATTATAAGTGAAAAAAACTGTTTTTTTTTTGGGGGGGGGGGTCAAATGAGGAAATGAGGAGTTTTAGTATGTTGTTTGTGCTGTTACTCCTGACAACTATACCGAAAATCAGCGTGATAACAATTATTTCCCGTCAAATGTCTAGAATGTCTGGAGTATTTGGAGTCTCGAAGCTTAAAGAAGTTTGAGAAAGCAGATTGTATGCATGTAGATGCCAAAATAAAAACTAAAGAAGCTGATTTTTTCTTGAGTAGTACTTATTCAACAAAATGATCGCGTAATAAATTTTTTGACCTGACCGCATCTTGTGAATGGAGAAGGGCACGCGCATTTTTTATCTTTTAACAATGCATTTATAACTTTTTTTTTACGTAACAATAAACGTTGTTTTTTTTTTGTTTTGTTTTTTTCCAAAGAATTAATCGTTAATCTATTGCTATGCAAAATGTAATATGTATTAAATAGGTTATATAGCAAAAATTAAAATCTACACTAGAATTATTCGTTTTTTTTTTTTTTTTTTTTTACTCTTACCATATTTCCATTCAATTCTTTCTGACAACAATAACTCTGAGAGCATAAAATCGTTCCGCACACTAGACATACGGTTGGATTTCGCGAATCTTCACGATCGCTATTCGGACAGGTAAACATGGATACAGAGTTGATTAATTCGCTGTAATCTTCCGGCAACTGTATCAAACGTCTTAGTTTCAAATATGATTCGAATTTGATTTCGGTATCGAAGTACAACTGTCTTCGTTTCCAATTTCTGGTCCATTTTTTGAATACGGCGAACACTAGTTGGTTGTCGAGAAGTTGACGGCAATTGCTCGGTAATCCCAGATATTTGCACATATTTTCGTAGGTGTCGCCACCGGTTTGGGTTAAACATTCGGGCGCAGGAACATTAGTTAAGAAACGGAAAAATAAACAGCAGCAACGCAGAAATGGTAACGATAACTGCGTTATGCGTTTCCAAAGTTCAACGGTGTCTGCGTGATCGTGGTCTTTATTGTCGATAGCGTTGAGAAAACGTTTCAAAAAACGCGTGTCGTCGTCGTTATCGCCGAAGGAGGACGTTACGTCGGAAGCCGAATGGTCGACGGTTGCAGTGGTGGTAAAACTAACGGTAGTCGCATTTAGGCCGATTAAAACTTGCGCTATCGTCGCGATCAACATCAATTTCAGCGTATACTGTTCGAGCAGGCTTCCGCAAGGCAACGGCGAAGGAGAAGCCCAAAAGAATAGACTAGGTAGGCACATAACCAGCGACACCAGCATACCAAATGGATCCCAATCTAAAATGCAGGTACTATCGTAAACGTGACTGTTGTCGAACACGACTCCCAACAAGGTGACTGCGTAGTTATTGACTAAACGTGGATTCTTGCAGATTTCTTGTAACGCCGACATACGTATCATGGCCTTGATACACTTCTTCTGGCGAGTGGGCAAGTACCCGAGAAGAGATCTATCCTCGCTTCTCAACAACATTTCCACCACGTGAATGGTATACGCGCACGATTTCCAACAATATAGGGCGCTGTTTTGTTCGATTTCGGTAGTTACGCCGAGCCCTTTCACGCAGAGTGATCTGCAATATTTCTGTATGGTGGTCGATAGACTGTCGGACAAAATCGGAGCCGACGTTTGTTCGGCGAACGGCTCCACACGGCTGCTATACAGCAGTACTTCCATTTGGTCGCCGTCCAAAGCCATCCATTCGTCATCGTATTTTTCATCGACACTTTGGTCCAACGCCACCGCCGCCTTATCGGGAACGGAGGCGGTCACGTTTGCGTACGTTCGCGATCGCGTTATATCCTGCTTGTCGTTGGTAGAAGAAGAACTACAAGTGGAGGTAGACGAAGATGGTGGAGAGGAGGAAGAGGCGGAGGACGAGGAAGGAGAGGAGGAGGAGGAGGAGGAGGAGGAGGAGGACGACGGGGACGATGATAAGGCTTTCTCTGCGGACGCAACAGAAGCAGCGCCGGCAGCGTTTGTACGAACGTCGATGTTTTCGGCGATGGCGCCTGCCTGTTCTACGCTCGTAAGCGCGTCGGGGCGACGAGATTCTGCGTCGTCTTTATTAGACGAAGCGGTTTTTACGTTCTTTTTCTGCATCATTTCCTGTTGCTTTTTATCGGCTGCCACGATGACGCTCTTCAACCAATTGTCAAACGAAAACTGCTCGTCGAATATGGGCTTGGAGGCGGCAATATTTTTCAACGGCGGCAGCACCGGCAGTATTGAGTTGCTGAGCGATTCGCACAGAGGGCATAGAAATTCATTTTTTTCGACGTCAAAACTGATGGGCTGACGCAAACGGTACGGGCGGCGATTCTCCTTGGTGGAAATATTGTTGAAATATTTTTCCCAGCACGTGCTGTGCATAACGTGTCCGCAAATGCTGGTGAATGGGCTGGGACTCAAAGCGCTCGTAAGGAAGAGTACGTCGTCTGATTTTGAACGTAACGCCGGCGAACTGATTTCGTTGACCAAAACCGACGACTTCTGCACGAAAGCGCCGTACACCATGGCCGGCGCGTCCGTTCTAATGATCTGATGCTCCTGACACAGTATGCAAACATATCCCGGATCGGGAGAGGCGCGCTGCGTTTGACCAGGACCAACGGCGACCGGAAACTTGACGGCTTCGCCGGTGGCGGTCGCCTCCCAGGACATCGATTCGCCGCCGTATCTAGAGGTATCGGTTTTTGTAGCTTCTTCGTACAACTGAGCGTACTCTTTGATGAAGGATTCCTGAGCAGACGACATCTGCGCCATAATTTTCATTCTGCGTTCGGCCGCCAACTTGGCGATGCGTTCTTTTTCCTTTTTCTGACTGTCCTCGTTCGTACTCTCCCACGACATTTCGCAAAACTTTTTGCCCGATTCGAACGACGACGTGTTCGCAGCCGCGTCCTCCTCCAACTCCATGCCTTCAAACGTGACGACGCCGTCTCCGCTTTTCGTTCCGTCTTCGTTGTCGGCGACCGATGTCGCGTCGCGACTACCACCGTGTGCTTGATGAAGGACGGAGACGGAGGCGCGGACTACGTTCGCGGCTATCGCGACGTACTCGTTGTTGGTTTTATTTTTGGCGGCAGCCACGGCGGTCGTATACGTTACGTGTTTGAATTTGTTAATGGTCCATTTGATGAGGTCGCGGTACGCTTCGACCCTCAAACTGCTGTGCAGTTCCTCCAGATAGCGCGGCAATCGCCATTTCTCGCAGCGTTCGGTGAACACGAAGTATTCGCAACGGCGACTCTCCTCTTCGTGCAGAGCGTAGCCGATCAAATGCAGAACGCGATGCAACTGCGACTCGGAGAAGCTGCGCGCTTTTAGGTCGCACGCTCGTTTCAGCACCAGCTGCATCAAGTATAGCATGACGTCGCACTGCAGCAGGTTCACCAGCAGGCTGAACGATTCAGTTAGCGGCGGTAACGGCGGTGGCGGGCAGCAGTCAAGTAGGCCTTCTTCTTTGCGACGACGTCTCTGCGCCTCTTCCGATCTGGACAGCTCCTCCCTAGTGTAGTGATAGAAGAAGACGTTGTATTGGTCGTAGTATTCCGGCTTCAGTTTGTACAGGCCTTTACCGTTGCCGGCGGCCGGCTTCTCGAACGTGGCTATTTCATCGATGATCGAGTCTATGGTCACGTCGTGGTAGTCGCTGTCCGGCAACACCTTGCTCAGCTCGGAATGCGAGAGCGGTTTGATGCACAGCTGTTGGATGATTTCCTTTTTCACGCAGTCCCTATCGGTGACGCGGCCGACGCCGACCACGTAACGTTCGCTAATCAAGGTCACTAGCAACGTGAAAAACTCCTCGACCAAGGTGACGGTTTGACGGACGGAATCATCTTCGCTTTTTTTGGGCGACGTTTGTTCGAAATTCGCGTCCGCCCAACTCATCAAATTGAACTTGTTCAACAGGTGAATGAGAAAATCGTTACTCTCGATGAGGGCGGCGCCGATCTGCAGCATGATCACGTCCTTGTTCAGCATCTCGTTGCGACACTTGACGTTGTGGTAAAAGTAGATCTGATGCAGTATAGAGTAGCCGTTGCGTCGCCACAAGTTGGCGTGCACCTGCGCGATCATGACCTGCGTACGCAGCACCGGCTCCACAATCTGTTCGGGCGTCTGCTTGCACGTGTATTGAAATTCGGGACTGTAAAAGTTGAGCCCGAACTTCTCCAGCTGCACGTGCAGGCCGGCCAGAAAACGCGACAACGGCAAATGTATGGACACCGGCTGCGTACTGACATCGTAAACGATGCAGGTGGCGCTGTGGTCGGCTAGCTCACGCACCTCGCCAGGCGCGTACAGATCCGGGCACGGATTTTCGTGCAGCTTCTTCAACGTGGCTTGATAGGCTCGCGTCAGAGTCAACTTGTCCGTGCCGCACCATTTAATCATCAACGTGATGACCGGGCTCAATTTAATGTGCAAATTGAAGGCCGTCTCCCATTCCGGCTCGTACTCCATATGCTGGCCGACCTGCCTTGTTACGGCGTCCATGCCCTGCATCAGGCACAGCAAACGTAGGAAATGCCGCAAGCCTAGCGAGAACCCTTTACGCAGTTCTTCGGTCCACGCTGTCGGTACCGTGCTCAGCAGGTAGTGCAAGTCGTAAATGATGTATTGCGCTCGCTTGAACGTGACGGCGGACGATTGCTCGTTGCGCTGGAATTCCAATCTGCCGTCCTTTTGATTCGCGTTGCATTCAGAGAGAAACGTGTTGAGCAGCACGAAGAGTACGTCGTGGTGGGCGATCAAATGATGCGCGATCGTCGGCACCGTGAATATCTGCACCGCCAACACCGCCACCGAAAACGAATGATCGTGATCGTCGCGTATGAAGTCTTTCATAATCGAACCGTAATTCTTCGTGAACACTTCGGCGAACGTCTTCTTATGCTCGTACTCTTTCAGCATGCCCGAAATGAATAGTCGATGCCAATGTACGCGCGCCGATTTCCACAGCGACGAATCACGCAAGAATACGCCTTCCAAAATGCAAGTCTTCTCCGGCGGCGGCTTCCTTTCCAAAACGATTTCCGAGAATATACGCCGAAAGTGCTTCGAATAAGACAATATCTTCTGTATCCTCGCCAGCAGCTTAATAGCGTACGACTGGTGCGCGATAACGTGCGAATGTTTCACTTGCACCTTCAGCGGCCTAGTAGTGGTACGCGTTGTGATACGTTCCACTTCGTTTTTCAACACGGTACAATGCTCGAACGTTGAGCATTTTACTACCGCGCGCCCTTCGCGGTCGATATTCGTCACGTAGTCCATCGCGTCGCGTTGGCTGCATTTTATAACCTTGGACAACGTACTGATGACGTGGTCAAAAGTGTGCGTCTCGTCGTTGTACAACACCGTACAGTACGTGTCCGGCGTATCGAGAAAACTGAGCGGATCTTCTTCCACTTCGTTCAGTCGCAGTTCGCTAGGCAGTTTAGGAGAAGGGTCGAACGTTAGCAGGTTGTACGCGTAATGCAATATCGCGCTAAATATCACTTTGGTCCGCTTAGCTATGTCGTGCGGAAACTGACTTCCCGAACTGATACCGGGCAACGTACCCACAATGTGAATACTACAATACGGATGACTTTTCCACGCTTCAACGTCGCCGCAATCGCAGCATCCACCCCCATTCGACATAGACATCTTATATTTGTGATTTTTGTGCGCCGATTTTTTGAAACACTCGACGCAAAGCACGCACGTAGGATCCGTGCCGCATTCCCGACAGTGATACGTGGGCTCGCTCATCTTGAATACTTTACCGCAAATCGTGGACGGCTCGTCTAAACGTTGAATCCGTTCGAATACTTCGGACGGATTGCCGTCGCAAATGAACTGCTCCAAAGGTGCGAACAGCACATTCTCTTCGTCGAAATTGTGATCAAAATATGTACTACCCGGATCCAAGTTCAATACTTGCGGTACGTACAATCTCCAGTGTTCTTTGAAATGCGATTCGTTCAGCGTTCCTTCCTCGAACTTCTCTTTCCATATACTCACTACCTGCGCCACAGAAGGAAAACCACGAGGCTGATTCGGTTTCGCGTATCGATGTTCCGAATCCATTGAATCGTCGTCGCTCATATCGGTACCGTCCTATTTCTGCAACAAAACGTACACAACGGTAAGTTCATGTCCAATTCTTCACATCATATGCTCAGTAATTGAGCGGCGGTCCTACACTTGGGTATTCGCGTAGCCAATATTTCAAAGGTATGTAACCTAACCACGCCCACGCCCACGCCCACGCGCGCCACACAATACTTATTAACTGACTTTCTTCCAACCAAACCATACTTGAAAAACGCAGCTGATTCGCTGTTCTCCTTTCCAACTATCATGACTGTTGCGATCAAACAAACGCAATCCATCGAAATTGAATTGAATGGAAATAAATATACCTAGGTAATTAGGGTGGACAGAAACGAAGAAAAAAAATCACTACGCAACCGAACTAATATCTTCAATAATATTACATTTAGGCGCCAGTAAGCGATGTAGGCCCATCATTTACGAACAAGAACGCATAGGGGGCAGATCACATACTATCAAGAGAATGAGAAAGAAACAATGATCACTTAACGGTGAAACAGATAAAATTTTCAAGTTATTACACATTCAAAGCAAAATAATGCTCCTACAAACGCACCCCACCGTAAATACTACATACGTATCATCACACAATAATCTACGTTTCACGTTATTCATATAGGTAATATAACACATTAGGTATGTACTATATGATTCTTCTAACACGTTATCAACCAAGCCTGAAGCAAAACGAGGAAACCTACCAATATTTGAGGTTTGATAAATTAATTACGACTGATTCTTCGCACGATTTCTTACTCTACAACAAATCAATTCAAATTGAATTAAATATTCGATAATTTTGAAAGTAATAAGCGAATGGAAGGATCTAAAATTTCATTGATGGTAACCACGTTATAATGTTCAAATCTATAATATGTCGTATTTCAATAAGTTATAATATAGTATAGATATTGGAATCAAAACTGAATTCCATAATTAGTCCAATCAAGTTAGGTTAATAACCGGGACAAATTAGGGGCTATAAAATTTTTCTGCGGAATCTTGTAGCCAATGGTGTCCATAACTACCCCTAACTTTTCCACAAAAATTTCCCCGTTGCTACACCCTCAAAATCCACATTTCTGCCCTCAAACCAGCTTTTTGCCCATAACACGCATCCTAATCTAGATACAGAAAAAAAGTCAAGTTAAAAAATGAAGCTAATCAAGTTTTAAAATATCATTACACATTTTGTGCCCATTTTGATATAATAGCGAAAAAACGCCATTGAAACGCGTTACTTTTATTGCACATAAGGCTATAGCGCAACGTTTGATATACCTCACCGCGTTACGTTAATGTTTTACGTTCTTATCGCGCAAATGACTACTGAGACGAACAAATTTTGGTTTTTCTACAAAATCGATCAGGTATAGCGGTTGATAGTTGTAAGATGACCTCAAAAGTATACCCAAAAAATTTAAGTCTTTCAACCTGAATAATTAGGTCAAAGTTTGAAAATTTTATGATACATCAAAAAATGTTCAAAAAAAATTTGTTTTCAACAATTTTCAAATTCTTTGTGTGCAAGGTCGATACTGTGGCGCGTTTCAAGGGCGTTTTCTCACATGCGTAGTATTTTTTTTTTTTTTTTTTTTCGGAAATTTGTTCAGCTTCATTTTTTTAATCGGTTTTTTTCCTGTACCTGGATTAGAACACGTGTTATTGGCAAAAACCAAGTTTTGGGGGCAAAAATGTGAATTTTGGGGAAGAAGCAACGATGCGATTTCCGGGGAAAAGTTAGGTGTTAATACGGACACTATTACCCACAAATTTCTGCAGAAAAACTTTGGCCCCCAATTAATCCCGGTCAACATTTGTTTTTGTTGCAGTTTGACTGGACTAAATCATCACTTCAGCGGAATGCATTTGAATGTTACGTCGTTAGCAAACTGATAAGATGTTTACGACATCGAGAAACAACTACGAATCTATCAAAATAATGCGGGAACTTTTCATTTTCTCAGCTATATAGTTAAAATTAAATGTGGATGATTGCCAAAAAATATGATAACAAAAGTGGAATTTTATTCAAATACTCATTTTGATTCATTAATTTCAACTTGAATAATTACTGAGGATAAATTTGGTTTTAAATTCATCTTTCAGTACGTACATAATTAATTATATTTATACGCTTACCCATAAATATCTACGAACTGAATAGAAATAATAAAACGTAATGTATTACTCTGAAATTTGTAGTTCAACTCTTTTTATGTTATCAACAAACTAACATTACTGAGATTTTTGCGCTGATTGTACCCAAATCACTTGGACGCACAGTATAAGAACACTCAATACAAAAATAAATTTAAATATTTAATTCCAAAAAAGAAGCATGTCATTCATTCATTCGTGTTTAAAAAAAAATTTTATCGCAGTATTTTTAATAAAAAAAAATTATAGAAAATGATGAAACGGATACATTTAATGAACTTTTCACGGTCTTTGCATAATAAATTAGGAGCTTAAAAATTGTTTTACATCATTTCAAGAAAAAATAACATTTACAATTTTTTTGTATAAAAAAAGTTCAAAGATTATGCTACATCAATTTATTATAATTTTGTACACATAAATATTCATGTATGTAATAAGCTTTTTCAAGTTTATTGAGTGCATTAGGTTTTCATCATTTTCTACGATTTTTTTATTAAAAAAATTTCAAAAGTGTTGAAAATTGTGAAAATAATGTAAGCCACAGGCTGGTGTCTATGCAACATTTGATAACAATAATTGCTCAAAAAAAAATATTATTATTATTATTATTATTATTATTACTATTATTATTATTATTATTGTGAAAAATTAATGTAATATGAGCCGGAATACAATATTCTTATGAAATATTACAGAAAATATTTATTAAAACAAAAAAAAAAAACAAAAAAAAAAAAAAAAAAAATTGAACAGTGACGGGACTCGATTTGCAACCTCACGCATGAATAAGCTTTATTTCCCTAATTTGCTATCTTCCAGGATGGCGCACTCCACTATTTCACGGATCAAGTACACATCTACATCAGGAGAGGGTTAGAAGAGGAATTAGAAGGGTACTCAGTATTACATAGGTAGCAATGATGCGCGTAAAATCGCCATGGAAAAGAAAGTTCGTTGGAGGCGATGTGCGTTTTATCGCGCGACTTTTGATGAATTTTTGTTAATAAGGAACACGTATGTGCGACTTTTTATGCGGCTTGAAAACCGTGCATCAACACGGTACGGTTTTTCAAGCGATCTCGCATGAGGTAAATAAATACGCACATATTAACGCGTTGGCGATTTCAAAGTCGCACCTAGTCCCATTTTGCCGCGCTGCGATTCTTAACGCGGATTCCTTGCCAATAGGGTATAGACTGATTCTATTGAAGCATAATCAGCAGGAATTTTAGTTAAATCAACAACCTAATAACTATTAAGAGACGTGATAATGAATTGACTCCAAGATAATGACGTAAGTAGGCGATAAAACTACAAATTGTAAGTAGGCGGATGATACTAGCTATAGAGTGATAAATGGTAGGGAGTAGTGATGTGATCAAGGTTGAAGGCAGATCAGTGAATAGTGATTAATAGACATTAGACATCCTGAGAAGTTGTACCAAGAATTTGAAAAAAGAAAACTACTAGCCTATTAAAATATCGAGTCAAATCTTGGATCTCATAAATTAGAAAGAAGTTTTCAAACTTATATAAATTACAACACGAATAAATACAAGGCTTTCTGCCTTATTTAACATCTGCACAATTTTCTTGTATACTTACGAGTCGCAATAAGTACCAACAATTTTGATATTCACTAGATTTTTATATCATTTACAGCACTCTTCCTCACTGCTAGTAATCCATGAACATGTTTTATAAAACAACAACAGTAATAATTGGATGAAGTAAGCATTAAATTTCGAAGCAGTTGAACTAAAATAGAAAAAACATACACCATATATATTATAATAATTCAACTTTAATTAAATACATTAAATATAATTATCATAAAATACCTATGGTTTGCTCAGAGTGTTCAATGCAAGTCGATTGATAATAGAAAATAGGGTTGTTTAATATTTGACTGTAACCAAATATCACTCGAATAAAAAACATCATATACGCCAGATATTTGGTTATTCGGATAATATCCGAATATAGTTTCATCGAAAAAATCTAGGATCGCTAACAAATTAGCACATGATACAATCACGACAATTCAACGACAATTAACCAAATTATTTATTTTGTTTTGTTTTTCTTGGCTTTTGATCGCATGTTTTTGTTACTAAGGGCTAAACCTTAGACAAAATGTGGGTGGACTCACATTCTTCGCACTTACAAAAACTTAATTTATGTAACACTGAAACTTCGCACGGTGCAAAAAATAATAAATAAATTAAACCTAACCAAACCCAACTTTGAGGTAAGGAACGTAACTCTGAAAGTTCCAAGTCTGAAAGTTCGAACGATGGAAAAAATTATAAATAAATTAGACCTAACCAAACCCAACTTTGAGGTAAGGAATGTAAGTCTGAAAGTTCCAAGTCTGAAGGTTGGAAGGATGAAATAAATAATGATGCAAAAATTGTAGTAATAAAATAATATTAAATAAAAATTGACAAAAAAGTTTTAAAAAAAACTTGACCCAAAAAACGATAAAAAACGCGCGACGGAAGGTGGATTGGAGTCCACACCTATCGGAACGAAAAGCCGTTATCCTAACCACTCCACGACGGGTGGCTCGACAGAACTTGCTAACAAGTCCGTATACATACGCGCTGCAACTAGTGATGGAAACTATCGATAGCACTATCGATAGTATCGATAGCTTTTGGAAAAAATATCGAAAAATATCGATAGTAAAACTATCGTTTGGCTATCGATACTATCGATACTATTTTTTGTATTTTCGTCGATAGTTTCGATAGTCTCAGACTCTCAGTAAATGGCTTGGTTCATGCATACCAGGCTGAAAAATGAAAATGAAACATCAAAAATGAAAAAGATACTGGCGAAAAGTAAATAATGACCTTTTTTACTCCTTTAAATCTTTATTTATGCTCTTTTAAAAATTTTCTACATGTAAAAACTTGTGAAAAATAATAATAGTGCATGAAGTTTTTTATTTATTTATTTTTCATAATAGTAATTTCTTCAATTTTGGAACTATTGATAGTTATCGATAGTATCGATAGCGATTTATCATACTATTGATACTATCGATAGTGATATTTTTCATCAATGATTCTATCGATAGCAAAATACTATCGATAGTTTCCATCACTAGCTGCAACCATTATAGTGCTGGGAACTATCGATAGTTTTTGACTATAGATAGTGCGACTATCGGATGATAGAACTATCGATAGTTTTACTATCGAGCTGAAAAAACTATCGATACTATCGACGATACTATCGATAGTTCTTGTGATCCTTTCAGGTTTGAACTGTTTGCTTTGAGCGATTGAAATTTCAAATTTTCAACTTTTAAAAGTATAAAGTGAAGAAAATATGTCCAAGTCCGTCTCCGTTATTTCATGGAAATTGCACTCTTCTCACTATCCGGGTATACTGTTATAGACCGCAGAAGCTCGCTTAAACCTAAACATGTCCAGATGCTAGTGTTTTTAAACGCAAATTTTAAATTTGATTGATTGATGAAGTTATTATTCTTCACCAAAGTCGCTGTTCTTTCTACTTTTTATATATAGTTATATTTTACCATTTTTTTCATTTTATTTTTTTTATTTTCGTTAGTTGGTTAGACTTTGAATTTACTGTTCGTGTTCTGAATTTACTATTATATATGTTCGATTAGGTTAACATTCTTTTCTCTATTAAATCTCAACGTTATGGTTTGGGATCGAACAAAAGTTGCCTTACATTTATGTTATTATTATTAGTATTTCCATTAGACTTATACTTTACTGTTTGTGTTCGATAAAGTTGACATTTTTAGATCGAGTAAAAGGTGCCTTATTTTCATATTATTATTATTTTTGGTATTTCTGTTAGACTTATATTTTACTGTTTGTGTTCGACAAAGTTGCCGTTTTTCTATTTTTATTAGGTCTATACTTCACTATTTGTTCGTGTGTTTGATGAAGTTGCCATTTTTTTCTATTTCTATTACTTTACTTAGATTCAACTTCAATAAAGTTTTTAAAAAATTCATTAACGAAAGTATTTTCATTCTTTTCATTTTTCTCTTCTCTCCCATTCCATCTTGAATAGTACTTCAACAGTATGGGTATGGATGTGGAAGTTGTAAAGTAAGTACTTGCTTAGAGTTGGGTTGCAATTCAATAAAACCATAAGGAAACGATTGGTATTTTCTATTTTTTGTAATTAGGTAATTAATGAAAAAAAAAACTATCGATACTATCGATGAAACTATCGATAGTTTTGGACTATCGACTGAAATGAAAACTATCGATAGTTTTCGATAGTCGAAAAAAAAACTATCGATACTATCGACGATAGTATCGAACGTCGCCCAGCACTACAACCATAGATGAAACATATATAGAATTATAGATAGCCCACCGTACGTTAAATTCTTATCACTCAAAAACTGAGTTGGAATCGTTTTTTGCTAATATCTTGGAAACAATTCAAGATATAGGGCTTGCAAATGACTCATTTTAAAGAGATTGGAATAGAGAATCATTTAATTTTTCTAAAGTTACTCCTGTCCGTTTACTTTTGCAATTAATTTCGAAAAACGATTTTTTAACTTTATTATGAATTATCTCAAAAAGTAAATCAATAACGATTGTTTTTTAATATTGAAACACATTCAGAATTTTATGCTCTTTCGAATGAGATACTTGTAAAGTTTCTATCTATATTCTTTCTTGAGATATTTGCAAAAAACCAAGCAATAAGTCTAATTTATTCTTAGTACTGGAGCTCATTCACAGAGAGCGCTCTAAAAAATGAATTAGTTTTATTAAAATAACTCGAGACTCACATCGATGGCAATAATATTTTAGTATTGAATCATGTATAAAATGTTAAGCTCTTTCGAATAAGCCATTTCCGAACACTCTAACTCAATTTTTTGCCTAGATATTAATAAAAAACTTTCTGGCTCCTTTTTCAACGTTTATGAGTGATAAATTCGATATACCGGTGGGCTATCTATGTATGGTTAATCTATGCTGCAACTGAAATACGGAACGTACATAAATGTTCAGTAGTACAAAATTGAAATGAAAAAAGAGTCCTTCACATTTGCACTATTTGATGAAGGTTTAGCCTACAGTATTTTAGTTTTGTAAAATATAAAATTTAGTTTCGCACCTGACGTTTTTTCCATGAACTATATTCGGATAGTAACCAAATGTTGATGTTTTTGCGAATATTTCGTTACAAATATTGGATATGGAATATTACGCAACCCTATAGAAAAACACGAAACGTTAGAAACCACAGTTTGCGTAGGGGAAATGCTAGATGCACATTGACTTGTGTTAATGATTCAGTCGTTCACTCGTTTGATTCATCATGGGACTCATGGGACTTGATATATTGATAAGATGAAGATGATTTCTAATTTCAAAACTATAGGGTACCGCGACAAATTTCGAGATATTTTCATCGAAATTTTACACAATGAGGTTTACATATCTATAAAAACGCGCGACTTTTCAACTTTGATCGGTCATATCTCAAAAAGTTGTGGATCAATTTTGTTTTTCTTTTCACTATTGGAAAGAACGTGAAATTTTACATAAGATAGCAATTTCGAAACTATAGGGTGTCGCGACAAATTTCGAGATATTTTATTAAAAGCCGCGCGAAGTTGCGTTTTCCCCATACAAACTCGTGCAAATTATTTTCTCAAACCCAGGTACTATTTCCTGAAGCGCTGCGATGTGGCAGCGTTGGTTCCTAATCAACAGTAGCCATTAAAGTAATATAGACAAAAAACTATTGGAAAAAAAGAAAATCGACATTTTTAAACATTTTTGAACTTTATTCAATCTTCTCCTTATACAGAATGATGAAAAAACAAAATCTCACAGAACGAAAACTTTTAAAAGTATTAAAAAGAAAACATGCAATCTCTATAATATAGATAGCGCTCATAACCTAAATAGTATATGATATAGGTAAGAAAAGAACAAAAAATTATACTGGCGTTGTTACTTAAATCCCAATATCCCCCCATAACAACGACATCCTTAAAATTATAAAATAAACTCCAATTAAATTGGAAAGTTGAACTCTAATTAAACAATTGAAAAACATAAAACGTAATAAAATAATTCAAATTTATAAAAATAATGGTTACATTATATAAAACCTTTAAACATTAATATTTTGAACAATAAAAGGACGCAACTCCAAAAACGTTTTATAATCTGTAGCTTTGGTTAAAATATCTGCTATTTGATATTTTCCAGGAACATTATTTATTACGAACTCTTTATTATTGACAGCTTGTCGAATCGCATAATATTTTGATAATAAAAACCTACTCTCTCTCGACTCAGTTCCTTTTGCAATGCTTATTGCTGACGAATTATCCTCATATATAATTGCCGGCTCACTAATACTCAATAATTTCTCATTCAAATCTCGAATAAACAAAATATTCTTTGTCGCATCATTTAAGGCAACGTACTCAGCAGCGCTCGTTGAAGTCATTGTTCTCGCTTGTTTCTTCGTACCCCACTCGATTAGATCTCCATAAAAATAAACTAAAAATCCAGTTGTTGATTGATACTCATCATCCTTAGCAGTGGCAAAAGAAGCATCTACAAATGCAGTAACTGGATTTTCTCCTCTCGATTCATATACTAAACCTAATTCCTTCGTACCGACTAAATATCTCAAAATCCTTTTTGCATAAACATAGATTTCATTAGTATATGTAGTTTGAAATCTACTCAAATAATTCACAGCGTAGAGTATATCAGGTCTTGTATTCCTTGCTACAAACATCAACCCTCCAATTAAACTCCTAAACTCAGTTGACTCTGCTTTTGCTCCTTTAACAATACTCAAACCTGCTTCCATTGGAGTTGTTTTAGCTTGTGCTTTACTCATACCGAATTTTTCCAACAAACGTTCTATATAATCCTTCTGGTGAAGTATAATCTTGGATTCATGTCGCACGATATTAATTCCTAAAAAACATTTTGGATTCATTATCACTTTTACTTTAAAATTCGCTTTTAATGTATTTAAAACCTCATCAAGAAATATGTCATTATTACATGCAATAAGAATATCATCAACATATATAATGATGATACACAAAATTTCCTTTGCAATAAAGAAAAAAATACATCGATCAGTAATTAAACGAACAAATCCTATTGACAGTATTACTTCCTCCAATTTTTCATACCATATTCTTGAACTCACCGGTAAACCATAAAGTGCTCGATTCAATTTTAAAACAAACTCATTCCTAT
The DNA here is from genome assembly GCA_009761765.1 of Phenacoccus solenopsis. Lineage (NCBI taxonomy): Eukaryota > Metazoa > Arthropoda > Insecta > Hemiptera > Pseudococcidae > Phenacoccus > Phenacoccus solenopsis. Next base: position 52,699,701 of record CM019753.1, read on the forward strand.
CAATATCAAGGCCATCTGGTACAAGAATATAACACTCATAGTCTATTAATCCATACAAAAACGCAGTCTTCACGTCTATTTGAATCAAACTTAATCTCAAACGATTTGCAAGGCTAATTAACCATCTGATAGTCACATTTGAAACCACTGGAGAGTATTTTTCTTCTTCATTGAACTCTTCTTTTTGCTTATATCCCACTGCAACCAATCTTGCTCGTGCAAACTCTAAATCATTTTCATCAATTTTTACTGTAAAAACCCACTTTGTAGGTACTGCACTAATTCCAGGTCTTATTTTCTTCTTCTCAACTACCGTCCACGTTTCCTGTTCATACAAACAATAAAATTCTTCCTTCATTGCTCTTATCCACTCAGCACTAAAATGAGAATTCTTCGCATCTTGAAAATTTGTAGGTATATTATCACTCAGCTTTTCAACACAATTATTCGATACAACTGACAACGCGTAATTATGATCTAAATAAACAGATGAAATATCTTCTTGCTCATAAGCAAACTCATCTCCAGTAAACTCATAGTCTCCAACCTCAATGTTCCGATCTTTCAATTCTTTGTAATTACGACTCTCGACAAATTCAACATTACACGATCTATAAACTACTTTCGAATTTGGATTCATTAATAAATATCCATTGTGAGTAAATCCTACTAATATACGCTCAATCGCTCTCGGGTCTAATTTTGATTTTTGATTTGGCTTGTCTATATGTTGCCAAGCAACACAACCAAATACTCTCACATTACTCAGGTCAGGTTTCTTACCATAATATAGTTCATAAGGAGTCTTCATTCCTTCATTAGCTTTTGTAGGTGAACGATTAACTAAATAAACAGCCGCTCTTACTGCATAAGGCCATTCTTCTTTCTCAATACCAGAATCAAAAATCATCGCTCTTGATTTCTCCATCAATGTTTTATTAAATCTTTCTGCTCTCGAATTCTGTTCAGGCGTGTATGGGTTCGTTGACTCAATAGTAATACCTTTTTCTTCACACAAATTTGCTAAATCACCCATAACGTATTCTCTTGCATTGTCACATCGAAATAATTTTATTTTTACTCCAGGAAAATCAGCCTCAACCTTTTTTATAAAATCACTGAATGACTCATACACTTGCTTTCTCGATGCAATTGTATAAATAAATGTATAATTCGACATATCATCTATGAAAGAAACTACATATTGCTCACCTGTTCTTGGATTTTCTACTAAAGGCCCTAAAACATCAGAAGATACAATTTCTAAAATTCGAATTCCTTTCTCTCTTTCTTTCGTATGAGATACGCGATGAGATTTCGCTTTCTTACAAATATCACAATCTTCTGCTAACTTCATGTTAAACTTTATTTTAGGCACACCTTCAACTACTTCACTCAGTTTTTCGAGATATTTGAAAGACATGTGACCCATACGACGATGCCACAAAAGTGATAATTCTTCATTCATACTCAATATTGTTAATGCCTTTGGGATTTCATCACAAATTATTTTACATTCAACAATCTTAGCTCTATTTTTCTTCCTGGCTATAAAAATAGATTCGTTTGTAAATGGGTTAAAAATGTTAGCGATATCACTCCTAAATAAAATCTCACACCCAGTTTCGGTGATACAATTTTCAGATATCATATTATAATGAAAAGTTGGAACATATTTAACGTTACGAAATACGACATGATTTTCATTCCCTTCTAAATTTTCTACCTTTACGTTAATATCACCTTGAAACTCAATTTTATGAAATTTACCATCTGCAGATTCCATTTCATTATTTTTAACATTACTTATATTATACATACCATCAGAAATATTGATAACATGATTAGTTGCACCTGTATCTAAAATGAATTCAATTTTTCGATTTTCTATGTCATTATTAGTATTATCACTATCATTACCATTAACATATAATGAACTTTGCTCATTACTTCGTACAACCATAGCAAACGGAATATCTTTCTTCTTATCTCGTTGACTGGAACTTTCATCTTTACTCTTCAAGTTGTCATTAGTACTCGGTGATTTTGTTGACTCATTGGCACCTGGATTACTATTCGATGTTGTTGAATTGTTCACATTATTAAATTTGCGACGACCGACGAACTTTGATGAACAATTTTTTGAAATATGGCCATAACCTTGACAATTGAAACATTTTACTTCTTGATGATTACTACGACGATCATTACTTTGCCGAACATTATCATGATACCGGTTATTTCTATAATTATTCCTTTGATTTTCATTTTGATAATTTTGGCGATTATTGTTATCATGAAAATTATGACGGTGATTATTTTGATTACCAGCATTGTATCGATTATTATAGCTTCTTGAAGTAAAAGCCCTATTTTGATTTCTTTCATCACTATTCCTTTCATCTCTTTTAGAAAATTCAGCCGTTTCTCTAACTTTTGCTTTTAAATTAGTATAAGTTTTATCTCTTTGAGGTAGTAATGAAAACCAAGATCTTACTTCATTAAATGTGCTGGGTAAAGATGTTCTAAACTGTTCCATTTCTTCTTTTTCATCTAAATTTCCTCCAGCAGTCCTATATCTATCTGCTATATTTTCAAATTTTTCTATATATCCATCCATATTACCTCCTTCTCTATATCGTAAACTATAAAATTCAGATCTTAGTGCATCTCTTCCAACATCACTTTTCAGTTGATACAACGTTTTTAAGTCTTCAATCATTTGCAATGCAGTAACGCAATTTCTCACTCTCATTAAAACTTTTGGTGTCAATCGTTCAATAATATAACACATAACATTATTATTCTTTCTTCTAAAATCTTTAAATTCGTCCGTTTTTCTTACTTCTATACTTGCTGCTCTAAATTTTCGTTCTTCTTCACTTTGTTCAATCATGCTTTCAAGTTCTTCTCTTACAAGGCCATATTTTAAACGAACTAAGAAATCTTCTACGTTTTTACCATCAAAAATTGACAATTTTGAAACAAAATTATTCTCCATCTTTCTTATAGTTGTTCTACTCACAATTTTACTTTCACCGACTTCAATGTCCTCTATAATCGACGAAGATGGCGTAATATTATTATAGGTTTCGAGCTCATTAGATTCAGCTGCAGTTACGCGAAGCTGATTTTTACATTGCCGTGGTGGATTTTTTCTTGTTGGCTCACTTTGCTTTTTCTGTTTTTCTGGCATTTAAGTAAATGAAAAGGCTTACCATTTCGACTTGACGTTTTAAAAATTATAAGGCACTTTAAAAAAATACAACCACGCTCTGCTACCATATTGGAAAAAAAGAAAATCGACATTTTTAAACATTTTTGAACTTTATTCAATCTTCTCCTTATACAGAATGATGAAAAAACAAAATCTCACAGAACGAAAACTTTTAAAAGTATTAAAAAGAAAACATGCAATCTCTATAATATAGATAGCGCTCATAACCTAAATAGTATATGATATAGGTAAGAAAAGAACAAAAAATTATACTGGCGTTGTTACTTAAATCCCAATAAAAACAAGTATGCCAACTGATAAGATGTCCGCTATACCTGAATAGTTACACTCGCGGCCACCACGCAGCGCGCATGTTGAACTATACTCTAGAATTATAATGTAATGTAATGAACACATCATAAAAGACACATAACTTTTATTTATAACTTTGATTGTTTTCGATTTTTTTTTGTTTTGGCATTTTCTATACAATTTTTATTTACAGTTCTTAGTACGAAAAATGTTCTAACAGTTAATAAAAAGTTCAAAATTGACTTGGTTAAAATAAACCTATGGGTAGATGTAGAGCATCCAAGCGAGCTAATTTCTTCTTTTTCAAAAATGCTGTCTGCAATTTCGAAAATCAGGTTCTTCTTAACACTTCCAGGACGAGCAATTTCTAATTCTAATACATGTTTCTCTACAACAGCAACTAAATTGACTAAAGTCTTGCTCGGATAATATAAGGCATTGTATTTATCTTGCAACAAAATTAATTTCATTTCTTGTATTTCTTCTTCGGATGTTGCAAGTAAAGTTGCCTTACAGTCTGTACACTCTGTACCTTTCACAAATTTGAAAGCAACCAGGGCTGTTAACTTAAACGTATATTAGTTAAATTCAGTTAAAGTTTTAGTCTTTCAAAACAAAAATAAGAGTTACAGTTAGCAGTTTTATTCTTTTCACTTAAAGTTTAAGTTATAGTTAAAGTTGAAGTAAACTAGTTTTAACTTAAATAAAATAAAAGTTTAGAGTTAAGGTTAAAGTTAAATTCTTCTTTATAGTTAAAAAAAGTTAAAGTTAAAGTTAGTTAAAGTTTAATTCTTTTTTTAAAATAGTTGAAGAAGTTGAAGTTATAATGAAATAATGTAGTCACCTATTAATTATATCATATTCGCTTTTTATGTACGATGAAAAGATGAAATAAGACATAAGAGTTTCCAAATTCAATAAATCAGCATTTATAAAAATATAAAAAGAATTTAATTTTAAATTTCACATTTAAAATTTTAATTTTCAAAACTACTTATAATTATTTCACAGTAACAAAAGATCATTAATAAATTAATAGACCCTTTGATACTGTATCGCAAAGGATCTAAAATGAACCTCAAGTCGCTGAATGTTCGTTCAAAATTGGAAAATTGGAAATTGGCTTGAGACTTTAACCAAAACGATTTTTTTTTAAGTTTAAGTTAAAGTTTGATTCAGTTTCAAGGACTGAAAATATTAGTTGAAGTTTTATTCAGTTACATATATTGGGATTTATAGTTAAAGTTAAATTCAGTTATATTCTTAATGCGTGAAAATACGAGTCAGTTTGAGTTAAGGTTAAGAGTTTTAGTTATTGTTAACAGCCCTGAAAGCAACATATCCAGCAAATCTTTTCAATGCTTCACTATTTGCAGTATATTTAGAAATATCAGGATCCGAATCAGTTGAATTATTAATTTTTTCAATAATTCTTTCTAGCATGAAATTGAAATCATTTTTTTGGTCATTTTCGAGGTTTGTTTTAGGAACATCTTCTTCAAATAAGGTAGAAATTATTTCCATATCTCCAACGTTTGTTCCCTTTGGTGGTTTCACTAATGAGTATAAGCTAAGTAAACGGTACAACTGAATGAACAAGAGAGAATTAGGGTGATCGTGCGTACCACAATAACTCCTGATGATTCCGAAAAATTTCTAAAAATAGAATAATTCAAAATTGAAACGTGTTTACCATTATTTAAGGCAATATTAATGAATTAATCCGTTACCTCCAAATTATTTTGGTTTAGTCGCGTAGTCATCAAATAGAGAAATCCGTGATGCATTGATAAGTACTCAAACAATTTCAATGTTCCATGTAATGTTGCTTTCAAGCCAATGAATTCACTTTTAGTTAAAAAAGATTTTGTAACATTTCCTGGATTTTTTTTTATCTTCAGCTGCAAAGATCGAAATATAATGCATTACTATTATATTGCTATTCAATTATTACGTATTTAAAAGTAAATTTTACCTGTTACAGAGGCCACAGTTTTCCATTCTTCCAAATATTTTAAAAAATTTACAATAGTCTATAAAAAAAATTAAGTTGAAAACTCAGCTGAAAATAAATTAATATTTCTTAATCATTATCACAATTGGGAACAAAACACACTGGCATTTTGTTTTAATCATAAAATATCATACTACATCTCCTCATTTACTCTTCATAAATTCATAAATAATAATATAATAAAAATTATCAATAATGCAGAGTAAAGTGCGATAGTGGCGCGCTCGATTAGAACTATTCACGGGGCAGGCCGTATCTAATGTATTGGCTTATGGGAAGACGGCATACTTGTTTTTTGTCTATATTACTTTAGTAGCCATATTTCTCTTATATGTTTCTAATGAGTGACTATACTTGTTCTTTTATATTACTTTGGTCCAAAATATATAAATTTTTCAGGAGAGGCACGAACGTTAACTATAATATCTGGATATTTGGCTGCAATGTTAAATTCTTGTTTTTTGCTGCACGAAAATGCAGGGCTGCAAAACCAATTGGAACCGGAACCGAACCGGAACCAAGAACCGGTAGAACCGATAAAATTTCGGAACCGGAACCGAAACCAGAACCAATATTTTGAAATTTGTACTAAAGCTGGAACCGGAACCGGAACCGAAAATTTTTACTGAGAATCGGAACCAGAACCGGAACCGATATGAAAATATATTGGTTCCGGTTCTAGAAAAGTTTAATCTCTATTAATAAGATTAGAGTGCGCTAATAGCTGTATACTCTCTACCTATCGATAGTCAAAGGTTATAGGTAACAGTTGTAGTGTTTCATTCTATAAATTACAATCTGTGATATCGTACATCTTCGCAAAATACTCTCTAAAATTGATAAAATTCGGGATCTTGCGGTTGTTTACAATTTACAAGACCATTTTGCAATAATATTATTTTTCAAATTTTGGTTTCAATACCCCTCCTGATTATACTTGTAAAATGGAGTATTTTGATATATCACACATGTTTTTTTTTGGAACCGATAAGAACCGGAACCGGAACCAGAACCGATATCATAGAACCAGAACCGGAACCAGAATCAAAACTGAAGTCATAGAACCAGAACCAGAACCGGAACCAATATTTGGGAACCGGAACCGGAACCAATATTTTTTCGGTTTTGCAGCCCTGCGAAAATGCGGTCGTCGTTGCGGCTGCTGCTTGGCTTTAGCCCAGGGCTGTTAACTTAAACGTATATTAGTTAAATTCAGTTAAAGTTTTAGTCTTTCAAAACAAAAATAAGAGTTAAAGTTAGCAGTTTTATTCTTTTCACTTAAAGTTTAAGTTATAGTCAAAGTTGAAGTAAACTAGTTTTAACTTAAATAAAATAAAAGTTTAGAGTTAAGGTTAAAGTTAAATTCTTCTTTATAGTTAAAAACAGTGTTGTAGGAACAAGCCAAAGAACGAGAACGAAGAACAACAAGAACGGAGAATTTTTATTGTTCCTGAGGAATAGGACCAAGAACGATAACATAAAAGTGATATATCTGAAGAACAAAGAACAGAACGAGAACATAATATTTTCAAACTGAAAGATCAAAGAACAAAACGAGAACCACCTAATGAACAATGTTGAGGTACAAGAACAAGAACGATGTAATTTTTTGTTGTTCTTCGTTCTTTTGAAAGTTCATGATTTATTATAAAATTAATAGATATCATGAAGGGAAAGAGTAAATAAGAAATTTATACTTCAGGCAAGTGCTGCATATACCCATATAAGTTTTTTTTTTTTTTTTAATTATTAGCTTCAATTAATTGATTTTCAATTTCAACAACAACATTAACTGTAAACACGTTATCAAAAAAAAGAAAGAAAGAAAGAACAAAAGAAAAGTTGAAGAACGAGACGATAAAGGATTGAAAGAACAAAGAACAGAACGAGAACAACATTGTAAAGAATTAAAAGAACGAAGAACGGAACCTGGATCGAGAACAGGAACAAGAACAGACCTATGTTCGTTCCTACAACAACACTGCTTTTTATGTACGATGAAAAGATGAAATAAGACATAAGAGTTTCCAAATTCAATAAATCAAGCATTTATAAAAATATAAAATGAATTTAATTTTCAAAACTACTTATAATTATTTCGCAGTAACAAAAGATCATTAATAAATTAATAGACCCTTTGAGACTGTATCACAAAGGACCTAAAATGAACCTCAAGTCGCTGAATGTTCGTTCAAAATTGGAAAATTGGAAATTTGCTTGAGACTTTAACCAAAACGATTTTTTTTAATAGTTCAAGTTGAAGTTTGATTCAGTTTCAAGGACTGAAAATATTAGTTAAAGTTTTATTCAGTTACATATATTGGGATTTATAGTTAAAGTTAAATTCAGTTATATTCTTAATGCGTGAAAATACGAGTCAGTTTGAGTTAAGGTTAAGAGTTTTAGTCAGAGATGGAAAGCAAGCTAAAAGCCAAAAGCCAAAAGCTAAAAGTGGAGAGTTTTTTACCTAAAAAGCAAAAGCTGAAAGTAAAAGCTAGAACGCACAAATAATTGAAAGCAAAAGCAAAAGTTTTATTTTTTCAGCTTTTCCAGTACTTATAAATTTTAAATTATCATTTTTTATATTCATTGATTATCTCGTCATCAAAACTGAAATGATAAAAAATTATTATGTTGTACAAAAAGAAAATATTCAAAATGTAGGGGAAAAGCCGAAAGTCCAAAGCGGAAAGCTAAAAGCTAATGATATTTGGGTTGAAAAGCAAAAGCCAAAAGCGAAAGCTGAATATGAAAAAATTTGAAAAGCAAAAGCCGAAGTTTTATTTTTCGAGGTCAGAAGCTAAAGCTGAAAGCAAAAGTTTTATCATAAGGCTTTCCATCTCTGGTTTTAGTTATTGTTAACAGCCCTGCTGGCTGGAATGCGTGAATTTTATTAGTGGCTCTTTGGTGCTGGCGATTCGCTCATGCTGGCCCACCTAGTCTATCATTAATATCGTTAATATCGTGAACTACTCATCATCAATATTTTACTTAACAATGCATAATCTACTATAACATTAAGTAATGAATTAAATGAGATAAAATTATTACATTGTGCGTTTTCATTTGTTGTGTTTCTGGAAAAGGTCTCCTATAGTAAAGTAAAGAATCGGAGATAGTTGATGCACGCATCATAATCACACATGTTCTGAGGTAAGTAAGTACGTCAATTGAATCTTAGATGAATTTGGCAGTTGCCAATTTTATGTAGTGTTTCATTCTTCCTTTTAGTAAATTAGGGATCAAAATTATAAAGCTTTGTATTATTGAATTCAGTTGTTTTACGTATGCATTCATATTGATGAATAATCATTTTTAAATTTTCAGTCATATTTAGTTTGCTACGATATGAGCAACGAACAACTTCCCATTGACGACATTGATAAATTAGAAATTGATGATGGAGATCCGGAATACAAACCACCTCCAGAAAAATCTTTAGTCGATCTTATAAACGCTGACAAACAAGATGAGAGCTTACAAAAGTATAAGGAAAAGTTGCTGGGCGAAGCAACATCGGGGAACATTATATTTGGTAATTCATAATTTTGCAGCATTGCTTTTTCTTGAAAGATAGTGATTCATTGTAACACTTGAGTCATGTTCAGCACCGACTTGATGAATTCGCTGTTCTTTTCGTTTACAAATTTTTCTCATGATTCTGAAGAGAAAATTAGTTATATACCAGAACTAATTAACTATGATATATTTTTATGAGTTGACGTCGTAATTGGATTCTAATTGCATTTCCATACAAATTTTATTGACAAATCATAGATTTATTACAAAGATGTTTCAAGGCATGTAAGTACTGAGACAGTCGTATTCTACATTTAAGAATAACATATCGTGAGATAAAAAGGAAAATATTGAAAATGCGATAATTATGAGGCTACAATCAGAGTAAAGTCATAATGCCCAGGAAAAGAATCAGGTAATTATTAAAAACAGGAGAAAAAGTAGGTGTTAATTAATTAAAAAACGAGCTGAGAGATACACTGATAAGTGATAACATGAAGTTATATTGGTCACGTGATGGATTTGCCTGCTTTTTTCCCAGTATTAGATGACTTGTCTGTTTCTTTTCCTGCGTAGCGAATTTTTTAACATGATTAATTCATGACACAGTATTGATACTTCTAAAAATCTGAATGCGTCATGATATTCTACTTAAAATTGTCTACCTGGAGACATAATTTTCTGACGTTTATTTTTCGAAACTCACCACCGAATAAAGTGATTAAATGATGTTATTTTGAGTATAACATGCAGTAATCTAGTTGATGTGAGGTATCAAAAAATTGAGAAGCTGAGATTGTGTTTTATGATGAAAATGTTATTGTAGTTTATAAACTTATTCCTATATTGAAAACCTCTGAAGATATTCAAAATTACACAAAATCATGTTTGAAACCTATTTTGCAGTTTACCGTAAATCATCCTACTTGGGAAAAGTGAGTTTTAATTCTCAGTTCCTTAAATTATTGAAATCTTTCTTTGAGAACTGAAAGTGTTCATAGTACCCATGGAGACTCAGTGGAAAAGAATATAAATGTATCTGTAACATTTCAATGTTTTTCTGTTATTTTTGTCATGTCCAGTGTAGGAATTCGTGTGTGGATTAAGAAGTATTCCGAAATGATGAAATTTTTATGAAATACTGAGATTCAGGCTTGAAAATTGATGTGATTTGATATCCTAGCACGCGCGTCTGCGTTTTTTTTTTTTTTTTTTTTTTTTACATCGAAGTGCCTGCAATTTACTGAAATAATTTTTCGTGTACTTCATGAGAATGTGCGAAGTGAAAAAAAAAATCCGCAATGAAAAGTTTAGCAAAGCTCGCCATTCGTTGTCGAAACTTTGATCCTTTTTAATTCACTCATCTCCTACTTTTCTTTATTTGTAAAATGGTGTACAAAAAGGTTCAGCTCAGTAACCCGTGGTGACGTATTGAAACTGAGATCTTCAAATTTTGTAAAATTCCTCAAAATTCAGGCGTTTCTTGATTTTGATGGCATACTGTAGCGTGTGAGTAAGAAATAATCCTTCGCGTTCATTCTGTAAGTAGAATTTCTTTTCAACATCATCTTCTAAAATGCGCAATGAGGGGTGTTCAATTTCCCAAGTAGTTGGTATGGTACTGGTATCGCGGTATTTACAGGTATTTACAGTATTTTCAAAGAGAGAAGTTTTGCAATCGGTATGGTAGTGGTATTAGTATTTGGTATTCCACGTTCCAAAGTGGTTGGTATGGTGCTGGTGTTGGTATTTCAACTTTAGAAGCGGTCGGTGCAGTACTGGTATCAAAAAATACCAGCAATACCGCATACCGCGTCGGTACTTATTCCAAAATTGGGAATGATTCCAAGCCTTTGAGTATTAATATAAATGATATGGAGAGAGAATAATGTAGTATCTAGTAGAAGATCTGTAGAGGGCACAATTTGGACTAGTTATGTTCCCCTTTGACTACGTGATGAAATCTTATCAATAAAAAAAATCAAAATAGATAGACAATAAAAGAAGTCCGTTGTAATCATAAAATTGATGAAATTTGTTGAAAAATTACCAAAAAAAAGTTATTGGAACTCAAACAAATCCAATACCACAATCGCTAAGATCACAAAAATGCGTGAATTAATTTTTATTCATTTCTTTGATTAGCTGAAGATACTTTTAGTATTTTTTATTTGTTCGACTTATGATGAATAAATTTCAATTTCGATGTATCTGTTGAGTTACAATAAATCCCATAAGAAGCTAATTTGGGATCAAAAGCTACGTAGTGGAAGAGAGCCCAAAGTACTACAAAAATTCACGTATCAACTTCAAATATAATAAGAGAACACCATCAATGGTTTTTGAAAAATTTTGTAGACCGATATTGATTGATATTTTGTGTTTTCATGATCTGTTAATTAAAAATTAACCAGACTACACTCGAAGTACCAATAGATGACAAAATTACGCATTTAATTATAGAATGAATTTACTTATCTGATATTAAGCTTTCATATATTGGTTATAATGAAATCACCAAATATAAATTGAAGCGTTGAAATAACAATTGCACAGTATCGCCAGGTTAAATCGGTACATATTTAGCATCAATCACATTTAAATTATTTACAATCAGAATTAATATATATATATATATATATATACCAAAAAGTTGGACATTTGCCGGATGATTACAAATGGTCTGAAACGCAAAGATTTGAAGACCCCACCCTCCCCTGACCTTCCCTTCCCAAATCAGGTAGGCTGTAATAGCTATCGTTTTGTTAAAAACTCAGCTAAAAAAAAAAAAAAACTAAAAAGACAAGTTTCTTCTTGAACGATAAATGAACCGCGTTTAAAATTCACATTCAAGGAAAAAAAATGTTCGTTCCGTTCCAACTTTTATATTTTATCCTTTTCGTTCCATTCAGCGTTCGTTCAGTTGATAACAGAATCTCACCCGTTTCGTTCGAACGCGCGTTCCTGAACGCGAACGCGCCCAGCAGTGTCGAGAACTATAGGAAATTTGTATTTTAAAAGAAGTACAATAAAAAGTTCACATAAACTAATTCGCTTTTACTTTTTTTTTTTTTTCACTATCAACTTTTTTCGTATTAAATTATGATAATCATTATTATCTTACATTAAAAATTTTCTTTTCTCAAGATAAAAGTAAACCTGAGCATATCTGAAGGTATTACGATTATAAATGCCCTATTTTTTGAGTTTTAAGTTAGCACGGTAAGTATTATAACCACCGTCCTACGTCAACTTTAAACTCAAAAAATGGTATAAATACGCAATTTTGGGACATTTTAACATCACCATGTTGTAGAGGAAGGTTTTTAGCGGGAAAAAATAATTTTTTACTCTTAAGGGCCCTTTCTACAGCAGCTATCATATTTTTTTCTTAGAATTGCATGATAATTACCAAGGAGTGAATTTTCATGTTTTTATATGTATGGCAGTTTTGAAGAAGAAGCAGTATATTAAGCATACTTTTACGTTCCAGACCATTCTGAGAAAAATGAGCCCTATTTTATTTTGCTTATTTTGCCTGTAAACTAATGTTTTTGCATATTTTTCTCTTCTAAACTGCATATTTACCTGTTTTAGCGCATATTTGACCAAATTTCAGCTTTTTAGAGCATGTTTTGTTAATTTTTATTATTTTTGGTAACAAAAATATCTTTTTCCACCAGTGTTTCAGTTTTGGCAATTTGTTTTCAACATTGCAGGAAAAGAATGTGGGACGATTACCGACGAAATTTTACTATGGAAAATTTAATGTATCACATTTTGATTTTATTTTATCATAAGTTTGGCCAAAATGAATAAAAAATTTTTTATTTTTGTAAAAATTCATTAATTTTTTCATTTTTTAGCTTGAATTAATCAAAAATCTACATTTGGACACTGAAACAAAATAGATGAGGTAACGCTCTTTAAAATGACACCCATTTCGTTAGCGCATATTTTTTTTTGTTTTCAGAACATATCTTGTCTACCGCTTTAGAGCGCATGAAAATCCGCTTCCTCATAATTGTGATTAAATGCAAAGTTCACTTCGGTTTTGTTGATTGAAGAAGAATAAAAATAGCAAAATATGAAAAATGATAAGTTGATAGAATATTTGCTAAAAATTGAAATATTGGGTAAATATTCCTTAATTTGAGCTCAAAATTATCAAAATATGCGAAAATTTGCTCTTAAAACCAGAATATGCGCTAACAAGTTTAGTTTGTACAGCTCGGAGTTCCATGATTCGCAAAAATCTGTTAAAATATTCCTTTCCATGTAACTTGGAGAAAAATAAGTTGTAAGTTTAACATAAAATTCGCTACACTGGTTATCACATAACTGTATTGCGATACTAGTCTGAATAAGTTGTATACTTTTATATCTTCTGGTAGTGATACAGGTAGTATCTATTCATAATGCAATACCTATGTACCGTATGCGCAAATGATTACTTACACACCAGCGCAAAAATGTGTTAAAACTAGTTTTTCAAAATTTAGAAAACGATATCATACGTTTTGAAATGGTCTTTTATCCCTGTTTCTAATTTTAATCTGCAGCCCATTTTAAAAAAGTGCCATAGAAACGAGGTTTAGCGGAATTTTTTGCAGTTCAAAAAATTGAGCTGGCCATTGATAGATATAGGTTGGGCAAAAGTTGAAGATATGCATTTTTAGCTAAATTTACATATGTGCGTAACTTCAATATTCAATCACTAGGTATTGTGACCACAAATGTTTAAGAACGAGTGTTCGGTAGATTCGAAATGCGTTCCTTTACCAATGGGTGAGCGATTTTTTCGGTTCCCGTGCATAATGTGAAAAATGACGAAAATTGCACAAAAACTGCGATGAAATGCAGTTGTGACTGCAGCTAGTAAAAATACACTCGTATTTGTATTCAGTGGACACCCCTTTTCTAACCCCATTGAAGTTCAAAAAAAGGGTGTTTTCAAGTCCCAGAGTCCCAGCCCCCCATTGCGACCGCGAGCATCGCTAAAAGCATCATATCTCCTAATGCCCAACCTATATCCATCAACTGCCAGCTCAATTTTTTGGTCCGCAAAAAATCCAATAGGTTTAACACTTTTTTGAGATAGGCAGTAGACTATTTAATTATGTTACTAAATTAACTAAAAACATAAATATACCCACAATTTCCTGTTATAACGTTTATTTCAAAATTACATTAATGAGTTTTTGAACATTTTTGCGCTGGTGTGCAAGTAATTTATTGTGCGCATGGTATTAATTATGAATGTGTATTAGCATCTTTTCTTTATTCTTTTTCTTTTTCTTCAGACGAAACGGACCCTCGTACAGTGATTGTGAAGCAGTTGGCATTAGTAGTACCTGAACGTCCAGATATGACTCTTGATTTAACCGGAGATGTGTCGAAATTGAAAAAACAAGTAAGAGCAAAGTATTCCACTTGTCGAATTTACTTAAACGACAAATATTTGTAGTTGTTTTTAAAATACATTTTCAATTTCATCGAACGCTTTTTGAAGTTTGATAGGTGAATAATGAAGGGCCTATTGGTAGATGCTAAGTAATGCGCTATTTGAAAGTTGGAAACGGGCGATCGTCGATCTCGATAGTAGCAATGATAGTATCGATAGGTTTACTTTGATATATCGCAAACTATTGATAGTTTGTGACTTTTTTTTTTTTTTTTTTTTTTTTAAATCTTTATCACTTATTTGTGTATTATTATTGGCGTTCAATGTATTAGCTTTAGCATTAGGCCTACGCTAGTGATGAAAAAATGCGTGAATAATCTTTTTAGGTAGAATATTCCTCCATTTTGCAGCATAATCTCAGCTTATTCACACTTTTAACTCTTTTCATCACAAGACAAACGTATGCCAACGGTATAATCTTTTTCACTCAACACTAAACTTCTAAAAATAATCTACAAAAAACTAAAAAAGAAAATCCCAATGTTGTACCAAGTGACCTTTTTTTTTTAATATTTTTATTATGATCAACTCATTTTTACGAATATTTTGATATGCAACTTGCCATGAAAATATTATTAGAATATTCTTTATTCTGTTTGAGACTCAAAGAATATTTTTGAATATTCTCAAAAAATGCGTTTTTTTTTAAATATTCTAGTCTCATCATTAGACACACCAGCCATGCTCGTTCTATCTGAACGGCTGTTTTGAAGAGTGACTCATCGCATGAAACAATAAAGCCATATTGGTATGCATACCTATAATGCGCAAATGCTAACCATTACAAACTCAAATTATAAATTTATGTACTAACTTTTGATTTTCTAGTTTGTTTTCCTTCAAATTTTATATTATTATAAATTGTTAACACAGTTTCTTTTCATACATTATACTCTCCTTTCTTTTATTTTTGGAATACAGTGAAAAAAGGGGAAAACTATTGAAAAACTATCTCAATATTTACAACTTTTAAATAAAAATTACTGCATGAATATCACAGTTACAAACTCCATTAATATACTTTTGGAAAGAGGACAAAATTCTACATTAAGAATTAAAGAAATGAAATTAAGAATTGGTGCAGTCGTATTTATTTGAAAGGATTTTTTGTGTATGCGGTAAAGTTCATACTTCATATCAGTGCTAAACACGGTTTAAAACAAGAGTTTTTTTTTTTTTTTTTTTCTTTGAATGAACATGAACTGAACTGAACGTGTTTTTCCCTCAAAAATGAACATATTAATACCGTGCGTCCAAGTGATTCGGATACAATCAGCGAAAAAATCTCTTTTCAAATTATTCAAAATTAATTTTTTCAAATGCAAAGAAGTTGTAATGCAGTTGAAATGAATTTATCAGCCTTAAAATTCATTAAAGTAATTTTAAAAATAATTTCTTATTTAGAAATATTGTATAGTTCAACTCTTATTATGTTATCAACAAACTGCGATTTTTGCGCTGATTGTACCCGAATCACTTGGATGTATGGTATAACTTTGATCAGAATGATCAAAAATAAACAAATAAAATAGATGAATCTTTGAGTATTAATATAAGAGGGCTTCGCCTTCTGGCCGCTTTGCGGTCCAACCCCAGTGCAATCCTCGCTTCACTCGGATTACCTTCTCACCTCTTGGGGGCTCGCTATCGCTTTGCGACTCTGTAAAGGATAAGAAGTATAAGAAGTTCCTTGAAAAACATATTTATATTTGTAATGATATAAACGCAATAATTACGCTGAAAACGGTTAAAATTTCACTTTCACTAAACGCACGGTCGAACATTTTTCAATTTTTCAGTTCTTTTATGTTACAACGCTGTCAAAAGCTTCACAACGCAAACGAACAACCACAATAATGACTAAAACACAACTAAAATTTTTGACTTCAGTGACCTCTACATATAATTTTTGGAACTAAAAAATGTTCAATGAGTGAAGCAAGTGCAGTTAATAATATGTAGTCAGTTGGCCTACTTGCCTCATACGAAGAAGTGGCGCACTCCATTAAACCGCGTGTCGAGTGTTGAAATTTTGAAGACATAGATTCCAGCCCCTTTGCGATCCATAATTTAAAAAAAAATTTTATCGATTTATTGCATAAATTTTTTTTAAAACTACTTACTACGATAGTATCATATTTATTATTATTATAATTATATTTTTTTGTTCTTTCTGCGCCATATACAGCTCAGGCCTAAAGGCGCGTAAGATAAAATTTTTTGTCATTTTATATTTAGAGAAGGGAGTAAAGTTTGGTTGATTTGAAGAAACATAAAAGGTTGACGATATCTGAGGGATTGTTTGAAAAGATTTTTTCAGTGTTTGGGAGATATAGAGAACTCAGATATTAATTTTTTTAATAGCAAAAAAAATACTAATATTCATATAATTTAACGCATCAAGGGTTTCACTTATACACTTAGGTATTTTTCCCGACATTTTGTTCGTTTATGCTTCATTTTGAAATTGATACATATTAATGAAGTATGCTGTCAAATAGATAAATGATTTCTCAACATCTCTCTCCCTTATAGTACGTATCGAGGATGCGTAGTTTTCAAGATATTTCATTGAAAGAAAAAGCACGCGTTTCGAAATTTTAAATAAAAATAATTATATTTCAAAAAGTTGGAGTCCTAGAGTATAAATTAAAAAAAAAAACCAAGTAGAAAAAACTTCTAATCAGCTAAAAAATGATGATTTTTGATAGACTGCAACACTGATTTTTGATGTAGTTGAAACGCGTCAACGTTAAGTGCACACTCTTGCACACTTACGTTCAACACAAACACACACCCTTCCTATGCACTGCAACCGAGCGGCTTTTTTATCCACATTTTTCTTTATTTTCTCGTAATCTTGAAATTATTATTATTACAGAAGTATGCCATCTTATAGATGAATGAATTCTCGACATTTCTCTCGCTTATAGTAAGTATCTAAGATGGGTAGTGTTAGAGTTATTTCGCTATGAAACAAAAAGCACGTATTACTAAACTTTGAACCATAATATCTCAAAAAGTTCAAGTCCTAGAATATAACTATAAGCGAACGAAATGTCCAGAATTTCATCCTCTTTAAAACGGCGTGTAAAAAAAAAAACGCGACAACTTTATTATTTGCGGACATATTAGGTAAAAAGTTGAAAAAACAAAAATTTTCAAAGTTCATATCAAATTTTGGGGGCTTTAGGATCGACTTTTTTGAAGTTTCAGATTTTTTACCAATAGTACGTGTTACGAGCTTTCGATTTAAAAAAAAATTAACTTTCTAGGTGCAATAGAAAAATCTCGGGTGTTTTTTCTGACTTTTTCTGGAATTAATTCAGACTTTTTACCTTGCAGCTTTGTATATATGATGGAGAGATAAAAGCCATTGGGACCCGAACGCAAAGTGGCTGACATCTAGTAGCGAAAATTATAATTGCTCTAGCGAGGCTGTATGGGGCATGTATAACGTAAAAAAAGCGTTCATTTTCTTTGTGTGTTTAGAAAAATTTGCTGGCCACGTGTGTAAAGTGATTTATAAATCTTGGTCCGATTGGTGGAAACTACTGATAAAATTATACATACCCTATAGAGCCTCGCTGGAACACTAGCGCTCAAGCGGTTGTTCGGGTCCCAATTCTCTTAGCATTATGCATCAAGGGACCTGATGGAGCACGCTATATCAGATGCAAATATTGCGCACTTGATGTGCACCAACGCCCCTCTACTAGAGGTCGGACAGAAATGGAAAGTGCTCATTGGTACTCATTCAACACTCCTCTTTCCTCTCTAATCTCTGACATCACGCGGGAAACCTGAAAACGCGTCGCAACGTACAGTTTTGCGCTGTACTGTACACCAAGTGCACAACTCATAGTTGGCTGCGCTATCTATGAAAACCCTGATAGAACTATACTTTTATCTCTCTATATTACTATATCAATTGATATTTGTCAAGTTTGGGTGAATTAGTGCTGCCATACGCTGTGTTTTCTACTCTTTTATCATTATAAATAAGTTACGTTTACGAATTTTTTCGCTTTTTTTTCTTAAATCTAATCTACATGCGTTCAGATTTGAGATTACGTTTTTTTGTTCATAATTTTATATACTGAAATGTTGCTTTCTCATAGTAAAAAATGCATTTAGTTTGAAAGACTTTATTTTCTGAAGCAGAAAGTAAAATTTCGCATCGTTTGGTCCTCTACCTCTAAACAATATTCATACTCATAGAGATGAGTAAATAAGAAAAATTGAAAATAATTTCAAATTGCTTTAGACTACAGCCTCTAGGCGATGTTGCCATGATAGTTTCTATGATATTTGGAAATCATGTATCGTTTGTTGTAGTGGTTAGCTCCGCTTCGTTTGTCATCTGTATTTAAGCTTGATGTATTTTTATTTATTGTTCTGTTTTTTTTTCACGTGTTGCAGGTATTCACAATCAAGGAAGGCGTTTCTTATAAAATCCGAATAGATTTTATGGTTCAACGTGAAATAGTTCATGGTTTGAAATACGTACAAAGAACTTTCAGAATGGGAATACCAGGTGAGTGGTTCTGTTTACTATCAAGATCTGTCTAAAGTTCACAAATTTGTGCGAGTTATCGTGAATTGGCACCCGAATGCAAAGTGGCTGACATCTAGTGGCGAAAAGTGTAACTGCTCTAGCGAGGCTGTATGGGGCATGTATAATGTAAACAAAGCATTCATTTTCTTTGTGTAATTAGAAAAATTTGCTGGCTACGTGTTTAAAGTGATTTATAAACCTTGGTTTGACTGGTGGAAACTACTGATAAAATCATACGTGCCCCATAGAGCCTCGCTAGAACGCTAGCGCCATAGACTAGAGCTTACGGAAAGTTTGACAGTCATATATTCATTAGAATTGATTACAATGGGCTTGCCATATCGCACAGTTGGTTCAATAAGGCCACATCTCAAAAAAAAAAAAAAAAATTGCAATTTGAAGAAGGCCACATCTCAAAAAAGTACTTCTTTTTACTTATATTTTTGGTTAAAATAATGTAAATCGGTAAAACTGTGAAAGGAAAAGGGTACCTTTTTGTTGAATTTTTACATGCATTTTTTGAGATGTGGTCTTATTGAAGCAAATGTACGATGTGGAAGATAGGTGTATTCGCGTATTGTAATGGTTGCATAAACATTTTTACAGTTGACAAAATGACCCATATGGTAGGTTCGTATCCTCCTAAGATGGAAGTACAAAGCTATACCACCCCTGCCGAAGAAGCACCCTCCGGAATGTTAGCTCGTGGTTCATACACTGTTCTCTCTCTCTTCACCGATGACGATAAGAATGAACACTTGAAATGGGAATGGACTTTTGAAATAAGTAAAGAATGGAAATAATCATAATTATTGTAAATAGCGTACTGAACAAATATTTGAATGTATGTACTTTACTACGTATGTACATATGACGTATATCGAATTATACTCGTTTACCTTATTCCTACTCATCATTGGTATTATGGGAAGTGGCATGCATTTCTAAATCGTTGCCGTAATGCGTACTATAAAGATTTTATAATGTTATAATATGGCTCCATGTTACTTCGTTGTGACACGATCATCGTATATCATGAACATTCGTGATACAAAATTTTCTGTTGTATCAGCCTTATCATGAACTATCATGATTCAGTTTTTTAATGATTAATAAATTCAGCTTTAGTTTTATATCTTCTCGTTAAAAGTCTAGGCATTCTCCAAGCCAACCGATTTGGTGAGAAAACAGATTACAAATATGTGCTATGTGTATCGTGCTTTTTTTTTCTGCATTTTTATTTTTATACGCGTATAAAATATTTTGTTATATCGCTCCCAATCTTGTGTTATTTTTTTTGTTTTTTAATAATTTATCTCTCTTATTAATCGCTAGAAAGTATCTGCTAACTCTGTTCGTTTTCAGTGTACAATGCTAATAAACGTAGTTACACGTTGTATAATTTTTGTATTATTTCGATCACATATGTTTTATAATGCTTAGGTACTGCTTGAGTGATTTTATCCGTGAATGATTTGATGTAATGTAATAATTGTGTGAAATTTGAGTCCGTCTAAAATTAGCTTCCCGATTGCGACGTTTCACTAATGGAGGTAGAGTGATTACTTGTGAGATTTCTCCTTATAGCTATTTTGAACATCTACTCGGTACTCCGAAATTATTTGTTGGTGCCAGTATATTATTTCTCGATCCCCCCGATACAGTTACACACTTACTACAGCATGTTTTCCATCAGATGTGTCAAATAGTTGACTTTTATCGTGGATCACTCATCATAACTACCTATACCACTACTACAGTACTGAGTTTGAAGGAATTCTTGAAATTTGATTCCTCATGTTGAGAAACTATTCTCAACTGGAACTGTATCACGGGTTTAATTTAGGCGTATGTATATGAGTTTACAAACCATAGCTCATTAGAATTTTCACATACGTTGGTTGTGCTTCTAAACACTACTCAAACTGTGGGCGAACGCGAGCAACGTCATTGATCTACTGGACGTTTTCATTGTCGAAAATTATCGGTGGTAAAAAAAACGTTCGAAATGTCCGCGATTAACGGCTAAATCATAAGAAACGTTTATAAATCTGTTTTGAATAATTTTATTACTATACTCAGTTGGATTAAACTTCGCCTATATGCGCTTAAAAGTCGTGTTTAAACAGCGATTTTCTAGGACTAGCGTCTATAAAATCGCTTTACAAAAATTCGTTACGCGCGACATTGTAAATTACGCCTATAAATTCGCCTGTTTATCTTTATCATGAGAATTTTAAGATCCCTACGTAGGTTTGAATACAAACCCCTTGGTTTTGTTTCCCCCTCTACGAACTAATGTATTATGGCTATTCCCCCGTTCCGCGTTACGTTATGCTGCGTTGATATGTAGTTCTACATATTTTGTTATTTGTCCATTTTGTTGTTTCGTAAGTGCGTGAGTTTAAAATTTGCCAACAATGTCAAAAAAAAACCATAAGTAATTCTTATTTATTTATTTATTCATTTACTCATTTTTTTCTTTTTAGTCTTATACACCGTGTTTAACTGATTTTAACACACTCGCGCAAAATTCCCTTTCAGAAAAAAAAAATCAACTTACCATTTAATTTTGTTTGATTTCATTATGATATAATGAATTATTTAAGATTTGGGTAACTCAAATTTTATGATTCAAATAATTTTTTACTGGTGATTTGATTGATTTAAATTCTTTCTTCCAAAATCAGTGTTGCAAAATTAACTGGAATGAAATGTTGAAAGCTTAAAAACATTCATAATCTTGTCCGTTATGAATTGAAATCATAGAGAAACAATTATTTATGCGTTAATTTTTTAATCCTGCAAAAATATATGAAAAGAAATGAAATAATGAATACTTTTTTGTAGATGAAGAGAATTTGATGCTTAGGCGTGTTAAAATCAGTCAGACACAGTATATTTATTAATCTACGTACATACGTGAGTCTGCATGGTTTGTATAATCATATAGATCAGATTGTACAGAATATTATTTTGATGGGGAAAGAGTGACGAGAAGTGTTTTTTACGCAAAAAGAAAGCTAGAGTAATGCTGGAGATTGAGCAGGTATGTGTGCATCATATTAAAAAAAGAAAGGAGGAAACGGCTGTCACATAGTTATATAAAAATACGTAAAACTGTTTAAAAATAAAATTAATCACCAGACTACGACTTGGTCACACTAGGCTCACACATAGTTACCTTTTCGAAAAGCTCCCACCACCAATATGCAACTTATGTCATCAACAAAATACCACTGTCAACCACCTTCTCTTTCTGTGTCCAAAATTGAACGATATTCGAAAATCACTAAAAATCAAACAAGAAATAACCGACAACCCACAAAATATTCATAACATTTTGACTCTTTTACAACGTTGCGGCCTTCTATTTAAAATTTAATCATCCTAGAGGTGGCGTGATAACCAAGGCAGTTAAAAACGCCACCAAAAAAAAAAAAAAAGAAAGAAAAAAAAAGAAAAAAACGTGGGTTCAACTAAATTTTTCATTTTTGAAACTGTTGCCTTTCTGATGTATTTTTAGAATCTTAATTTTGATTTTATCATGAGTAAATATATGGAAGGGTAGGGTGCAAAGGAGGAAGAAATGACATTTTTTTATATGTTTTGGTCTATTTTGTAATTATTTATCAGAGACTGCATCAATTTTTGAAAAAAAAAAAAAAAATATATATATATAGTTTTAGTCATAGTGGTGCCGGTTTTAAGCATACGAAGTCATTGTGGTGCCTGTTTTTAAAGTTGTGGTGCCCAAATCGGGCGCCACAAGGTTTTTAAGCTAAAAGCTATCAGAAAATGATTGTCTCACCCCCTTGGGTCCACAGCTGAAGTTTTAGAGGTGGGCACTAGGGTGGGTCGATTTTCACTTTTTTTGGAAAATTAAGAATGTACCTAATTCAATGGTTGCAAAATGATCCCAATAGAATGTAAAAAAAATTTCAGCCCTCTAGGTCAATATTTACCCCTCCCATAATTGAGTCAAAGTTTGTAAATAAGCAAATTTTTTCAAAAAATTTCAAAAAATTTTGTTAGACCTATTAAAATTTTTTTTTGCTTTTAAACATCATGTTTTGCCTTCCCAACTTCGAAAAAAAATTAAAATGCCAATTTTTCCTCAATCTAGGGGTTCCAAAAATACCTAAAATATGTGCTAAAATACCTTATTTTACCTGTTTTTCCATTTTATTTAATATCATTTATTAGCTCTTAATAATTAATTGATATTGTGTAAAAGATAGTAGCTGAGTACAATTATGTGGTATTCCTCAGTATTTAAGCTCAGACAATACATATATTGGTTCATTTTTACAATTTGAAAAGTACCCAAAATAGCCAATAACTTAGCTCTGTTTTATACTCATTCTTACAACATAATTTTGAATGACGAATATAGCGCAGCTCTTTACTGTTATATCAACTACAAATTTTCAAATACTCATTTATATACGTAGGTATATTTAAATTATCCAACGTCTAGCCGTAGACGTGCATCAGTCATATGCGTTGAGCTGCTTAACAGCTGATGTTCGCCCCCACTCTGTCACAGTAGGAAGTAAATCTCGTTTGAAATCGCGACAGGTTAGATTTTCTTACATTTTTAAATCCTTTTTACACCAAATATTCATTCCGCTACAAACCGTTTCCTTATTTTCATTTCTAGATGATGCCATCTTTCGAATTTAAGAAAGATTTCAAAATTTGAATAATTCGGTAAGTTCTTGCCTATTACCCGGCTGGCCGGAGGAACTCGATGCACAGCCACCTCCGCGTGGTGAGTTCTGGTATAAAGCAAAGAGCTGTGCAATTATTTGCCAATTGAATCATTGAATATTGTAAGTATGAGTATTAAGTAACTCTTAGCTAGGTAGAAATGGTAAATTGTAATTACTCATACAATGACCATTTTGGAGACCCCTTATTGTGAAAATGAACCAATATATGTATTGTCTGAGCTTAAATACTGAGGAATACCACATAATTGTACTCAGCTACTATCTTTTACACAATATCAATTAATTATTAAGAGCTAATAAATGATATTAAATAAAATGGAAAAACAGGTAAAATAAGGTATTTTAGCACATATTTTAGGTATTTTTGGAACCCCTAGATGGAGGAAAAATTGGCATTTTAATTTTTTTTCGAAGTTGGGAAGGCAAAACATGATGTTTAAAAGCAAAAAAAAATTTTAATAGGTCTAACAAAATTTTTTGAAATTTTTTGAAAAAATTTGCTTATTTACAAACTTCGACTCAATTATGGGAGGGGTAAATATTGACCTAGAGGGCTGAAATTTTTTTTACATTCTATTGGGATCATTTTGCAACCATTGAATTAGGTACATTCTTAATTTTCCAAAAAAAGTGAAAATCGACCCACCCTAGTGGGCACCACAATGACTATATTTATATATTAAAAATTAAACTCCTTATAAACACTAGAGTTTATGGTATATATACCTTGTGGTGCCCGATATGGAATCCTCAAAAGACACTTTCTTTGTGGTGCCCGACATATGGCTGGGCGCCTCATAGTTCAAAATATACAAGGGCACCACAAGATATTGAATATGTATATTCATATACATATATATTTTTCCCCCACGAGTAGCGCCGGCGAGTATTCATAAAATTCGCTCAAAATTTGGTGAGAGACTCTTCTTGAAAATGCGCAAAAATAGTTTTTTGTTTTTTCGATAAATTTCAAAATGGCGGATCACTCAAATTTTAAGGGGGGCTGGAGAAGGGGCAAATAGCTCAAATTTTTCGTTTTTGATTTCATATGAAAGAGTGAGTCACGGATACTAACATATCCAAATTTCAGCTTCTTGAGTGCATATTGAGAGGAGTTAGATCAAAAAACGGCTTTTTGAGGAAGTTTTGAGTCATGAAATTTCTTGAATCTTCCATATTTCCCCACCAAATCAAGTTAAAGTGGTCAAATTTTGTGTGTGAGGTTAGTTGGTGACCACAATATGACCTCTTGAATTTGGATCAAAATGGATTCAAAATGGCGGATTATCAAAATTTTGAGTAGAGCTTGAGGAGCCTCAAGTTGGTAAAAATGTAATTAATATGAATTCATATGGTTATTAGGGATAAGTTGTATACTATATCCCGAATTCACTTCCATACATGATGCTGGAGGGGGGAAGGCGGGGTTACCAACCTAAAATAGTGGTGGGGGTACAGGAGGGTTCGAAAATTTTTTATTGTTGTTCATATGATAAAATGAGCCAAGTGACAAACCGTATTTTGATTTTAGCTTCCTCAGTGACAGGGTTGAGCGTTTTAAACCAAAATGTTTGAAACGCATGTTTAAAACATGTTTTAAACACTAAAAAAAAAAAAAAAAATGAAATTTATAACAAAATTTTGTTCAAAATGTGTTTAAAACGTTTTTTTTTTTTTTGTTTTAAACATGTTTTTTATTTTCCTCATTTTTTCTTTAAATTTACTGTATTTAACCAAAGAAATATAAGTAAACGCTAATTATGAAAAATTTACTACCTACTAGGTTGTGAAGGCATCTTCTAAATTTTGAATTTTTTTTTTCAAATTTCCATTTTCAAATGTTTTGAACTTTCGAGAACTTGAGAAGTGAAGGTCATCAAGGGTATAATGGTTAGCTTAATGTGAAATTTTGAATATAATTTTTATGGAATGGAATAAGTCGACTTATTTGAATTTGGTCAAGACTCGCGACACGTGTTAGACGACAATATTATTAAATGAATGGGAATGCTTGCTGGGTTCTCCATGCTCGTAGTGCTTAGTGCTCAAGTGAAAATTAAATAATTATGGTTCTTAATTTTTTCTTATTCAGTTATGAAGTTATGGTGAGGAGCATAAACATTATAAATTTGGAATAGTTGAATACTAAAAAAAAAAAAAAAAAAAAACAGATTTAAAACTGTTTAAAACTAGTTTTAAACAATGTTTTAAACACGTTCTTTTTTTAATAGAGGTTTTTTGTTTTAAAACGAAAAATCTGTTTTTAAACAATAAAAAACCGTTTTTTGTTTTTTATTATAAAAAACAGTTTTTTAGCAACCCTGCTCAGTGATTTTGGAGGGGAGTTAGAGCAAAAAACGGCTTTTGGAGGGGAAATTGCTGCAGAAAATTTCATGAATCTTCCATATCTCATCACCAAATCGGCCTAGAATGGTCAAACTTTCTGTGTAGGATTACTTTGTGATCAGAACATAACCACTTAAATTTGAGTCAAAATGGATCCAAAATGGCGGATTTACAAAATTTGAAGATAATTTGAGGACCCTCAAATAGTTATAATTTGAGAAATATGAGTTCGCATGATTATTTCATGGCAAGAAATACTACATTTGTGCCAAATTGAATTTCTTGAGTGTTTTTGGAAAGGATAGGGTAGGGGTTTTCAGACTTGGTATTGGGTATGGCCTGTAGTGATGAACGGTTAAGCAAGGTTATTACTAAATCAAAACAAGCCCCAGTTAAAAACTCAGCGTAATGCGGCATTGCTGCTTACGTTTTTTTTTAAAGTATATGATCATCTAAAAGAAAAAGGACAGAGTTATCTTCTAAGTTGTTTTCCTGATGGAGAATTCAAAACTGAAGTTGTCAAGTATATTTCAGGCTTCATTACGCACCATCTCAAAAAGGCATTGAAAAAAGATCAGAAATCTCAGAAGCAGAAAGAATGTGCATTTTGCATAAATTATACAGGTTTAGAAAATAATTCAGAGACGAATATAGAATGCATCTTGATAAACATGAAAAATAGAGGTGGCCTTACTAAACCATCTGAACACACGATAATGATTTGTTCGGCAGCAGAAACTGCTTTTTCAAAAGTGTATAATAATTCCGAAACTCTACTCGATGATGTCGAAGAAATTGTTACGACAGTTGTTACAGAAAAACTGTTCGACACAGTCTTCTGCAACGAAGATCAAGACGAACATTTCTTGACCGAAGATGGTGTGGGGCACAAGCCTGCAATCATCGAAAGAATCATAAATATATACGTAAAAATTCGATTGTACCACGAAAGCATCGCCAATAAATACGTACGACAAAAATGCATCAAATTAGTTCATTTTAAAGGCCAATAATTTTGCAAAGATTAGCATTGCTGATTTATTTTTCACTTGTTATCCACTGTATAATCAACGGTTGTTATACCTGCATGATAACATTATAGTTCTTGTTGTGTAGTTTTGATGTTCTTTTCTGTTTTTTGTATAAAATGAAATTGATATCCCACCTGTTTGTTTAAAATATTGCATGATGGAATACAAATAATAATTTTTAAAAAAGGAAAAAACACTTTCATAAGCACTTTGTGAATACTGCATTTTATTTGATTTAACAAGGAAATCATATCATCATATAGATAAAGCTTAATCAAATTATTACACATTTCATTTTGAAGATTATATGTTACAAATTAACAATAATTTCATAACATCAAAGAAATAAAAAACTTTTTACATTAGTATTTCTCATATATATCATTCCTAACAAAATGCTGTTATTATTATCTCAGTGAGCAAAAAACCACAAAAAACTCGTACATTAAATTATACTAAATCATATTTTAATAATCATATAAATTATATTAAAAATAAAAAATATTAAAAAGTTTAAAATTGACAAAAAATTAACGATTTAAAAATGTTTAACTGAAATATGTTTTGTTTGTAAATTCAAGACTCGCGCATGGGCTCAACGCAAATCGAGACTTGTAAAAATTCAATGTCGGGGACGATGGAACTAATGTACATTAGCAGTCTATATATTAAAGTCAATGGATATCATTTAGAATTGAATGTTAATGGAATCCTACGAATAGCCGATTGCCTTTGTTTCACAAGAAACGGAGCGCTGCCAGTTATCGAATTGGTAGCGACTGTTAATCTATGATCGACACACTCTTGGAGCTTTTTCTGCGTCAGGTTGAAAAAAGCGCTTACAATCAACTTTTCTTCGGTTTCTTTAGCCGACTTGGTTTGTTTAAATTTTCTCTCCATTTCTTCAATGGTATCGGATAGCGACCTGTTTACAACTCTATTATGCGACAGCTCATTATGCTCTTCCATAGACAAAGCTTCGTTGTACTCTAATGATTTGGCCACACATCTAGCCTTTTCTACGCATTTTCGATACTTTTCTTCCAACTCTTCGTATTCCTGGTCTTTATGCGCTAAAGCATCGAATAGAATCGACTTCAGATGCTTTAATTCCAAACCTAAACGATCTTTTTCAGCGCTCTCTGAAAGGCGTAATCCTTTTTCTAAAAGTAACTGCTCGTTCAACTCTTTGACATTTTGAGAGGCGTCAGTGCCGGTGTCGCAAAGATTTTTACGTTCTTGCTGTAGGTCTTTCAGCTCGGCTTCTAGTTGCAAGATGCGTTGGTTGGCGAGTCTACATTCGTTCCGAAGTTGTTCGTTATGTTGCGTTGTATCATCAAACATGGCTTGCAACAGCGGCAACTTTTCGTCGTCCGACTGTTTTTGATTGATTTTCAATAGCGTATTTTCGTGTTGCAGCCGTACCAGTTCTCTTTTCAATTCAATCACAGAACTAATGCCATTGGAAACCATACTAGCGTCGCTTCCTACAACTGCGTTGTTGGACACGTTGTCTTTCAGTTGCAACTTATTGCATAAGAGCTCTTCATTCGCTTCCTTCAACGAATCCCTTTCTAGAATCAGTCTTTCTTTCTCTTTTTGCAACGCGTTCAGTTTTTCTTGATTTTTCACATTTTCGAATTCTATTTTATCTAGTTTTCTCGTTTCTTCGTCCAAACTACCGCGCAATTCGACAATCTGTTTCTTGTACATTTCGGCTTGCGTTTTCCAACTGTTGGCTTTTTTCAGCTCCTCTTCTAATTCAAGAGTTTGTTGGACGTAGGCTAAATTTTTCTCTTCCAACAATTTCATTTCTTTCTTCAATTCGCTGAGCTCTTCCATTTTTTTTTTATAACATTTAACAGCTGACTCTAATTTTTCTGCTTTGTCCGCATCTTCTCGTAATATATCTACTTCGTCTTTCAAGTGCCGCGCTTCAGCTGCCGCTTGTTGCAGTGCATCGAATTTGCGTTGCAATTCACACATCTCTTTCTCTTGCATCTCCAACTTGAGCCGGTAATCGTCCCTGGTGGTTTCCAATTTGAAAATTTCCTCCTTCAAATAGTCGATTTGCTTGCGCAGCATATTGTCTTTAGATAAATCGTTTATAGTTTTTTCCAAACGTTCTTCAAGCAGTTTTTTCTCTTGGTAAGTCGTAAGCCGTTCTTCTTGCAACGCACTCACCTGATTCTCTAATTCTACGCATCTACGTGACAGCTTTTCTTTTGCCTCCGTTACCGTTTCCAGTTCGGTAATTAGCTGATGAAGCGGCGTGTCTGCATCTGCATTTAAATGTGAAGTGAAACCCATAGCCGTCGAACCCAGTAAGGTTTCTAGTTCTTGAATCAATTGCATTATGACATTTTGTACGCTTTCCTCCATAGACATAATATACTTTATGTACTCCTGCTTTTTGTTGCAATTAACAGCGCATCCCAATATGAGCTGCAATAATTTAACAGTTTCCATAATATCCTTATGTTCACCAATTCGAATGGCGTCTGGTTTTACCAAATTCACATTCTGATTCACGTACTCCAAGTAATAGTCCGATACGGCTTCGATTATTTTTTTCAAATTACTCACTTTCAATCGCCAGTTATCACCAGTATCAATTTTTATTTTTGACAACCAGTTTTTGGAAAACCATTCGGGAGCGATTTGATGTAATATTTGAGCCATTACAACACCATCCGTCAAGTCATCGACAGTATAAAATTCCCGATCATCGAGTTGAAAAGTTTGCAACCACTTTAATAAAACATCACAAAGTTCTTGATTAGACATGTCTTTAAACTCATCAATTTCCTATCAAGTACGCGTATAATAAGGCAAACATATTTCAAAAACCATTTTATAACAACGTTCATTATTGTTTATCACCATCTTATCAAAAAATCTATCTTAACCACTTGCCGATCGGTGCAGCAGGATTAGGTGAAGGTTTTTTCGGAAAACTTCGGGAACTACTCGGCAGTTGTCGTTTGGAATTATAATTTGAACTGCATTAGGCAACAATGTTCTAAGTGAAATGAGGCGCCATAGACTTGTTGATCGATCTTATTTTTGTTTTTAATGAGAAAAACTGGTAATGAATGAAATCATTCATGTTATTTAAATAATTTCAAAGACAAACAAGCGAAATTTGTTCAGTTTGATTGACTAGCTTTGTTATAATTTACATTACATCAGAAACTTGATGTAGTTAAAGTTTATGGCGCCTCATTTCACTTAGAACATTGTTGCGTAATGCAGTCCATTTTTTCTGTTTCATTTTCTTATATTGTTTATGTCTATGTTGTTGCATTATGTTCCTCATTCATTAGAAAAAAGTCGTTTATTCATGTAAAAAACGCAAAAGCTTATTGGATAAGTATCAACCAAACTTACAATATAAAGTCGATCAATGAGAATAAACAACTATTTAACAAATAAACAGGGCTGTTAAGTGTTAACAATAACTAAAACTCTTAACTTTAACTCAAACTGACTCGTATTTTCACGTATTAAGAATATAACTGAATTTAACTATAACTATAAATCCCAATATGTGTAACTGAATAAAACTTCAACTAATATTTTCAGTCCCTAAAACTACATCAAACTTTAACTTAAACTTGAAAAAAAATCGTTTTGGTTAAAGTCTCAACCCAATTTCCAATTTTCCATTATTTTGAACGAACATTCAGCAACTTGAGGTTCATTTTAGACCCTTTACGATGCAGTCTCAAAGGGTCTATTATTAATGATCTTTTGTTACTGTGAAATAATTATAAGTGGTTTTGAAAATTAAAATTTTAAATGTGAAAAATTTTTAATTAAATTCATTTTATATTTTTCTGAACGCTTGATTTATTAAATTTGGAAACTCTTATGTCTTATTTCATCTTTTCATCGTACATAAAAAGTGAATATGATATAATCTTTAACTACATTATTTCATTATAACTTCAACTTCTTCAACTATTTTAGAAGAAGAATAAAACTTTAACTAACTTTAACTTTAACTTTTTTAACTATAAAGAAGAATTTAACTTTAACCTTAACTCTAAACTTTTATTTTATTTAAGTTAAAACTAGTTTACATCAACTTTAACTATAACTTAAACTTTAAGTGAAAAGAATAAAACTGCAAACTTTAACTCTTATTTTTGTTTTGAAAGACTAAAACTTTAACTGAATTTAACTAATATACGTTTAAGTTAACAGCCCTGCAAATAAACATGTAAAAAAGGAAGGAACATGTCGATAGCCTAATTGTAAAACCTCGTAGCTCCAATTCCAAAAAATTAGATGAATTTTTTTCATGAGTTACGAGATTTGGAATTAAAACGTCGATGTACATTTTTTGGTGCTAATCTTTGACTACATACTAGATGGACCGAGTTACGTGTAGGAAAACGACGGTGAAACATTACATGCATCAGAGTCGGAACACTCGTTGCAACTTTATATCTTGCGCATGCCTAAAGTCCTTTATCACATTCGTGTTATCTGATTTTAAGCAGTACTATCGATGTCACCTTGCCGCACTATTAGCGGGAAATAAATTTGCGCATGCGCATTTTGAATTTTGTCACGAGTGTTCTGAGAAAATCTGTGTAATGTATCACCGTTTTTGGGTTGGCATTTGCTTATTGCTAGCTCGGTCCATCTAGTATATAGTCCAATAAGAGTTTCCAAATACAATAAATCAGGCATTTATAAAAATATAAAATGAATTTAATTTTAAATTTCACATTTAAAATTTTAATTTTCAAAACTACTTATAATTATTTCGCAGTAACGAAAGATCATTAATAAATTAATAGACCCTTTGAAACTGTATCGCAAAGGACCTAAAATGAACCTCAAGTCGCTGAATGTTTGTTCAAAATTGGAAAATTGGAAATTCGCTTGAGACTTTAACCAAAACGATTTCTTTTTTTTAAGTTTAAGTTGAAGTTTGATTCAGTTTCAAGGACTGAAAAGATTAGTTAAAGTTTTATTCAGTTACATATATTGGGATTTATAGTTAAAGTTAAATTCAGTTATATTCTTAATGCGTGAAAATACTAGTCAGTTTGAGTTAAGGTTAAAAGTTTTAGTTATTGTTAACAGCCCTGGTTTATAGCATTTCTTTTACGAATTGTAAAATAAATTATTCAAAAACAATCAAATCAAATATACCTGTTCATAATGAATCACTTTTTCTAGTTTTTCACTCAATTTTTAGCTATAAAGTATTACTATTTATGATATTTATATTTAGTACCAGGCACCACCAGGCATCGATTTTGATTTTTGAAGTACATTTTACATTTTAAATTTTTATTAAATAAAAAAAAAATGATTTGAATTTGATTCAAATTTAAAATTTTACACTAGTGAGTAGTGACTAGTGATAAATTGATAATTTAAAGTCTTTTTTACTTTTTAGTTTTTACTAAGAATTTTTTCAGGTGCTTTTAGGGTAAAAAAAGTTTTTCATTTCTATTTTGAATCAGAAATAAGACGAAAACATAGCAACATTTCTTGAAATTTGAAAAGAAATTTTATTAAAAATTAAAATGAAACAAGAACAAGAATGAAACAATCTCTAAAACATAGCAAGTAGCAACATTTTACATTTCTTAAAATTTGAAACGAAATTTTATTAAAAAATAAAAAAAAGAATGGTTTTAAAAAAAAAATCAATGTTACCATCGTTCTCAGCGTTGAAAATTAATGTCAATCGATATGTCACACTGCTGTATGTAAACACATTGACTTTAATATATAGACTGCTAATGAATGCATAAGTGTAATGTAAAACGGTGTCCCCAACATACAAGTCGCGAAATGCGTAGTGCGCATGCGCGAAGTTTGTTATCAGTTATCATATAGTTGATAATCATTTTTTATAAATCCTTACAAATTTGCTAATTACTAGAAGAGTACGAGAAAAGTGACTAATTTCAAGCAATTAGTTTAAATTTAATCTTCAATTGAATTTGCTTTTGTTGGTTGTTCATCTCTATTTTGTAACTATTTGTTATTTCAAATAAAAATATGATATGAAATCTGGTTTAACACATTTTAAAATCGTGAGATGCGAGAAATGGAATTATGTTTCTTCGGTTTTCATCAAAACACCACTTGTCTCAAGCAATGAAGAGATATATTTACAAAAAGGAATACATTTTAAAATCATTAAAGGTATTCACAGTCATCATAAATCTAAATTGAAGGTTTTCGAGAAACTTGATCAAGAAATAAATTTAAAATCTTTCAACTTTGAATATCGAAGTATAACAAACGTATGCTACTAATGTTGACGGTAGGGCTTTATATTGTGTTATTGACAAGTTAATATCAATTCAATACTTCTAAATGGACACTAATTTAGAAGAATAACAATCTGATATTGAAACTGATGATTCGCGATCTTGCACTTCTTTTCCAATCATACTTAAGAATTCAGGCAGTGAATGACATCTACCTTACAATAGATGAGAAAATAAAATGAAAAATATCCTCATCCAGAAGTCATACCTAGTGTTTTCTTTTTCTCTCTTTTACAAACATCAAAATGAAAGCGCTTATAAACGTTAACCTGCTGAAATTTAGCTATTTAAGAATGAAAAAAGAATTTATTATTCATTTTTCTTATAGTTACTGACATTCAGGTTATAATCTTACACAGTTGGTATGAGATTTTTTCTATGAAGATTCTATAAATTAGCTCATTAGTGTTTAATGAACCATAAAATTTGAAATAAATATTTTCTTTTCAATATAAAAATATTATATTTACTTGGACAACAACTAATCTCGATATTCCCCAGTAAATCATATTAAAACAAAATTAACGATTAAATCTGATAACAATGTGTCATAACATGTTATGTTTATAATTTCAAGACTCGCGCATGCGCATAATGCAAATCGCGACTTCTAAAAATTCAATGTCGGGGACAATGGAGCTAATGTACATTAGCAGTCTATATATTAAAGTCAATGTGTAAACATTGAAAAGTCGCACTTTTCACTTTTCCCGACTAACTTTTCTTTTCACTTTTCATGAAAAGAGAAAGTACTTTTCAACACTTTACTTTTCAAGGAACATCACTAATTCGAGCACCCCAAGCGCGAAAATCTTTCCCTGATAGAAATAAATTATGTTAGCAAGAATGAATACCATAAATAATATTTATTTAATGCTTAAAAGCGTCTATCAATGAAATGCAAAATTTTAATTCATACTTACGTTGTCAAAAATGCATATTTGTTTTGAGTTTTTTCACCTTTTAGCTAATTTTTTCGCTTGGATGCTCGAATCAAGTAGTCACCCAGTAGAGTCAAAGGTCTTTATATATAACTTTGATAATAATACTCAAAGGTATAACTCTGTAACTATAACCTCTCAATAATCATCAAATAGGAATCAGAGGTTATTACAGTATTTACGCGAAATAACAAATTTTATTAAGTAGGTATCGAAAGCTATACCAGAATTAAAATATCGATATCGAGTAAGTATCGAACAGCTGAGTATCGATAGAAAAGTACTCGATATTTTTTAAAAAATATCGATACCTGGAAATATCGATACAGTATCGCCATCCCTACCATTATGTATTTGACAGCTGATAGTATAGCAATAATTTATATTGTTGTTAATTCAATTTGATTTGTGACCTCTCAAGCGCAAAGGTACCACAAGTCGGGATTTTTGAAATCGAGTTCTTCACGTTTTTGAGAAGTGGAGAGCTGGAGACTATCCTCGTTTGAATGAGACCAGAACAAGCCAGCTACCTCTAAAATTCATGATTTTATAAGCCTTTATGTTTTGAGTATTCAAGAAGTAGGTTTTGAGAAAAACGAGGTTAAAGTTGAAAGAACAAGAATCGCTATAAATTTCTATGTTTTAATTTTCTCTTATTCGGCAAAAAAATCAAAAATGATTACAATCAAGTTGAAATAATTGAGAAGTTTTCATTAAAATTACAAAATATAAAAATTTTGCAAGGACTAAAAAAGTTACAAAAATAGGGGGGAAAATTTTTTTTTCATAAAAATGTTCATTGAAAAAACATCAAAATTCAATATTTCCACCACTTTCCAATCGAATTTGGATCTGTGACTTCGTCATCGAATAGTAGAGGTGTCAAACTACCAGAATCCGCTGAAAACCGATTTTTCAATTTTTAGTCCAAAATTCATATTTTTGTCCATAACTCGCAAAGTTGTTTTCCGACTTGTGGCCCCTTTGCGCTTGAGAGGTCACATTTTTGAAATTTTGAATAAGTAAAATAATATTAAATTACGAAAAACACATTTAAAAAAAACGTAAGCAGCCATGCCGCATTACTGTAGCTGAGTTTTTAACTGGGGCTTGTTTTGATTTAGTAATAACCTTGCTTAACCGTTCATCACTACAGGCCACACCCAATACCAAGTCTGGAAACCCCTACCATCCTTTCCAAAAACACTTAGGAAGTTCAATTTGGCACAAATATAGTATTTCTTGCCATGAAATAATCATGCGAACACATATTTCTCAAATTATAACTATTTGAGGGTCCTCAAATTATCTTCAAATTTTGTAAATCCGCCATTTTGGATCCATTTTGACTCAAATTTAAGTGGTTATATTCTGGTCACAAACTAATCCTACACACAAAGTTTGACCATTCTAGGCCGATTTGGTGATGAGATATGGAAGATTCATGAAATTTCCTGCAGCAATTTCCCCTCCAAAAGCCGTTTTTTGCTCTAACTCCCCTCCAAAATCACTGAGGAAGCTAAAATCAAAATACGTTTGTCACTTGGGCTCATTTTATCATATGACACAGCAATAAAAAATTTTCGACCCCTCCTGTACCCCCACCACTATTTTAGGTTGGTAACCCCGCCTTCCCCCTCCAACATCATGTATGGAAGTGAATTCGGGATATAGTATACAACTTATCCCCAATAACCATATGAATTCATATTAATTACATTTTTACCAACTTGAGGCTCCTCAAGCTCTACTCAAAATTTTGATAATCCGCCATTTTGAATCCATTTTGATCCAAATTCAAGAGGTCATATTGTGGTCACCAACTAACCTCACACACAAAATTTGACCTCTTTAACTTGATTTGGTGGGGAGATATGGAAGATTCAAGAAATTTCATGACTCAAAACTTCCTCAAAAAGCTGTTTTTTGATCTAACTCCTCTCAATATGCACTTAGAAGCTGAAATTTGGATATGTTAGTATCCGTGACTCACTCTTTCATATGAAATCAAAAACGAAAAATTTGAGCCATTTGCCCCTTCTCCAGCCCCCTCAAAATTTGAGTGATCCGCCATTTTGAAATTTATCGAAAAAACAAAAAAAGTATTTTTGCGCATTTTCAAGAAGAGTCCCTCACCAAATTTTGAGCGAATTTTATGAATACTCGCCGGCGCTACGCGTGGGGGAAAATATATACATATATATATATACCAAAAAGTTGGACATTTGCCAGATGATTACAAATAATGGTCTGAAACGCAAAGATTTGAAGACCCCACCCTCCCCCGACCATCCCTTCCCAAATCAGGTAGGCCGTAATAGGTATCGTTTTGTTAGAAACTCAGCTAAAAATAAAAAACAGAAATTTTATTATTGTTTATTTTGCTTACAACGTTTAACAAACTCCTATCGTCGGTTTATTGTCAGGAATAGTAATATATGGTTAGTTAGAATTGAAAATCGTCATTTTGTGTTCGGTGTTTTGGGTATTCCTATTCTGGACAGACTATAGAGCAAATCATAAAAATTTTTCTTGCAATAAGTTATTAATATTTTCATTCATTATTTACAAGGTTTACAAGTTTTTCCATTTTTGGGTTTGATTTGTTTACGCATGGGAGTGAAGATGCCCATTATGATGATTTTTGCAATATTTGTGGTGATTTATTCATATTTAATTTGTAATGGTAATTTTCAAGATATGGGTGAAACATCGAAATTCTCAGTCGACGAACAAGCAACGCGATCTCAACCAAAATATTATGTACTTCTATTGCCTCCAATATTCAACATTATTGGTATTGTGTTGATAGTCCTTTCTGCATTCACAACCGTCCTATGCGCAGCTTATTGGGTATTTCTACCTTGGGTACGCATTGTGTCATCGTATTTTAAAGATGTATCACTACACGGATCACCTCGTCATGAAAATAAAGTTGGTGGAAAATGAATTAAAGGACTATTAAAGTTAAGTTTCAAAACGACGTTAACCATTTTTAGTTAAAGTGCGAACAATAGTTCTATTGTGATGGAATTATATATTTAATGTTCAGAATGTTTTTTGTAATGCTTAAGTATAGCGAAAAACTTGAAACACTTAGTAATTACAAAGTGTTTCAAACAGAAGTTCTATTTTGTGAAGTTTCAAGTAAGTATGCGTGGCTCAGTGATTGGAAATTACAAAAAGAATGATCGTAGATCATATTATCATTGATAAGTTAACTTGAAAAGAATGTAAAATTCACGCAAACATCTATATCAGATCTCTTGATTCGCTTCATTATGTATGCCAAAGATGCTTTAATTTTTTTACATATTATTTTTATTACAAGTTTTGGCCAATTCTAGGTTCTATACCTACTCGTTATCAGTGGTATTGAAGTTGTGAGTAAAAATGAATGTGAATTAAAAAAAAAAAAAATTGATCTAAATTTTTTTAATTTTTTCGATCTAACGTAAAGCTAGATCATTGAATAATTTTCAAGTTTCTTGATTTCAACAGTCACAAATTATATTGTTTTTAAATTTTCATTCTTGAGCTCAGAAGTCAGAACATAAGAGATGTACCAATTTTAAATTGGGAATTTTGGTATGGCAATGGGGGTAACAAGTTCCTCCAATCACATTTCAGCTAGATCTTGTTCTTCCATCTTTATATCTTATCTTAATCTTAATCTTAATTCTTAATCTTAATATATATATGTGAATCTGCATGGTTTGAGTTTTTTCTTTGTGACTTTTCACAGCCAAAACTACCCGTCCGATTTTGATGAAATTTTGGGTTCCCGTCCGAATTAACGAGAAGAAGGTCTATACCCCAAATCCAAACCCCCAACCCCGAAACGAGAGGGAGGAGGGTCAAAATTTTGAATAGGGCCCTTCTAAATGTCAAAATTGATTTTTTTTCTTTTGATAAATGGATTTTAAAGTATAAATCAATTTTTTTATGTTCCTACCATTTTTCATTTTTGGAGCATCCTTACCCCTCAAAATTCACTTGAAAATGACATCATAAAATCAAAAATCATTGAATTTCACTTTTTATCAGAAATAAGTGATACATTATTTGCATTGTATTGACCCAAGTATTCACATAGATTTTCAACGGTTTTCGACCATATTTGGAAGAGGGGGTAAAGAAAAACCAAAATTTCTGTATTTTTTTCCTTTCAATTTTTGAAAAAATTTTTTTAATCAACGCATTGAAAATAACAACAATGGGAATATATCAAAGTTTCAAAAAGAATAGATTAAAAATAAGACTGTAATCGCGAGTTAGAAATTCGAAAATGTTTAACGTTTAGGCGCATTGTAGAACATTCTCGTTGCGCTCGCATTTCGTTAGGTGCGAGATACACGAAGCAAACATGTTCGACTTTGAATACTTGCGTCGATATGCTTTAAATGTTCAAACCAGTTAAAAAGGGTTTGTATATTACGCGATTTGTTTTTTTTTTTTTTTTTTTTTTTTTTAATGCGCTCCCATGCACCGTATTTTTCCTATTTGGTGAAAATTCGAATTCTTTGAAGGGCGAATGAAACCTGTTGGCGATGTATGGATGCGGTTACAATATTGGTAGAGTCGAGCGCTAGCACGAATTCTAAAAACACCATTCATATGACTTTTTTTTAAACTAGAGCACACAAATTCATTCGACTTCATATTGTTTTTCTTCGTCTAGCTTGGATTTGAAAGAAGAGAATAAAGAAAATGTCCCAAAAATTTATTCTTCGTGAGTCATGCATTATTACAAAGGACTCGTTATAGATAACGAAACAATAATCTTACTTATTTATAACACTCTCATTCCTCGCAGCACCTGCCCTTTTATGATCAGTTGAACTGTGCTATATGGTGCAATTTATGCAAATTAGTCAAAATATTTTTTGTGGATGAGAGAATGCGAAATTCAATCAGCTGATATGGTAAAGGTGCTGCGTCTAAACGACGTGACGTGCACAATTTTTTATAACAGTCCCATTATTTTATATATTGTGACGCCGCCTCAACTAAGATCGAATCAATAAGAAACACAGTTTCTTCAATTATTAAGAAGTTCGTCTATAAAAAATGAATCATTAAAGTGAGGAACTTCTCGTTATAAAAACTCGAATTTATACAATTTTTTCAAAACGCTTTATGGAAAAAGTTACCATCTTCTCTTTTTAGTTGACATAAAATTTCATTTATGCCGTAAAAAAAGTTCGTACAAACGCACCCTTTGACTGGGATTTTGAAATAAAGTGATGGAAGTTCATCTTTATTATGTTCTAAAAACATCTTAGTAAAATTTTTGAATCGCTACACTCCCTATAACCTCTGAGATTTTTCGTTAAAAATTGTTCATATTTTCGACAATTATCATTTGAATTTTTGAAACTTGCAGGGATGGTGGATTACATCAAGGGCCATTTATGATAATTTTTTCAAAATTATTCAACCGTTTGTTTGTTCATGTTAAAATACGTAATAGTATATTTTTGTTGAAATGTTTCAGAGATGTGCATTGTGCAACGACCAAAAAACATTTATGTAGGTATCTTGTCTTTACGTATAACATATATTTCTTAATGACTTGATCGGGTACAATTTATTGAGCTTTATAAAAATCGAGATAAGCATTCTGGTTGATCAGGGACGTACCAAGGACGTTTTTCAGAGGGGGGGGGGTAGAAAACAAAAAATTGCCTATTAATATCATGACATTTTATCAACTTCTGAACTTTTTGCCCCTTCGGAGCTCGCAATTCGTCGGAAATACAAAATAGCATTTCTGAAACACACATAATTGCCTTCAGTTATTCTATAATTTAGTAGGTACATCAAATGGACTGCATTACGCAACAATGTTCTAAGTGAAATGAGGCGCCATAAACTTCAACTACATCAAGTTTCTGATGTAATGTAAATTATAACAAAGCCAGTCAATTAAACTGAACAAATTTTGCTTGTTTGTCTTTGAAATTATTTAAATAACATGAATGATTTTATTCATTACCAGTTTTTCTCATTAAAAACAAAAATAAGATCGATCAACAAGTCTATGGCGCCTCATTTCACTTAGAACATTGTTGCGTAATGCAGTCCAAATTTGGAGAGTGATATCAATGAAAAGATTATAAACCTATTTTGATTGAAATAGAAAAACAGAAGACTATTACACGCGTTACACACCACCCAGTAATTCTACACTTTTAGAAATCTGAAATAGTTTGTAAATAGTTTTTTGTTTTAATTTTTTACCATTTTGTTTTGTTTTTTTTAATATGTTATATTCTGTTTTGTTTCGTTTCTGTTAAATTAGTGATATGTTGATGATTCTTTGAGTATGATTTTTTTTAAATATTTGTACGTATAAAATAGTGAATAGCTGAATACCTACGTAGTTATGCACTGTTTAGCAAAGCGATCTTGAAGATGATTCACTTTTTTCTTTCGTGTACATGAAATATCGTTTGAAATTAACAGATGGAAGTTGATCCATATCATGCTCTAAAAATCTCTCATTAAAATTTTTGAATCGGCACACTCCCTATAACCACTGTTAATCTCTTCATGTTTGAAAGCAGAAAAGTCGAAAAAAATGGTACAATAAAAAAAAAAAGTTGGAATGGAGTGAACTGTATAATGATTAAATTATTGAAAAGCATTTTAACATGAGCAAACGTTTGAAAACTTTTGAAAAAATGTTCATAAATGACTGTTAATATTATATATATAAAGCTACAAGAAAAAAATAACAACAACAACAGGGCCAAAAAAATGTTGTTCCAATCGCCCAGCCTCTCCTAATGGACGGATTTCGACGAATTTTTTTTTTAAAAATCGCAAAAATTATGCAGATATGTCATCAAGCAAAAAAAAATTGAAAATTTTAATCAGAGAGTTGAAAAAAATAATTTTTCCCTTTTTTATTGCATAAAACTTAACGCGTTCGTTACGCGTTGCCGTATTCCACTCCACGTCTTGCTTGGTTGTGGGCGTGGCGTTTGCCGTGCCGCATTAGTTCGTCAGTAACACGACACATATCATCATTCATGTTATGTTGTTCGAAGAAGTCACATCAAATAGGCAATCCGAGCGAAGCGAGGAATGCCGCGGGGTTGGGCCGCGAAGCGGCCAGGGGGCGAAGCCCCCTAGTAATCTACTATTCTTGAAAGTTTCAAAAATTTGAATGAAAATAGTCAAAATAAGCGATTTTTAACGAAAAATCATAGTAAATAAATATAACGTACAACGGTACAACCTTATGTCCATTTATCATCAAGCTATATAATAACGCTTTCTGAAAATTATTCTACCACTAATACGACAGTCATCAGGGACGTTTTTTCATGCAATTTTTTTGTTCAACTTGAATTTCCCTGCAAAATGGGTACAAATAAATAAGAACGGGAAGGTAGGTATTGGTCAAATAATATAGGATAAGTTGGTCTTCTTTGGCAATATAGCAATTTTGTAAAGATTATGTTTGATGGTGTGAATTTAAGGACGACCCGCGAGAGGGTCCATCTGTCCATTGATTTCCAATGTCACCAACCTCACGGTAGAAATGTCTCAGAGAGTCAATAGAAAAAAAAAAATGAATTTTTGGCAGAATTTTGACGAAAAAAGAAAAACAATGTTGGTTACCTTGCATACAAATGAGAATCTTTGGGTCCCACTGTAAATTTAAGAAAAAAAAAAAAAAAAAAAAAAAAAAAAAAATACTAAAAGATCTCTGTTCGTGCAAAAAATCTGTGCCAAAAGTAGAAGCCAAATCCCACCTCAAAGTGGATTTTGTATGTAGGTTGGTATTTGTATTTTTATTGAATAATGTTGAAAAAAATAAAAGGATTGACAAGATTTATGAGAACTATATTATTACTCATTTATTAATAATCGAAAAGTGGAAAACAGTGTCTCTAACGTCGAATTAAAAATGAATAAAAAAGTATGCATATAATACCAATACACATATAAATGATATCGTATTTACAAAAATTATTAAACATGCGATTACAGTAAATGAATACATTTGATAGAAAGTGATATGATGATTACTTTCGCTCAATGCATATGCATGAGATACAAACATTCAATAACAACCTTGAAATACTAGGAAAAAATATACGACATCATGAAACTAAATCAAATGGAGCATAAAAAAATCACTTCTCACAACACAACGTCAACCGTTGAAATGTAAACATAACTAAGTATACTAATACCTACTTGTTTTCAGACACTCCTTAGAGTACAAGTTCGATGATTATCACAAGATTTTTCGATATCGCCACTCAAAAAATAAGCAAAATTCTGATGTGTACACATGCGACTACGTGGATGCAGATGAAAAAATTGAGCAATTCCACAAGCATTAGAATCGCCACATTTCAATCAAGAATTTTATTCATAATGAATTTCGCAAGTTTATAATCTATGCAATCATAATACGTAATAATCAATATTCGTCTGTTTGGATCGTATTTTGAATAATGGAATGGCAATATTTCGCTCGATACGTTGACCTACTCGATGACAAATTTTTCAGCAACATCTTTCCAATTCACGCTGATTAAATGAGTAAATCGCTCATGGAAAAATATAGCAACAAGTACATTTTGAGCCGAAATTATTTCCTATATTCCCTCTCCTTCCCACCCGACCATAGTTGACACAGTTACGACGGCTATAATTTTCTTCTCACGAAAATTCAACCGCACACACATAATTTCTAAACATCGTGAATTTACCTACGCACATTTACAGCTGTTATCACAGCTTAAACAGGCGTGGACGCGTTCATCGAAAGAGACTGACTGTCTTCGAAAATTGTCGTATTATTAGATTCATCGGCGCACTTCCATAATCCGTAAGATTTGCCAACGTTCGTTTGCCATAGTCGGACAGTACCATCTTCTGAACCAGAAGCGTACAGTTCGCCATCAGGAGAAAATCTGACACAATGCAACGGTCCGAAATGCCCTTTATACGCTTCTTCAATGACAAAAACGTCAAAATGAAAGAATGAATCAGTAAATTAATTGATAATCGATGAAATATTATTCAAATAAAACCACTCTCACC
This sequence comes from Phenacoccus solenopsis, assembly GCA_009761765.1. Classification (NCBI taxonomy): domain Eukaryota; kingdom Metazoa; phylum Arthropoda; class Insecta; order Hemiptera; family Pseudococcidae; genus Phenacoccus; species Phenacoccus solenopsis. The sequence continues at coordinate 52,743,213 of CM019753.1, forward strand.
TAATTCTATGCCAGAAATATAATCGTATTTGTACATAATTAAATCTTCTCCGCCGCAAACGAATACCGATTTGTTTGGATGCAATGATGCGGAATAAACTTTGGTCGGAATTTTCATCTCTTGCAAACAGGAAAGTCTGTGAGGCGTGAAAAAGAAATTAAATTTTCAATGATTCGCAAGTCTTGGTCGCTATTCCAAACATTCGATTTCAATTCAAGAGATAATTGATATTAACTTATCGGAAATGTATGTATAAGGACTGATAAAAAAACAGCGTGATGTTTTGTACCAGTTTTTAGCAGTATTTTTTTCCCCCGTTTCAGTAACGGTTTTTGGTTTACAGTTTTCGTTTGCCGGTATTTTTTTCGGTTTTACCGGTTTCCATTTTTCAGTTTTTCTTTTTTACAATTTTTGATTTTATTCATTTATCCGAATTATTTTTAATCAAACCTGATGAGATATAAAATATAAAGCAGCAGTTAATCCAGTGGCGATTAAAGAAAAACGACTCAGTCGGCAAATGACAGGGCTGCAAATACCGTAACGAAGAAAAAAAATCGATAAACGAAAAAGAAAACCTGGTAATACTGGAATTGAAATCGAAAAAACGTTAATTACCGGTAACAGTAACAAAAATCCGCAAAACTGTAACTAAAACCATAAACAATGATGGTTTCAATTTTCGTTTTCAATATTTCAATTCCATTTTTAGAAATTAAGATTATACGTACAGAGTAGATATCAATGCTAGTGATTTGGCATAGAAATTAGTAGAATATAGTTGTAAGTAACTGTGAGAACAAGCATGAATACATCGTGTTTAATTGATTTTAATACCACAAGCGCAAAATTCTCTTCATCCTCAAAAAAGTATTTGTTATTTCATTTCTTTTTACAGGATTACGAAATTAACACATAAATAATTGTTTATCTATGATTTCAATCTATAATTTACAAGATTACGAATGTTTTTAAACTTTCAATATTTTATTCCAGTTAATTTTGCAACACTGACTTTGGACGAAATGAATTTAAATCGATCATTAAATAACCAATAAAAAATTATTTAAATGATGAAATTTGAGTTACTAAAGTCCTAAATTATTCATTACCTATGCTATAATGAAGTCAAATAAAATAAAATAGGTGATATTTTTTTTCATGAAAGGAAATTTCGCCTTGAGGGCGTTAAAAGCAGTTAGACGCAGTGTATAATTACGTGATTTGGAATAAGAAAATGAGCTTAAGAGCAAAACTCGTTTTCGAGTTGATGATGGTTTTTGTACTTTTGTTCATTAAGAAACGATTGTGAATGTTTTTAGACCCCCAGGAGGCTTCCATTACCATTAAAAATGCAATTTGAAGAAAACATTTTTTTTCCAGCAATTGGCCTTTTTTAAAATGACCAAATGAAGTTAAGGTAACAGTGGAATCAGAAAATGAGTTGTCGAGAAATAAATCCTGTTAAGAAGCAAAAAGTATACAAAATTTTTTATTTCATTTTCAACCAGATTTCATGAAGGTACGAGTCATACGTTCAAAAAACTCCCCTATAAAAATATGTAGTCTAACTTTAAACCTAATTTCCCAGGAAAGTGATTTTTGCCCTTAACCTCATTTTCTTATTCCACATCACATATATAGATATGTTTAAAAAAATTTAAAATTTCAAAAAAATATATCAATCATACGAAATTGAATATAAAAATTTGCTATTTCCATATTATTAATCATCTTAATTTATTTCTTGACAATAGCAAGTATACTATCACTAGTATAACTTGACTGCCAAAACTGACTCTTCTTTTATTGAAAATGAAGTCAAGAACACTGCACAGTGAACAACCTCTCGATGAAAATTTGGGTATATGAGGCAGAAAGCAAAATACATCACTAAACACATTAATATAGCTAGGCATATATTGCAAAAAAATTGAAAATTTCAAAAAATATCTTAATAAAGCATGAAAATAAACAAAAAGCGAGGTTTCCTTTCTATGCTTTTTGAAATAAAAAGTGAAAATGAAGTACTGAAAATCAAAATTAAATTAAAACTATAATTTATTTCGGTTTTGGTATTGGTTTTCGTTTCGGTTACCGGTAATTACCGTTTTTTTCGATTTTGGTTCCAGTATTACCGTTTTTTTTTTTTCATTATGGTATTTTCAGCCCTGAAACGCCTAATTCTTATATACTCTAATAACAACGATTTATGCTGTAATCGCCGAAATTCAAGTGTCAAACCTCGTATCTAAATTTTTTTAGGGTATTTGAAAATTTCATAGCTCCTCCTCGTCCAAATTATTTAGAAGAGCTGAAATTCTAGATATGAAGTACTACGGGCATGTACTTTTGAATGATGTTTGTAAAGTCAAAATCGAAGTGTCACACCTATGTAGTCGCCAATTGAAAAATAAAACAGAAATAAAACCGACCTATTTTAGTCTTAACAGAACAGCGTATTTCGAGCTCTTGTGACATAATCATATGACTGATGAGTGGTGAGCTGTGGATTTGGATACGAACTCGGTAAAAAGAAAAGTATTTAACTATTTATCCCCTAACGACTATTCGTCAATTTATTAGTACCTACCCACTACTGGTTAAGAAAGACACGGAATTTCCATGGGCCACGGTGATGGTCGTTTCATCTTGTGATACTTCTAAACTATTCGGGCATGAACTGAAATTAATCTTCTGTATTTCCTGAAAAGAATTCAATTATCTATTATTTAATTTTCTTTACATTACGTATACTGTAATTTCATGTAAGTAATGAGATGACGTAGTTCATCGCAACATACAAACATCGTAAGGCACTCCCTTACTTACCTGACCACAGCTACGATCCCATATTCTCAAAGTTTGATCTTCGGAGCAAGATACTAACATTTTATCATTATTGAAAAATGCAACGTGCTTCAAATTATTCGTATGGCCCACAAATGTAACTGGCGCTGTGAAACAGAAGTAAAAGCTCACACGTTTCAAACTAATTAACAGGATACACGCAAGATGCGAGGTACTGTTTCAGTACACAATGCCTACAGGAAAAGTACCATACTGTAATGGTACATATGTAGTGCGATATGCGAACGCGTTGGTCAACGCTGTCTCGTTGACGGTGGGCGCGCGGGGACGGGACGGATATAGCTGTTTCCACTACGGTATTATCTCCGTAACCACTACCCCGATGCGACGCTCACAGCAGTGGAGGAGCGCGGTTGGCCGAACGAATATTATCGTCTGGCCAATCGCGCAACGAATTGATCAACGCGCACTGTTCGAAAATATATCATAAATAAATGATATGCAACGGTTCTTATGAGATACACTTCAGATTTACTACTATCCTTATCAGGCCCAGGTGGGTCTACCCTTTGACTATACAGTATATGGACCGCTCGAACTTCAGTTAGCGCAATGTTATGATATTCAGCCAATATAAATGAAGGTCGCGATTCCAAAAACGAGTCTATGCATGTATGAACTGACGTTCCTTACCTAAAATGCTTCCCGCTATCGTCTCGCTTTACCCTGCTTTCCTAGCGTACAAGAAAACACGAAGTTTCGAACGACAGAATTGTGATGCGCAGATGCGTTTTTGGAAATGCGACCTCCATTTAGTTGCGTTATATTAGCTGACTACGTTTCTACAGTTCGAGCGGTCCATATACTATATAGTCAAAGGGTCTACCTAAGATAGCACCATATCTAGGGCTTCCCAACGTTTGTATAAAACTGAAAGCTATATACGCGCAAATATACACACAAAACGTTGCGAGATCCCTTCTGGGTCTCGCAACTCGGCAAGATAATAGCATTTCCAAGATCGAGCTTCACTTTACCGTAACATACCTATATATATTACTGCGAGATCTGATTTGAGATTTTGCTAGATTTGTGATTAGGATTATAAATACAGTTTTTTGGTAAAAAAATTTTCAAAAAAAGAGCATGTGAAAATTAAAAGTATAAATTATAAATGATGGGTGCTTTTCAAAAATGTTGATGAACAACAAGAAAAAAAAAAAGAAAATAAAGGCTCATTAGACGCCCTAGTAACCATCTGAATCAACGCCTGTTCTCTCTCAGCGCTGGTATTATGAAGGGGAGTAGATAATCGGGCGGATCTCGCTTTCACTGTCAAACACATAAGAAATATACAAAATATATCCGTACGTAAATAATGGCTAAACCGAGATCCGGCTGAAAGCTTGTCTATACGATGTAGTGGATCTCGCAAATAACGTGCGCTCTGTACAACGTTGCGAGATCCGGTAAACGAATCTCATGATCTCGCAATAACTGTGTATATACAGAAATGATCTCGGTTTATATGGTTTTTATGTATATATATATGCGTGTGTATGTGTTTTTTTCTTTTCCCCTCATGTATAACGCTGTGGGTGTTGATAGAACTCACTCAAAATTTGGTGAGGGACTCTTCTCAAAAATGCGCATAAGTACTTTTTTGTTTTTTCGATAAATTTAAAAATGACGGATCACTCAAAATTTGGGGGAGGCTGAAGAAGGAGTGAATAGCTCAAATTTTTTGTTTTCGATGTCATATGAAAGAATGAGTCTCGGACACCTAGATATCCAAATTTCAGCTTCCTAAGTGCATATTAAGAAAAGTTTGAGCAAAAAACGGCTTTTTGAGGAGGTTTAGAGTTAAAAAATTTCTTGAATTTTCCATAACTTTCCACCAAATCAAGTTAAAGAGGTCAAACTTTGTGTGTGGGGTTAGTTGGTGACCAGAATGTGACCTCTTGAATTTGGATCAAAATGGATTCAAAATGGCGGATTATCAAAATTTGAGTAGAGCTTGAGGAGCTTCAAGTTGGTAAAAATGTAATTAATATGAACTCATATGAATATTGGGTATAAGAAATGTGCTATATTCCCAATTCACCTCCATATATGATGTCAGGAGGGGAGAGAGAGGGGTTATCGAACCTAAAATGTGGGGGGGAGGGTACACGAGAGGTCGAAAATTTTTTTATTGTTCTATCATATGATAAAATGAGACTAAGTGACTAAGTTATTTTGATTTTAGCTTCCCAAGTGAATTTGGAGGGGAGTTGGAGCAAAAAACGGCTTTTGGAGGGGAAATTGGGGCAAAAAAGTTCATGAATCATCCATTTCTCATCATCAAATCGGCCTAAAAAGGTCAAACTTCGTGTGTAGGATTAGTTGATGACCAGAATATGACCTTTTTAATTTGAGTCAAAATAGATCAAAATGGCGAATCATCAAGATTTGAAGGTAATTTGAGGATCCTCAAAAGTTATAATTTGAGAAGTATGGGTTCATATGGTTATTTCACCTTGACTATATTATACTATATGGTCCGCGCTACATGTAGGAACATCGCGGCTAAACATAACTTTCCGACGCGCCATTCTGTGCATGTACGAAGTCTTGTTATCGGGATTATTTCGCTGCTCCATTTCCCCGGCCCCCAAAGTATTTGCTAGGGGATTGAAATTATGCACATCGTTAGTGCTTCGTTAGTGTATTCATTATCATCGTTAGTGTCCCCTCCCCGTTCCCCCTTCTCTATTAAACTTCATAATACGTACTATTCAATTTCTCAATGGCATAATAACTATGTATGTACTTGAAATAAATTAGGTTCAACCAAATTTCATTTCAGACAATACCATTGCCAATACATAATGTATATTATTATAACGCTTTTGCTGATTCTCCTCCTCCTTCAAATTATAACTTTGTGATAATTTAGTGAAAAGGAAATCGTTAACAAGGTTAATGAAAAACAGTTTCTTTAGGGAGATGAGAGGACGCGTTGTTTTGTTAAAATGGTTTTTTTCTTTTTTTTTTTTTTTACCAAAAATTAAACGTTGAAAAAAAAATTGAAAACTTCGTGAATCTCTAAATTTTGAAAGCTGTTCATAGGTACAAGAATATATCGAGCCTATAATGCTAAAATGGTCGAAGTGCCATTTTTGATTTTTTACAGGAAAGCAAAAAAACGTAATAAAACTTGCGATTTCGGGGCTTTTGAGGTTAAATTTTAATTTTTATGGATTAAGGTTATCAGTTTTCCTGTGAAAATTACAATTTTGTGAAAAAATTTATGACAAATTTTTTTTCAGCATTTAGTAGACATAAAGCTATGATACATAAACGGACTTGGACGTTTGTATCCTACAGATTTGTGTGTGATTATTAGTGATAATAAATTTATGTTTTACAATATTTAATGTTTACTGTAACTTCCGTATTTATAAATTTAAAAAAAATATCAAGACAGAAAAAAATTCGAATGTAAAATCTTTTTAGGTTTCCATTTTTATAGGAGTGATGGATTTGGCACTTTTTAAAATCAGCCGTAGAGAGCTATAAGTTCAAAATTTTCATTTTTTGTTTTAATTTTATTTAATCAATGCAGCTCGCTTCAGTGAATCCGAAACGATCAAAAACTCAAATTTGAAAAAATGACACATCGACCCTTCTAACATTATACAAGGTCGATATGTAGAATGTCGCGTAGTTTCGCTTTTTACCATAAATAGGTAGTTTTTCAATATTCCAGAGCTTTAATTTCCACATAATTTCATTGTTCATTTTTAGCTTGGTTTTCAAAAAAAAAAAAAATAAATAAATAAAATAAAGAAAAAAAAAAAAAACATTTGCAGCGTACCTGATATGGGAAGGGAGTCTAATAATGGTGGTGATCTTCATATCTTCGCGTTTCAGACTATTTGTAATTATCTGGTAAATGTCCAACGGTTTGGTATATACTACATATACAATATAAATAGTATGATGTATGTTATAGAGTCATGGATCAAAAAGAAAAAACATACCTTGGATTTTGATCAAATTTGAGGAGGTGATTTATTGTTAATTGGAGACCTCTCAAAAAATTTTTGAGCCCCCTAAATGAAAGGGGAGGGAATCAGGAGGTCTCCAAAGTGTACCACCTTTTGAAAAAACGCTGTTTTCTGTGTTTTTTTGCCAGCGAAAATGGCGTGAGAAATCCTTTTTAGCAATTTGAGTTTCTGAATCCTCTTAAACCATTACCATTTTTATTTGGATAAAAGTTCAGACTGCTACAAAGGGCTCGAAAAGTTGTAGATCACGATATTTCAATAGTATGAAATTTTTGCCGTCTCAACATGAATTATTTTTTGGCTCGGTAATTTGACCAATTTCTTCTTCAACCTCTAGTAGTGTATTGGGAAGAAATTAAAAAAAGATTTTGTGCCAGTCTAGCCAGTAATAGATCGCAATATTCTAATATTTTGAAATTTTCACTAGCTTTGAAAGTATTTTACGCATATTTTTTTCCTTAAGCATTAAGGCGGTGCTTCGGAAAATAAGTTGGTGAATGCGAAAAAGTTATTTTTTTAGTAAAAAAATGAAAAAATTGTAAAAATAAATGCTAAATGCCTTCAAACAAAGTCTCTAAAACAATATATTATAATTTCAAATTATTTCGTTGCGTTATTTTTGAGAAAAACACTGCCAATGAAAATAGGATATAATTTTCATTAGCAGTGTTTTTCTCAAAAATAACGCAACGAAATGATTTGAAATTATAATATATTGTTTTAGAGACTTTGTTTGAGGGCATTTAGCATTTATTTTTTCAATTTTTTCATTTCTTTATTTTAAAATCAACTTTTTCGATATTACCTACTTATTTTCCGAAGCACCACCTTAAAAATGAATTCTGTAAGATTTTTGAGTACGTAGAAGGTTTTTCTTTTCTTATTTTTTTAAGGTATATTTCACATGCACGGTTCTTTTTTTTAGTATAACCAAACTTCGCAGGTACATACTATATGTTATCTATATGGGAACCAAACTTGATAACGCTAAAAAAGTAACATTTTTTCGAGTAAAATTCTTTGTGAGTTTTTTATGAAAACTTTTGAAATTTGAAAATGAAGAAGATAAGACACTTTTCTTTAATTTGTTTAGAACAAAAAATTTAAATTCTAATTAATAAGAAAGTTATAAGCGGTGAAATATGGCCTTCTCAAAAGTCAATTCATTTTTGCGTTTTTTTCGACAAATAATCACTTAATCAAAAAAACCGGTTGTGAAGTTTCTTAAATTCTTATTATAGGTGTATATTTCAAATTTCAAGAGAAACAGATAATTGGTATTTGAGAATCAAAGATGTATGAAAATGGCCATTTGGCAGGCAAACCAGTACGCAGAATAGATCCTTGATGGCTAGTTTCATTTTCAGGGTATGCAGAATACGCGTTACAACTTGACACGTGATAACTAGAATATTTTTTTTCTTCTTTCTTAAAAATTACGAGAAAGCTTGATAAATTTGAAAGAAATTTGGGCTCTGTGCATTAGAAGTGGGTTCAATCTAATACAGAATCAAAAGGAATCCAGCTATTAAGAAAAGTAGAAAAAATTTTATGTTTCGAAAATTCGACGTACCGGATTTGAACTTCGAAGCGAATCATTACATGTTTTTTTTTTTTATCCACTCTATGCATAGATGTAGCATATACCAAACCGTTGCTCATTTACCAGTTGATTACAAATAGTCTGAAACGCAAAGATTTAAAGACCACCACCGTACAGTACATAATGTAATCCTAAATGTATAAATTATACAACCAAAAACAACACCTGTCAAAGTTTATGAAATTTGTAGATGTGTGAAATTATCAATTGCTCAACACTATTACTACCTATTTATGATAAAAAGCGGAACTACGCGACATTCTACATATCGACCCCGTATAATGTTAAAAGGGTTGAAGTGTCATTTTTTTCAAATTTGAGTTTTTGATGGTTTCAGATTCACTGAAGCGAGCTGCACTGATTTAAATTAAAACAAAAAAAATGAAAATTTTGAACTTATAGCTCTCTACGACTGATTTTTAAAAAGTGCCAAATCCATCACTTCTATAAAAATAGAAACCTAAAAAGATTTTACATTCGAATTTTTTTCTGTCTTGATATTTTTTTTAAATTTATAAATACGGAAGTTACAGTAAACATTAAATATTGTAAAACGTAAATTTATTATAACTAATAATCACACACAAATCTGTAGGATACAAACGTCCAAGTCCATTTATGAATCATAGCTTTATGTCTACTAAATGCTGAAAAAAAATTGTCATAAATTTTTTCACAAAATTGTAATTTTCACAGGAAAACTGATAATCTTAATCCATAAAAATCAAAATTTCACCTCAAAAGCCCCGAAATCGCAAGTTTTATTACGTTTTTTTGCTTTCCTGTAAAAAATCAAAAATGGCACTTCGACCATTTTAGCATTATAGGCTCGATATATTCTTGTACCTATGAACAGCTTTCAAAATTTAGAGATTCACGAAGTTTTCAATTTTTTTTCAACGTTTAATTTTTGGTAAAAAAAAAAAAAAAAAAGAAAAAAAAACATTTTAACAAAACAACGCGTCCTCTCATCCTCCTAAAGAAACTGTTTTTCATTAACCTTGTTAACGATTTCCTTTTCACTAAATTATCACAAAGTTATAATTTGAAGGAGGAGGAGAATCGACAAAAGCGTTATAATAATATACATTACGTATTGGCAATGATATTGTCTGAAAAGAAATTTGGTTAAACCTAATTTATTTCAAGTACATACATAGTTATTATGCCATTGAGAAATTGAATATTACATATTATGAAATTTAATAGAGAAGGGAGAACGGGGAGGGAGCACTAACGATAATAATGAGTACACTAACGAGCACTAACGAAGCACTAACGATGTGCATAATTTCAGCTCTCTAGCTAACACTTGAGGGGCAGCCATTTCCCCAGCCCTCCATTCGAGATCTATGCTTGGGAGTGAGCACTAACGAAAATAATGCGTGCACTAACGAGCACAAACGAAGAACTAACGATGTGCATAATTTCAACCCCCTGGCAAATACTTGGGGGGCCAGGGAAATGGAGCTTTATTTCGCTATTTGTTTACATGGATGTAAGCATCCGAGGTTGTACATTATCCCTTTTACAAACACACCCGAACTTCTATCAACTGATGCATGCGCAGAATTGCGCGTCGGAAATTCATGTGCAACCGTTCTGTGGTCGTATTTCTCATTACATAGCTTGGTCCATATAGTATATGGACAAAGTTATATCATGGCAAGAAACACTGCGTTTATTTTTGAATTCAACTTCTCAAGTGGTTTTAGAAGGGATAGGGTAGGGGTTTTCAGACTTGGTATTGGGTGGGGCTAGTAGTCATAAAGGGCTAAGCAAGGTAATTACCAAATCAAAACAAGCTCTAGTTAAAAACTCAGCTGCAGTAATCGTTTTTTTTACAAATTTGAGGCTCTTCAAACTCTACACAAATTTTTATAATACACCATTTTGGAGTAATTTTCACCCTAATTCAATGGATCATATCATATTTTGGTCACCAACTAATCCCATCCCACAATGATTTGGTGAGGAGATCTAAAATATTCAAGAAATTTCATGATTCAAAACTTCCTCAAGAAGTCATTTTTTGCTCCAATTCCCCTCGAAATACCCTTAGGAAGCTGAAATTTGAATATGTTGATGTCTCTTACTCACTCTTTCATATGAGATCAAAAACGAAAATTTTGAGTTACTTGCCTTCTCAAAATTTAAGTGACTCGTTATTTTAAAGTGTATTAAAAAAATTGAAAAAGCACCTTTTTTGCGTTTTTGAGAAGAGTCTCTTGACAAATTTTGAGCGAATTTCATGAATATTTGGCACTACACGCGGGGAAAAACAAATAGGTAGGCTGTAATAGCTATCGTTTTTATTAAAAATTCAGGTGAATAATAATAACAATAATAATAATAATAATAATAATAATAATAATGGTAACTAGGGGGCTCCACTCTCTAGCCGCTTCATGGCCCAACCCTGCGACATTCTTCGCTTCGCTTAGATTGGCTCCTCTTTCTTGTCCCTTCGGAGCTCTCAGTTGGTAGGGAATAAAGGAATAGAAATTCTTAGCTATTATTACAATTTGTCACCATTCTTTTCCTTTGTATACCTGCTATTATTAGTATTTGTTATATCTGCTATTCAAAACTATTTTATAAGTTTACCCTTGCACATGTACAAGGCTTTTATTAAAATTAATCACTTTCCTTTGTATACCTGACATTCTTTATACCTTTTATACCTCCTATTCAAAACAATTTTATGACTTTGCCCTTGTTTTAATATATAGAGAAAAGGATGCGCACGCATTTCAAAATCGGTTTCGTTTTGATAAATGAAGAAAAAAAAGTTATTGTATCAGACAAGTACTGCTACACTACAAACTGCACAACTCAATTTATTCTTATTTGTCACCCCCACCAAGAATTCTTCCTTTCAGGATTGGCTCGGACTTTTGTATACCTGCCATTTTAAACAATTTTATAACTTTACCTTTACTCTTGCCTATGTACAAAGCTTTTATAGAGATTTATCACCTTTTTTCCCTTTTGTATACGTACTATCCTTTGTACTTTTTATACCTGCTACTCAAAACAATTTTACGACTTATCCTTGTGCATGTACAAGGCTTTTATTAAAATTTACAACTTTTCTTTCCTTTGTATACATGCTATTTGTACTTTTTATACCTGCTACTCAAAACAATTTTATGACTTACTCTTGCGCATGTACAAGGCTTTTATTAAAATTTACAACCTTTCTTTCCTTTGTATACATGCTATCTTTTACATACTTTTTATACCTGCTATTCAAAACAAGGATGCGCGCGCATCTCAAAACCGATCTCATTTTGATTTTAATATATAGAGAGATTAATATAATAGATGGCTTCGCCCCCTGACCGCTTCGCGGCCAACCCTCACGCAATTCTCGCTTCGCTCGAATTGCCTTCTCGCCTCTCCGGGGCTCGCCTTACCCTCCCGTAAATAGTTGTGGGTTATATGTGTCTCAACAAAAATGGTATTTTTGATAATAACTCGACTATCATCATATATATATATAGCTACAAGATAAAAAGTCGAAATTAATTCCGGAAAAAGTCGAAGAAAACACCCTAACTTTTTCTATTGCACCTAGAAAGCTAATTTTTTTTTTAATCGAAAGCTCATAACGTGTACTATTAGTAAAAAATCCGAAACTCTGAAAATATAGACCCTAAAACCCCCAAAATTTGAGATAAATTTTGAGAATTTTGTTTTTTTCAACTTTTTACCCTATATGTCCGCGAATAAGAAAGCAGTTGTGTTTTTTCACATGCCATTTTAAATAGGATGAAATTCTGAACATTTCGTTCGCTTATACTTATATTCTAGAACTTGAACTTTTTCAGATATTATGGTTCAAAGTTTCGTAACACGTGCTTTTTGTTATATAGCGAAATAACTCGAAAACTACGCACCCTAGATACGTACTATAACCGAGAGAATTCTCGAGAATTCAGCCAGGCACACTTTATTAGTAATAATAATTCCAAAACTACGAAAAATGAAGAAAAATGTGGAGAAAAAAGGCGCTCGGTTGGAGTGCGTAGGAAGGGTATGTGTTTGTGTTGAACGTAGGTGTGCAAGTGTGTGCGTTTAGCATTGACGCGTTTAAGCTGCATCAAAAATCAGTGTTGCAGTCTACTAAAAATCATCATGTTTTAGCTGATTATAAGTTTTTTCGACTTTGTTTTTTTTTTTTTTTTCAGTTTATATTCTAGGACCCCACTTTTTGAAATATTATAATTATTTTTATTCGAAGTTTCGAAACGCATGCTTTTTCTTTTAATGAAATATCTCGAAGACTACGCATCCTAGATACGTACTATGAGTGAGAGGAATGTTGAGAAATCATTCATATATTTGATCGCATACTTCATGAATATGTATTAATTTCAAAATAACGCATAAACAAACAAAAAGTCTAGGAAAATTCGTAGGTGTATAAGTTTATGGGTGAAACCTTTGACGCGTTAAATTATATGAATATTGGTATTTTTTTGCTACTAAAAAAATTAATATCTGAGTTCTATATATCTCCTAAAAACTGAAAAAATCTTTTCAAACAATCCCTCAGATATCATCAAGCTTTTATCTTTCCTCAAATCAACCAACTTTACTCCCTTCTCTAAATATAAAATGAATTGCAAATTTTCTCTTACGCGCCTCTAGCCCTGAGCTGTACATGGCGCAGAAAGAAAAAAATACATATAATAATAATAATAATTATATTATTATTATTTTATTATTATTATTATTTATTATTATTATAATATATATCATGCTATCAACGACATTATTTCGAAACACATAATCAAAACATCAAAACAGAAATAATAATAAACGAACGCTGAAGCTGAACCTGCTACACGGTACGCTCGCTTGGCGTGGATGCGCACGCATATACATGCACTACAATATGCGACACGGCGGCGAATGCCCTTTCTCCTCAGTTAGACATGCCCAGCAAAATAAAATGTTACATTTTCAAATTTTCAGGGTTTTTACTCATAACTCGGCCCCAAATGCTCCTACATGCTGCGTTATGGGCTCATTTGAAAGAGGATGAAATTTCCAACATTTCCCTCGCTTACACTATGTATCTAGGATTTATAGGTTTCTAGAATTTTGATGTAAAGAAATAAGTTCAACTTTGGAAACTTTGGATTAAAATTCTGAGAAAGCTTTAAGTCCTAGGTGTATAGTGTAAGCGAGGGAAATGTTGTAAATTTTACGCTCTTTCCAATGAGCTATTAATGAAGCTTGTAGATATATTTGGGACCAAGTTAGAGTCAAAAAACTAAAACTTTTAAAAGTTTGTCAAAGTTAAGCTCAAAGTTTGGGGTCTTTAAATATTTTGATTCGGTTAGCTTGTAGTTTTCCCTAAGAGGAAATTTTATAAGGAATTTAACAAAAAAGAAATTAGCTCTCTAGCTATTATAGGAAGGGCTCAGGACTTTTTTGATTTTTCGGATATTTTTTTCTTGCAGCTTTATAATATAAGTAGAGAGATAATAAAATAATAGTAATAATAATAATAATAATAATGAAAAATTAATAAATAGCCATCCACAACGCTCTAATAGGAAATAAATTACTGCAAGTTGTAGAAGGCCGTTCAGTTTGTACACAAAGGTCATGTGTCGACCGAATGTGTAGTTACAGTTGTAGTTGTAGATGCTTCGAAATGATGTACTCGTATATACGTAAGTATACACACGAGTGGGATGATTTGAAAAAATTATGGCATCGATAAAGTTATCGTCTCGATATGTTCGATGCATTACTTCCTGCGTTCCGGCATACGGTACTTCCTATTACATTCACCTTGATTTCTTCTCACCAATCACAAACATGAAAAACATTAGTTTCGCCTTCGTGCGATTATCATAAAGATTCGATACCTATATACACCTATGTGTATGTCTGTATATTCATACTATACCCTGCATGCCTGGCAAATAGTTATTAGTGCTGTGGAGTATAGCTACTGTACACAGTGATATTTTCCAATCAATATGTATACAAAAAAAAACAACAAACAAAAAACAAATAATTAAATCAGTAAAATTTGGATATACTTGAATCGACGATTACCAAAGTGAAATATTTTTAAAATTGGGAATATTTTAGATAGAAAAATATAAAATTTGAAATTTTGCTCGCACAAATCGAGTTGAGCTGTACTTAAAAAATAGCAACGCATCACCTTGCAACTTGTGATTTTTAGAATACAATCAGCTCTTCCTCAACTTTCGTTCGTAAACTGTCTTTGTTCAAGAAAGAACAAAAGGGTTGAACTTATGAACACATAAAAAAAAATAGCGTCAAATGAAGTAAAAATTTATGAAATAAAAAACATCAAGTGCGAATTACCTTCATCTAATTTATTAAGATCGAATATTCGAATAATTTTTTCGTTTGAACCAGTAACAAAGTGGTTGCCGTCTGATGAGAAATTCACACTTTTGACTATATGATTATGTTGCAGAGACAGTACTTCTTCTCCGGTAACAGCATTCCAAATCTTTGACACAAAATTTCGCAAATAAATTATCAAAAAAGAATGTTCCAAAAAATAAGAAATCAAATATGTATGTACAAACTTTGGCGCTAAAATCCGCGGCTCCAGTAGCCGCTTTTGTACCATCATGATTCAAAGCAACACCCCAAACGGCACCTTTATGACCCTCGAAAGTACCAATCCAATCCCCTGTGTCCCCTTGACGTAGCATCGGTTTTCCATCTACAATGTTTATTGACACATGAAACTACAGAACAACAAATAACACACCGATGCAGGGATGTTGAGACTTTGAACTGACCTTTACAAGCAGAAATTAAATAGTAACCGTGCCCTGAAATACCGCTAAATGCTAAATTTACAACCGGTCTCGTATGCCCACCGCAAGTTAGAGGCACTTGCTTCACCGACATTTTGTTGGCTGCAAACCATAAATTCGATACACAAAATTTCAAAACAATCCAATTTCCTAACACAATCAACTTACTTTTATATACAAAATGAAACACCCGATTTTAACTGCAAGAAGTGCAGAAGAAATGAAGAAGTTTTCGAAACGACCTTTTATCACAAGAACAATAAAAGATATTGTAATTCACACTTCATCGAATATTTTTCTTTAAATTATCCATACTTCCAAAAGTAAAATTTTATTGTATTAAAAATAACTAACTGATTGTATGATAACGGTGAGGAAGAAAAGAAAAAAAAATTGTAAAAAAATGTTGGTATCACTCAGTTAACATCATAAGTTTATTACAATACGCGTATCTAGTAAAGCGGTAAAGGAAATTAATGCATCGAAGATAGACACTTCGCATAATCCGTAAGCACCACAAATTAATTTTAAAAATATTGACATGCAAGAAATAAATATTGTATCATCAATTAATTACACTGAAGTGGTTCATTCAACGATTCAACACTCATTGCATATTGATTATTGATAGCGGCAAGTCAGTGAGTAGAAGCTATATTCAAATGATTAGAACAGGATTATATTATTACTCATATGCTTTGATTTCAGTGTTGTCAAAGTTCACGAAAAAAATGAACGCGTTCAGTTCACGTTCGTTGAAAAATGAACGCGTTCAGTTCACGTTCACAAGCAAATGAACGCGTTCAGTTCACGTTCACGAAAATGTGGCTCGTTCGCGAACGCGTTCACGTTCATTCTCTAAACGTTCACGATCTTTGACAAACTGCTGTCCGGAAATCGCGAAAAAAATGCGAAAAACAATGGAAACCAGAAATGAGAATAAAATAATCGCACATTGACACGCAACACGACAAAAAACAAGAGCAAACTTATTCCTGTTCCTGCGATTTTGTTCTAGCTTCATAGCCCTAAAAATCTGTGGTGAACGTTCAATTTTCTGTGCATGAACGCGTTCAGTTCACGTTCATAATGAAATGAACGCGTTCAGTTCACGTTCATAATGAAATGAACGCGTTCAGTTCACGTTCATAATGAAATGAACGCGTTCAGTTCACGTTCACGAAAATGTGGCTCGTTCGCGAACGCGTTCACGTTCATTCTCTAAACGTTCGTGAACTTTGACAACACTGTTTGATTTGACCTTTGACTATATAGTATATGGACCAAGCTAGGTATTAGGTGATTTTAGATAAATCATTCGTCAGACATCCTATTGGGAAAGAACGCTTCTGATTGGATAATTCGTTATCAGTAAACAACTTTCAGTAAAGAAATAAAATAAAAATACACCTTAACTCCAGAGTAAATCAATACACCTTAAAGTGTAAATAACTAGTTCATAATTTTGATTTGTGATTCACATTGTAGTACAAGAATAGCTCCACATTGCGATGATTTTATCATAGAGAATATAGATTAACCAATCAGAAGCGTTCTTTCCCAGTAGGATGTCTGACGATAGCTTTTACATTATAACTTGCTCCATATACTATATAGTCAAAGGATTTGACTATATACTAGATGGACCGAGTTACGTGTAGGAAAACTGCGGTGAAACATTACGGGCCGTATGCAAGAACGATACTTAACTTAAGCATTTCATTTGCTTAAGTAGTCGAAATTGGATACTTAAGAATTACTAAACAATAGGCATGGCGGAAAGAAATGAACGTTAAGTACTTGAGTATTGTTCTTGGATACGGCGTTACGGCCCTACATGCATCAAAGTCGGAACACTCGTTGCAACTTTCATCTTGCGCATGCCTGAAGTCCTTTATCACATTCATGTTATTTGATTTTAAGCAGTACTATCGATATCCCCTTGCCGCACTATTAGCGTGAAATAAATTTGCGCATGCGCATTTAGAATTTAGTCACGAGTGTTCTGGGAAAATCTGTGTAATGTATCAGTATCACCGTTTTTGGGTTGGCATTTGCTTGTTGCTAGCTCGGTCCATCTAGTATATAGTCAAAGGACCGAGCTTATACTTGAAAGCAGGCAAATGCTACATATACCCATATAAGTAATTTTTTTTAAAATTATTAGCTTCAATTGATTGTTTTTCAATTTCAACAACAACATTAACTGTAAACACGTTATCAAAAAAAAAAAAAAAGAAAGAAAGAAAGAAAGAACAAAAAAAAAGTTGAAGAATGAGAACAGAACGAAGAACGAACAAGAACGAGACCATAAAGGATTGAAAGAACAAAGAACAGAACGAGAACAGCATTGTAAAGAATTAAAAGAACGAAGAACGGAATGAGAACAGTTGAAACAATGAGAATAAGAACGAGTCAGGAACAGGATCAAATGACTAGGTCTTTCCAGGAACGAGAACAGGAACAAGAACAGACCTATGTTCGTTCCTACAACACTGTTTTTGACAATGAAAATATACATTAAAATTGTGTAGGTCATTGATAAACACTTTTAAGGATTAAATAAATATTATTTATGCCATTTATTGTTCCTAATATTATTCAAATCAGTGATGTCAAGATCCGCATGCTCAGATGAGCATGCTCGTGCGCTTTCGCGCATTCTCGAGCATGCGCTCGGCCTCCTTGCGCGCATGCTCAAAAAGTCGTGTTGCATATCAAAATTCACGTCTAGTGAAGCTGATATTGAATATAGCGTTAACAAAAGCTATAATCTTATTACAGATAATCTTGCTATAAGCTGAATGGTATACCCAGTGATGGGCACGCTCCGGTTGGGAGCGGAAGAGTGGTCGGAGTACTCCGCTCTCGCTCCGGAGCGAGAGCGGAGCGCGCTCTTTTTTTAATACAACTACAACAACCGGAGCGCGCTCCGGAGTACTCCAGCCTGGAGCGGAAATTTAAAGAAAAGAGCGCGCTCCTCTGATAACGCTCCTCTATCATTGGAACGTTTCAATAAATGAATATTAGAATTTTTTATTTTATAATTATTATTTATTAGACTGTTTCTTTCTATACCGTGCGCGCAATTGATTTATTACACACCGGCAAAAAAAGTTACAAAAATCAATTCATGTAATTTTGAAATAACATTACAACTTGAAACTGTGGATTGATTTATAGTTCTAATCAGTTTTATAGTATTACTTGATAAGAAATTGGTGTCAAAAATAATTCTATATAGTTTAATAAGTTTTAATATTGATTTTGAAATCATGTAAAATGCGTTTTTAGCAGATTTTTACGTTGATGTGTAAAGAATTAGTTGTGCGCACGGTATTAAATCCTCATGTTATAGGTACTCATAAATCAAGATTCACCATTTCACCAGTTCACCACTCACTAAAATTGATTAAATCGAAAAATAATTAATAAAAATAGGTTTAAATTCGACCAACATATCTATATACCAAAATTCACTTGAAAAGAGCGGCGCTCCGACCGCTCCTGACCGCTCCAGGAGCGAGAGCGGAGCGCGCTCTTTTTTTTCTCACTTGGAGCGAGAGCGGAGCGCGCTCTTTTTTTTCTCACTTGGAGCGAAGAGCGGAGCGCGCTCTTTTTTTTCCGGAGCGTGCCCATCACTGGGTATACCCTATGCTGTGATCTCTGTATATTTAATGGTACTAAATCCACTAATTAAATTATTATTAAATTTATGCGGTCAATTTCAAAAAACGATAGCTATTATAGCCTGCCTGATTTGGAAAGGAAAGTTGAGGCGTCGGGATAGGGTAGAATCTTCAAATCTTTGCATTTCTGGCCATTTGTAATCATCTGGCAAATGCCCAACTTTTTGATTTGATATAATTATACGTATATATTTTTTCCACACGTGTAGCACTGACAGATATTTATGAAATTCGCTCAAAACTTGGTGAGAGACTCTTATAAATCCAGTGTTGTAGGAACAAACCAAAGAACGAGAGCGAAGAACAACAAGAACGGAGAATTTTCATTGTTCTTGAAGAACAGGACTAAGAACAAGAACATAAAAGTGATATATCTGAAGAATAAAGAACAGAACGAGAACAGAATACTTTCAAACTGAAAGATCGAAGAACAAAACGTGAACCAACTAATGAACTATGTTGAAGTATAAAAACAAGAACAAAAACGATGTAATTTTTTGTTGTTCTTCGTTCTTTTGAAAGTTCATGATTTATTATAAAATTAATAGATATCATGAGGGGAAAGAGAAAATAAGAAACTTATACTTGAAAGCGGGCAAGTGCTACATATACCCATATAAGTATATATATTTTTTAAATTATTAGCTTAAATTTATTAATTTTCAATTTCAACAACAACATAAACTGTAAACACGTTATCAAAAAAAATAAAGAGAGAAAGAAAGAAAGAAAGAAAGGAAGAAAGAAAAAAAGAAAAAAGAAAGAAAGAAATAAAGAACAAAAGAAAAAGTTGAAGAACGAGAACAGAACAAAGAACGAACACGAACGAGACCATAAAGGATTGCAAGAACAAAGAACAGAACGAGAACAATATTGTAAAGAATTAAAAGAACGAAGAACGGAACGATAACAGTTGAAACATTGAGAATAAGAACGAGTTAGGAACAGGATCAAATGACTGGGTCTTCCCAGGAATGAGAACAGGAACAAGAACAGACATATGTTCGTTCCTACAACACTGTATAAATCTATCAAGAGCACTTTTTTGTTTTAGAGAAAAAATTCAAAATTGTGGATTACTCAAATTTTGAGAGAGGCTGGAGAAGGGACAAATAGCTCAAATTTTTTGTTTTTGATCAGGGCTGTTAACAATAACTAAAACTCTAAACTTTAACTCAAACTGACTCGTATTTTCACGTATTAAGAATAAAACTGAATTTAACTATAACTATAAATCCCATATGTGTAACTGAATAAAACTTAAACTAATATTTTCAGTCCCTGATACTGAATTAAACTTTAACTCAAACTTAAAAAAAATCGTTTTGGTTAAAGTCTCAAGCCAATTTCCAATTTTCCAACTTTGAACGAACATTTAGCGACTTGAGGTTCATTTTAGACCCTTCGCAATGCAGTCTCAAAGAGTCTATTTTCTATTATTAATGATCTTTTGTTACTGGGAAATAATTATATTAAGTAGTTTTGAAAATTAAAATTTTAAATGTGAAATTTTAAATTACATTCAATTTATATTTTTGTAAACGCTTAATTTATTGAATTTGTAAACTCTTATGTCTTATTTCATCTTTTCATCGTACATAAAAAGCGGATATGATATAATCGGTAACTACATCATTTCATTCTAACTTCAACTTCTTTAATTATTTTAAAAGAAGAATTAAACTTTAACTAACTTTAACTTTTTTAATTCTAAAGAAGAATTAAACTTTAACCTTAACTCTAAACTTTTATTTTATTTAAGTTAAAACTAGTTTACATCAACTTTAACTATAACTTAAACTTTAAGTGAAAAGAATAAAACTGTCAACTTTAACTCTTATTTTTGTTTGGAAAGACTAAAACTTTAACTGAATTTAACTAATATACGTTTAAGTTAACAGCCTTGTTTTTGATCTCATATGAAAGAGTGAGTCACGGATACCAACATATCTAATTCAGCTTCCTAACGAGGGAATGGTCAGAACTGTCCATCGCCAATTTCTTTGGTAGGTAGCCTATCTTGTAGTACTTGAGGAGTAAACCAACGCGCCATATTCAGTTTCTCGGAAACGAAGCTTATTTGGAGAAGCAGGGTTGCCAAATGTTGAAAATCAAAAATTCCTTATTATTTGAAAAAAATATTTCTTAATGTTAATCATTGGAAATTGTAGAACTATTTAATAGAAAGTCGTGTCATGTTTTCATATCGGAGGAAGAAAAGTGTACTTATAAAGGTATACCTATAATTTTGATCATTATTTACTTTTTTGGCGGGTAAATGGTAATTTGAATTTTTCGTTTCTTTTTTATTTGTTGTTGTTTATTTTTATTTTTTAATGCTAATTCAGGTGATAACTTAAAGAAATAATTCACTTCTATGTTTAAACAATCGATAAAACAATATTTTTACATTTATATGTGCTAAGCATTCTTTTAAAATTGATACATCAGATGAACGAATTATTTATTTTTACGTTCATTTGGTTATTATAACTGTTGAATATGTCTATAATAAATTTATAACTGCGATGTCTGCTTCACATTTGAGGAGACCAATTAATGTGTAGAAGGGCGGCATCATATAATTATGAAATTAATGCGCGTGGGAAAACTGTGAAAAAGTATTGTGTGTGTATCATTTCCTTGATATAAATCATCATTTACACATTTAATTTTATGTAAAATATATAACTTCATCAATTGTTTAAGCCTAGAAGTGAATTATTTCTTCAATTTATCATCTAAATTAACATTAAAAAAATACAAATGAACAACAACAAATAAAAAAGAAACGAAAAATTCAAATTACCATTTACCCGCCAAAAAAGTAAATAATGATCAAAATTATAGGTATACCTTTATAAGTACACTTTTCTTCCTCCGATATGAAAACATGACATGACTTATTAAATAGTTCTACAATTTCCAATGATTAACATTAAGAAATATTTTTTCAAATAATAAGGAATTTTTGATTTTCAACATTTGGTAACCCTGCTTCTCCAAATAAGCTTCGTTTCCGAGAAACTGAATATGGCGCGTTGGTTTACTCCTCAAGTACTACAAGATAGGCTACCTACCAAAGAGATTGGCGATGGACAGTTCTGACCATTCCCTCGTAAGTGTATTTTAAGAGGAGTTGGAGCAAAAATGGTTTTTTGGAAAAGTTTTGACTCATGAAATACCTTAAATCTTTTATATTTCCTCTTCCTCGCCAAATCAACTTTGAAAGATCAAACTTTGTGTGTGGGGTTGATTGGTGATTAGAATATATCCTCTTTAGTCTTTAGTTAGGATCAAAGTAGATTTAAAATGGTAGCACATAACAATTT
This sequence comes from Phenacoccus solenopsis, assembly GCA_009761765.1. Taxonomy (NCBI): domain Eukaryota; kingdom Metazoa; phylum Arthropoda; class Insecta; order Hemiptera; family Pseudococcidae; genus Phenacoccus; species Phenacoccus solenopsis. Next base: position 52,765,527 of record CM019753.1, read on the forward strand.
GATGATAATTGGAGGAACCTCAACGCCTCAAATACCTATTTATGATAATTTGAGAAACATGTGCTATACTCAGTGATGGAGCGAGAGCGGAGCGCGCTCTTTTTTTAATACAACTACAACAACCGGAGCGCGCTCCGGAGTACTCCAGCCTGGAGCGGAAATTTAAAGAAAAGAGCGCGCTCCTCTGATAACGCTCCTCTATCATTGGAACGTTTCAATAAATGAATATTAGAATTTTTTATTTTATAATTATTATTTATTAGACTGTTTCTTTCTATACCGTGCGCGCAATTGATTTATTACACACTGGCAAAAAAAGTTACAAAAATCAATTCATGTAATTTTGAAATAACATTACAACTTAAAACTGTTGGGTTGATTTATAGTTCTAATCAGTTTTATAGTATTACTTGATAAGAAATTGGTGTCAAAAATAATTCTATATAGTTTAATAAGTTTTAATATTGATTTTGAAATCATGTAAAATGCGTTTTTAGCAGATTTTTACGTTGATGTGTAAAGAATTAGTTGTGCGCACGGTATTAAATCCTCATGTTATAGGTACTCATAAATCAAGATTCACCATTTCACCAGTTCACCACTCACTAAAATTGATTAAATCAAAAAATAATTAATAAAAATAGGTTTAAATTCGACCAACATATCTATATACCAAAATTCACTTGAAAAGAGCGGCGCTCCGACCGCTCCTGACCGCTCCAGGAGCGAGAGCGGAGCGCGCTCTTTTTTTTCTCACTTGGAGCGAGAGCGGAGCGCGCTCTTTTTTTTCTCACTTGGAGCGAAGAGCGGAGCGCGCTCTTTTTTTTCCGGAGCGTGCCCATCACTGGGTATACCCTATGCTGTGATCTCTGTATATTTAATGGTACTAAATCCACTAATTAAATTATTATTAAATTTATGCGGTCAATTTCAAAAAACGATAGCTATTATAGCCTGCCTGATTTGGAAAGGAAAGTTGAGGCGTCGGGATAGGGTAGAATCTTCAAATCTTTGCATTTCTGGCCATTTGTAATCATCTGGCAAATGCCCAACTTTTTGATTTGATATAATTATACGTATATATTTTTTCCACACGTGTAGCACTGACAGATATTTATGAAATTCGCTCAAAACTTGGTGAGAGACTCTTATAAATCCAGTGTTGTAGGAACAAACCAAAGAACGAGAGCGAAGAACAACAAGAACGGAGAATTTTCATTGTTCTTGAAGAACAGGACTAAGAACAAGAACATAAAAGTGATATATCTGAAGAATAAAGAACAGAACGAGAACAGAATACTTTCAAACTGAAAGATCGAAGAACAAAACGTGAACCAACTAATGAACTATGTTGAAGTATAAAAACAAGAACAAAAACGATGTAATTTTTTGTTGTTCTTCGTTCTTTTGAAAGTTCATGATTTATTATAAAATTAATAGATATCATGAGGGGAAAGAGAAAATAAGAAACTTATACTTGAAAGCGGGCAAGTGCTACATATACCCATATAAGTATATATATATTTTTTAAATTATTAGCTTAAATTTATTAATTTTCAATTTCAACAACAACATAAACTGTAAACACGTTATCAAAAAAAATAAAGAGAGAAAGAAAGAAAGAAAGAAAGGAAGAAAGAAAAAAAGAAAAAAGAAAGAAAGAAATAAAGAACAAAAGAAAAAGTTGAAGAACGAGAACAGAACAAAGAACGAACACGAACGAGACCATAAAGGATTGCAAGAACAAAGAACAGAACGAGAACAATATTGTAAAGAATTAAAAGAACGAAGAACGGAACGATAACAGTTGAAACATTGAGAATAAGAACGAGTTAGGAACAGGATCAAATGACTGGGTCTTCCCAGGAATGAGAACAGGAACAAGAACAGACATATGTTCGTTCCTACAACACTGTATAAATCTATCAAGAGCACTTTTTTGTTTTAGAGAAAAAATTCAAAATTGTGGATTACTCAAATTTTGAGAGAGGCTGGAGAAGGGACAAATAGCTCAAATTTTTTGTTTTTGATCAGGGCTGTTAACAATAACTAAAACTCTAAACTTTAACTCAAACTGACTCGTATTTTCACGTATTAAGAATAAAACTGAATTTAACTATAACTATAAATCCCATATGTGTAACTGAATAAAACTTAAACTAATATTTTCAGTCCCTGATACTGAATTAAACTTTAACTCAAACTTAAAAAAAATCGTTTTGGTTAAAGTCTCAAGCCAATTTCCAATTTTCCAACTTTGAACGAACATTTAGCGACTTGAGGTTCATTTTAGACCCTTCGCAATGCAGTCTCAAAGAGTCTATTTTCTATTATTAATGATCTTTTGTTACTGGAAATAATTATATTAAGTAGTTTTGAAAATTAAAATTTTAAATGTGAAATTTTAAATTACATTCAATTTATATTTTTGTAAACGCTTAATTTATTGAATTTGTAAACTCTTATGTCTTATTTCATCTTTTCATCGTACATAAAAAGCGGATATGATATAATCGGTAACTACATCATTTCATTCTAACTTCAACTTCTTTAATTATTTTAAAAGAAGAATTAAACTTTAACTAACTTTAACTTTTTTAATTCTAAAGAAGAATTAAACTTTAACCTTAACTCTAAACTTTTATTTTATTTAAGTTAAAACTAGTTTACATCAACTTTAACTATAACTTAAACTTTAAGTGAAAAGAATAAAACTGTCAACTTTAACTCTTATTTTTGTTTGGAAAGACTAAAACTTTAACTGAATTTAACTAATATACGTTTAAGTTAACAGCCTTGTTTTTGATCTCATATGAAAGAGTGAGTCACGGATACCAACATATCTAATTCAGCTTCCTAACGAGGGAATGGTCAGAACTGTCCATCGCCAATTTCTTTGGTAGGTAGCCTATCTTGTAGTACTTGAGGAGTAAACCAACGCGCCATATTCAGTTTCTCGGAAACGAAGCTTATTTGGAGAAGCAGGGTTGCCAAATGTTGAAAATCAAAAATTCCTTATTATTTGAAAAAAATATTTCTTAATGTTAATCATTGGAAATTGTAGAACTATTTAATAGAAAGTCGTGTCATGTTTTCATATCGGAGGAAGAAAAGTGTACTTATAAAGGTATACCTATAATTTTGATCATTATTTACTTTTTTGGCGGGTAAATGGTAATTTGAATTTTTCGTTTCTTTTTTATTTGTTGTTGTTTATTTTTATTTTTTAATGCTAATTCAGGTGATAACTTAAAGAAATAATTCACTTCTATGTTTAAACAATCGATAAAACAATATTTTTACATTTATATGTGCTAAGCATTCTTTTAAAATTGATACATCAGATGAACGAATTATTTATTTTTACGTTCATTTGGTTATTATAACTGTTGAATATGTCTATAATAAATTTATAACTGCGATGTCTGCTTCACATTTGAGGAGACCAATTAATGTGTAGAAGGGCGGCATCATATAATTATGAAATTAATGCGCGTGGGAAAACTGTGAAAAAGTATTGTGTGTGTATCATTTCCTTGATATAAATCATCATTTACACATTTAATTTTATGTAAAATATATAACTTCATCAATTGTTTAAGCCTAGAAGTGAATTATTTCTTCAATTTATCATCTAAATTAACATTAAAAAAATACAAATGAACAACAACAAATAAAAAAGAAACGAAAAATTCAAATTACCATTTACCCGCCAAAAAAGTAAATAATGATCAAAATTATAGGTATACCTTTATAAGTACACTTTTCTTCCTCCGATATGAAAACATGACATGACTTATTAAATAGTTCTACAATTTCCAATGATTAACATTAAGAAATATTTTTTCAAATAATAAGGAATTTTTGATTTTCAACATTTGGTAACCCTGCTTCTCCAAATAAGCTTCGTTTCCGAGAAACTGAATATGGCGCGTTGGTTTACTCCTCAAGTACTACAAGATAGGCTACCTACCAAAGAGATTGGCGATGGACAGTTCTGACCATTCCCTCGTAAGTGTATTTTAAGAGGAGTTGGAGCAAAAATGGTTTTTTGGAAAAGTTTTGACTCATGAAATACCTTAAATCTTTTATATTTCCTCTTCCTCGCCAAATCAACTTTGAAAGATCAAACTTTGTGTGTGGGGTTGATTGGTGATTAGAATATATCCTCTTTAGTCTTTAGTTAGGATCAAAGTAGATTTAAAATGGTAGCACATAACAATTTGATGATAATTGGAGGAACCTCAACGCCTCAAATACCTATTTATGATAATTTGAGAAACATGTGCTATACTCAGTGATGGAGCGAGAGCGGAGCGCGCTCTTTTTTTAATACAACTACAACAACCGGAGCGCGCTCCGGAGTACTCCAGCCTGGAGCGGAAATTTAAAGAAAAGAGCGCGCTCCTCTGATAACGCTCCTCTATCATTGGAACGTTTCAATAAATGAATATTTGAATTTTTTATTTTATAATTATTATTTATTAGACTGTTTCTTTCTATACCGTGCGCGCAATTGATTTATTACACACCGGCAAAAAAAGTTACAAAAATCAATTCATGTAATTTTGAAATAACATTACAACTTGAAACTGTGGATTGATTTATAGTTCTAATCAGTTTTATAGTATTACTTGATAAGAAATTGGTGTCAAAAATAATTCTATATAGTTTAATAAGTTTTAATATTGATTTTGAAATCATGTAAAATGCGTTTTTAGCAGATTTTTACGTTGATGTGTAAAGAATTAGTTGTGCGCACGGTATTAAATCCTCATGTTATAGGTACTCATAAATCAAGATTCACCATTTCACCAGTTCACCACTCACTAAAATTGATTAAATCGAAAAATAATTAATAAAAATAGGTTTAAATTCGACCAACATATCTATATACCAAAATTCACTTGAAAAGAGCGGCGCTCCGACCGCTCCTGACCGCTCCAGGAGCGAGAGCGGAGCGCGCTCTTTTTTTTCTCACTTGGAGCGAGAGCGGAGCGCGCTCTTTTTTTTCTCACTTGGAGCGAAGAGCGGAGCGCGCTCTTTTTTTTCCGGAGCGTGCCCATCACTGGGTATACCCTATGCTGTGATCTCTGTATATTTAATGGTACTAAATCCACTAATTAAATTATTATTAAATTTATGCGGTCAATTTCAAAAAACGATAGCTATTATAGCCTGCCTGATTTGGAAAGGAAAGTTGAGGCGTCGGGATAGGGTAGAATCTTCAAATCTTTGCATTTCTGGCCATTTGTAATCATCTGGCAAATGCCCAACTTTTTGATTTGATATAATTATACGTATATATTTTTTCCACACGTGTAGCACTGACAGATATTTATGAAATTCGCTCAAAACTTGGTGAGAGACTCTTATAAATCCAGTGTTGTAGGAACAAACCAAAGAACGAGAGCGAAGAACAACAAGAACGGAGAATTTTCATTGTTCTTGAAGAACAGGACTAAGAACAAGAACATAAAAGTGATATATCTGAAGAATAAAGAACAGAACGAGAACAGAATACTTTCAAACTGAAAGATCGAAGAACAAAACGTGAACCAACTAATGAACTATGTTGAAGTATAAAAACAAGAACAAAAACGATGTAATTTTTTGTTGTTCTTCGTTCTTTTGAAAGTTCATGATTTATTATAAAATTAATAGATATCATGAGGGGAAAGAGAAAATAAGAAACTTATACTTGAAAGCGGGCAAGTGCTACATATACCCATATAAGTATATATATATTTTTTAAATTATTAGCTTAAATTTATTAATTTTCAATTTCAACAACAACATAAACTGTAAACACGTTATCAAAAAAAATAAAGAGAGAAAGAAAGAAAGAAAGAAAGGAAGAAAGAAAAAAAGAAAAAAGAAAGAAAGAAATAAAGAACAAAAGAAAAAGTTGAAGAACGAGAACAGAACAAAGAACGAACACGAACGAGACCATAAAGGATTGCAAGAACAAAGAACAGAACGAGAACAATATTGTAAAGAATTAAAAGAACGAAGAACGGAACGATAACAGTTGAAACATTGAGAATAAGAACGAGTTAGGAACAGGATCAAATGACTGGGTCTTCCCAGGAATGAGAACAGGAACAAGAACAGACATATGTTCGTTCCTACAACACTGTATAAATCTATCAAGAGCACTTTTTTGTTTTAGAGAAAAAATTCAAAATTGTGGATTACTCAAATTTTGAGAGAGGCTGGAGAAGGGACAAATAGCTCAAATTTTTTGTTTTTGATCAGGGCTGTTAACAATAACTAAAACTCTAAACTTTAACTCAAACTGACTCGTATTTTCACGTATTAAGAATAAAACTGAATTTAACTATAACTATAAATCCCCATATGTGTAACTGAATAAAACTTAAACTAATATTTTCAGTCCCTGATACTGAATTAAACTTTAACTCAAACTTAAAAAAAATCGTTTTGGTTAAAGTCTCAAGCCAATTTCCAATTTTCCAACTTTGAACGAACATTTAGCGACTTGAGGTTCATTTTAGACCCTTCGCAATGCAGTCTCAAAGAGTCTATTTTCTATTATTAATGATCTTTTGTTACTGGGAAATAATTATATTAAGTAGTTTTGAAAATTAAAATTTTAAATGTGAAATTTTAAATTACATTCAATTTATATTTTTGTAAACGCTTAATTTATTGAATTTGTAAACTCTTATGTCTTATTTCATCTTTTCATCGTACATAAAAAGCGGATATGATATAATCGGTAACTACATCATTTCATTCTAACTTCAACTTCTTTAATTATTTTAAAAGAAGAATTAAACTTTAACTAACTTTAACTTTTTTAATTCTAAAGAAGAATTAAACTTTAACCTTAACTCTAAACTTTTATTTTATTTAAGTTAAAACTAGTTTACATCAACTTTAACTATAACTTAAACTTTAAGTGAAAAGAATAAAACTGTCAACTTTAACTCTTATTTTTGTTTGGAAAGACTAAAACTTTAACTGAATTTAACTAATATACGTTTAAGTTAACAGCCTTGTTTTTGATCTCATATGAAAGAGTGAGTCACGGATACCAACATATCTAATTCAGCTTCCTAACGAGGGAATGGTCAGAACTGTCCATCGCCAATTTCTTTGGTAGGTAGCCTATCTTGTAGTACTTGAGGAGTAAACCAACGCGCCATATTCAGTTTCTCGGAAACGAAGCTTATTTGGAGAAGCAGGGTTGCCAAATGTTGAAAATCAAAAATTCCTTATTATTTGAAAAAAATATTTCTTAATGTTAATCATTGGAAATTGTAGAACTATTTAATAGAAAGTCGTGTCATGTTTTCATATCGGAGGAAGAAAAGTGTACTTATAAAGGTATACCTATAATTTTGATCATTATTTACTTTTTTGGCGGGTAAATGGTAATTTGAATTTTTCGTTTCTTTTTTATTTGTTGTTGTTTATTTTTATTTTTTAATGCTAATTCAGGTGATAACTTAAAGAAATAATTCACTTCTATGTTTAAACAATCGATAAAACAATATTTTTACATTTATATGTGCTAAGCATTCTTTTAAAATTGATACATCAGATGAACGAATTATTTATTTTTACGTTCATTTGGTTATTATAACTGTTGAATATGTCTATAATAAATTTATAACTGCGATGTCTGCTTCACATTTGAGGAGACCAATTAATGTGTAGAAGGGCGGCATCATATAATTATGAAATTAATGCGCGTGGGAAAACTGTGAAAAAGTATTGTGTGTGTATCATTTCCTTGATATAAATCATCATTTACACATTTAATTTTATGTAAAATATATAACTTCATCAATTGTTTAAGCCTAGAAGTGAATTATTTCTTCAATTTATCATCTAAATTAACATTAAAAAAATACAAATGAACAACAACAAATAAAAAAGAAACGAAAAATTCAAATTACCATTTACCCGCCAAAAAAGTAAATAATGATCAAAATTATAGGTATACCTTTATAAGTACACTTTTCTTCCTCCGATATGAAAACATGACATGACTTATTAAATAGTTCTACAATTTCCAATGATTAACATTAAGAAATATTTTTTCAAATAATAAGGAATTTTTGATTTTCAACATTTGGTAACCCTGCTTCTCCAAATAAGCTTCGTTTCCGAGAAACTGAATATGGCGCGTTGGTTTACTCCTCAAGTACTACAAGATAGGCTACCTACCAAAGAGATTGGCGATGGACAGTTCTGACCATTCCCTCGTAAGTGTATTTTAAGAGGAGTTGGAGCAAAAATGGTTTTTTGGAAAAGTTTTGACTCATGAAATACCTTAAATCTTTTATATTTCCTCTTCCTCGCCAAATCAACTTTGAAAGATCAAACTTTGTGTGTGGGGTTGATTGGTGATTAGAATATATCCTCTTTAGTCTTTAGTTAGGATCAAAGTAGATTTAAAATGGTAGCACATAACAATTTGATGATAATTGGAGGAACCTCAACGCCTCAAATACCTATTTATGATAATTTGAGAAACATGTGCTATACTCAGTGATGGAGCGAGAGCGGAGCGCGCTCTTTTTTTAATACAACTACAACAACCGGAGCGCGCTCCGGAGTACTCCAGCCTGGAGCGGAAATTTAAAGAAAAGAGCGCGCTCCTCTGATAACGCTCCTCTATCATTGGAACGTTTCAATAAATGAATATTAGAATTTTTTATTTTATAATTATTATTTATTAGACTGTTTCTTTCTATACCGTGCGCGCAATTGATTTATTACACACTGGCAAAAAAAGTTACAAAAATCAATTCATGTAATTTTGAAATAACATTACAACTTAAAACTGTGGGTTGATTTATAGTTCTAATCAGTTTTATAGTATTACTTGATAAGAAATTGGTGTCAAAAATAATTCTATATAGTTTCAATAAGTTTTAATATTGATTTTGAAATCATGTAAAATGCGTTTTTAGCAGATTTTTACGTTGATGTGTAAAGAATTAGTTGTGCGCACGGTATTAAATCCTCATGTTATAGGTACTCATAAATCAAGATTCACCATTTCACCAGTTCACCACTCACTAAAATTGATTAAATCAAAAAATAATTAATAAAAATAGGTTTAAATTTTGACCAACATATCTATATACCAAAATTCACTTGAAAAGAGCGGCGCTCCGACCGCTCCTGACCATTGACTTTCATATATAGACTGCTAATGACTGCATAAGTGTAATGTAAAAACGGTGTCCCCGACATACAACTCAATATAAGTCTCGAAATGCGTAGTGCGCATGAGCGGAGTTTATAATCAGTTATCATATGGTTGATTATAACAGATTATAACCAATTAAAACATATTATGCAGATGTTATGTTTATAAATTCAAGACTCGCGCATGCGTATAATGCATATCGCGACTTGTAAAATTTTAATGTCGGGGACAATTGAGCTAATGTGCATTAGCAGTCTATATATAAAAGTCAATGCTCCTGACCGCTCCAGGAGCGAGAGCGGAGCGCGCTCTTTTTTTTCTCACTTGGAGCGAGAGCGGAGCGCGCTCTTTTTTTTCTCACTTGGAGCGAAGAGCGGAGCGCGCTCTTTTTTTTTCGGAGCGTGCTCATCACTGGCTATACTTCATATGATTATTATGGCAAAAAATGCTGTATTTGTTTCAAATTCAACTTCCAAAGTAGTTTTAGAAGGAATATGGAAGGGGTTTTCAGACTTTGTATTGGGTGTGGCCTGTAGTCATGAATGATTTAGGAACGTTATTTTTAAAACAGAACAAGCCCAAGTTGAAAACTTAGCTGCAGTAATGCAGCATGGCTGCTTACATCTTTTTTTTTTATCTACAGGTGGTTCTAATTTGTTCATATATTGCGTAATGGCTGGGAACATCTGTCCGAACCTTTGTTTTTAAACATGGTAACAAATTGGAGATATTGCTCGGTTAAATACGCGCATGCTCGCGCAAATGCGCGCATGCGCGCACAGAAATTTACTTGCGCGCATTTTGACATCACTGATTCAAATATGTAATTTATTTCTACGGGAGAAAAATTTTTGCGCTTGGAGTGCTCGAATCAAGCACCCGGTATAGTCAAAGGAAAAAATACATTATTGTTATTCATGAGAGGAAGTAGTAGTGTACATTTTGTTAATTTCGCACCGCTCTCTAGCGGTTTCTAAAATAGATAGAGGGAGTGCGACCTAGTGCGTTGGTTACGTTGAGAGGTGTATGGTATATCTACGCTATCGTCGATCTATTCCCCCATGTTAACAACGGCAGGTTAAACAACCTTACAGAATTAGTATCGAAATCCAGATAGCAGAGTAGGGGGGATAACGACAGATAAATAAGATAGGGGAAAAATTAGAAGCAGTGGAAGCAAACATTGAGTAGCGACTAGTGTCGCCGGCGGCACGCCGCAGCGACTCGTCGCGACACTAGTCGCTAGCCAAACCAGATTAGATTTATTTTTAGATAAAAAGACGACGAAGAAAAATAATTAAAATTAAAGAAAATGAGAAAGTAAAAGGTATATTGAAAAAGAGAACAAAAAAAAGATACAAAATGGACATATAGTCAGTAATAATTAAATTAAAAAAAAATTCGCTTTCTTCAACCTGTCATCGCGTCGTCGCCGTCTTCAGGATTGTTAGGTCCTAAAAAAAAAATAAAAAAAAAGATTAGTTTGCAAGAAGCAAACTAAGTGAGGAACAATTTGGATAATTTAAAAAAAAAAGAGAAGAAATATTCAAAAAAAAATTTCGATGGAGGGTCAAGAAAAATTTCCAATCTGAAGATGCGGCGACGAGCTTCTGGGCGAGATCCAGTTAATTAGGTAAATGCAACAATATAAATAAAAAAAACTCACATTAGAAGACGACATCTTGATAGGAATTGGTGGTGGAAAAATAAATTATAAATAAAAAGAAGAAAATATAACGCGATTAAAAAATGGCGATGTTTCCAAAAATTTAAGTGTAGAAAGGCAACGTCATCTCAGACTAGAGTTCATTGCCACGTAACGGGATCTCGCTGCCCAGACAGCCTGTCGCCAAATTGGTGATGGCCAGAGGGGTTTCAAATTTGAAGCGCCAAAGTCTTAAGCGGGTAAGCCAAAAGTAGGTTAGTAATAAGTAGGTAAATTATTTCTCAAAGATAGGATGGTGGGAATTCTCAAACTTTTAATTCTGTGATCAGAATTAAAGTCGGAATCTCACCAGATTTTCGACAATTAGTAAAGCGCCTGAGACAAACATGTGTACATCAGCAGAGTTTAAATGAAAATTTAATGAGAATGGGATTGCCAGAAAAGATTTTGATGAGGAAAATTCGTGTGACGGAGCAGAAAAAATCAAAAATGATTAAACAAAAAGAAAGTAAGTAAACGTTCAAATTAGCTGCGAGGAGTAATGCTATTAATTCATGTTAAAATTTTAGTTGGTAAGTACGCGGGGTTTTAGAGTACCAGCGATCCTCGTTTTCAAAATTTTAATTTAGTTAAAAGTGTAGTTCCAAGTAACTTTAGGTTGATAATGTTATTTTATATTTGTTGTTTTATTATTATTTGTGTTTAGTTCACGTTACTACCTCTCTGTCGTCATTGGAGAACAATATAACGTTTCAAAGCTTCGAAAATCGCATTAGTGATAACTCACTGAAGGGTATTGCTGAGATGGGTTTCAAAACCATGACTGAAATACAAAGTCGCTCCATTCCATACTTGTTGGAGGGTCGCGACTTGGTTGCTTCCGCGAAAACTGGTTCTGGAAAAACATTAGCCTTCCTAATTCCAGCTGTAGAATTGATATACAAATTGAAGTTTATGCCGCGAAATGGTAAGAAAATTCATTTCACCTAAATGGTAATTTCATGCTATGCTAACATGAAAGACGTGTTTTTCACTTACAGGAACCGGATGTATCATTATTTCGCCGACGCGAGAGTTATCTATGCAGACATTTGGTGTGTTGAAAGAATTAATGAAGTATCATACTCACACTTACGGCCTCCTCATAGGTGGTGCTAACAGAGCTGCTGAGGCACAAAAATTATCAAAAGGTTAGTACCTTGGTTGGAATTGTCTGAGTCTAAATACTTTGAAACCGTAAGTACTTAATGGTTTGCGGGAATGAATTTTTTTGTTATTTTTCATGAATGGTGCGTTATAGAATATTGTCTCTGAAAAGTGTGATAGTAGAATGAATAAATTTGATGGAAAGAGTTGACGAATTCTCGCTTTCTCGTTGAATATGTGCATTTTGTTGTTGTTGTTTATTAGTTCTTTTTACAAAGACTCATTTAATGAACTATATTTTATTAACATTTAATCCTTGAATGGTACACAATTGTGAATCTCACCATATTTGAGATTTGAGGAGCGTTGTAGGCAGTATGCAGTGCGTAACGCCTTTTAACGCTAGCGCGTTGGAATCCGCTTGATCTTCAACCCTCTCAACCCAAAACCAAAAAATTTATGTCTCTTCTCTGAGTGGATCAATTTTACATTTTTTTATATCGTTATCTTGCAAATAATAACAGCAGTTCGTGTAACAAATTTTGAAAGACAGACTTTAGCCGTGTTGTCGTGTGTAGGCCACGTGGGTAAACATTTCTATAGTGTTGCTTTCTCTTAAACAAAACCTCTCATCGTATTGATTTTTCCTATACACCGATTGAAAGAAGAAAATATTTTGCTCATTTTGTCATATTTTTGTTTGAAATTTGAAAGCTTCATACCGCGACATGTGTGAGTAGAAATATCTTATTGCTTTTTTTTTGTCACTCTAAAGAGAAAGAAATTCTGCTTATTTTGTCTACTTTAAAAAACTATGTTATCATTCGAATTTTTGAGATATCTGCTAAAGTATGCATTGTGGTTCAACTAGGTGGTATACAAGGGTGTTATCGCCTACCTACCCAAAGCACTAATTCAAGTTCCCTCGGGAGTTCATTCATCATTAGGTGTGAATCGATTAGTAAAAGAGGAGGTTCTGCGTAATGGAAGGAAAGCGAGATCAAAAGCAGAGTGTTTTGGTGTAGACAAAAATACCAATGTTTACTTTTCAGAACACCTCACTCCTCTCGCTGGAATAATTTTTAGCAGAGTTTTTAACCACAAAAACGACAACTATTATAGCGTATCTGATTTGGGAAAGGGTGGTCAGGGGAGGGTAGGGCTCTTCTAATCTTTGCGTTTCATATCATTTGTAATCATCTAGCAAATGTCCATCTTTTTGGTATATACATATATTTTTGTAAAATTTTCTCAAAAGCTGGTGAGGGACTCTTTTTGAAAATACGCAGAGGGACTTTTTTTGTTTTCTTGATAAATTTCTGAATGGCGGATCGCTCAAATTTTGATTGTGGCTGGGAAAAAGGGCAAATTGTTCAAATTTTTTGTTTTTGATCTCATATGAAAGAGTGAGTCACGGACACTTGACATATCCTAATTTTAGTTTCCTAAGTGCATATTGAGAGGAGTTGAAGGAAAAAACAACTTTTTGAGGAAGTTTAAGTCATAAAATCTCCTGAATCTTCCTTATCTGTTTACCAAATTAAGTTAAAGAAGTCAAACTTTGTGTGTGGCGTTGGTTGGTGACCAAAATATGACCTCTTGAATTTGGATCAAAATGGATCCAAAATGACGAATTATCAAAATTTGAGTGCAGCTTGAGAAGCCCTAAGTTGGTAAAAATGTAATTAATATGAACTCATATGATTATTGGGGATAAGAAGTATACTATATCCCCAATGTTCATTTCCATACATGATGTTGGAGGGGAGAAGGCGGGGTTATCAACTTTAAGTAGTGGTGGGAGTATACGAGAGGTCAACAAATTCTTATTGTAGTGTCATATGATGAAATGAGCCCAAGTGATGAACTTATTCTAATTTTAGCTTCTCCAGTGATTTTAAAGGGGAGTTGGAGCAAGAAATGGCTTTTGGAGTGAAAATTAGTTCAGGAAATCTCACGAATTATCCATATTTTGTCAGGAGATGGAGCTAAGAAGGTCAAACTTCGTGTGTAACATTAGTTGGTGATCGAAATGTGACCTCTTCAATTTTGGTCAAAACATATCCAAAATGGCGGATCATAAAGATTTGAAGATAATTTGAGAATCCTTAAATAATGATAAATTGAGAAATATCTGTTCATATGATTATTTCATGGCAAGAAATACTACGTTTGTGCCAAATTCAACTTCTCAAGTATTTTTGGAAAGGATAGGGTAGGGGTTTTCAGACTTGGTATTGTGTGTGGCCTATAGTCATGAAAGGTTAAGCAAGGTTATTACTAAATCAGAATAAGCCTCAGTTAAAAACTCAGCTTCAGTAATGCGGCATGGCTGCTTACGTTTTTTTTTTTAAATGTACGACTGGTCTTACAAAAGTTTGAGTTCCTATACATTTGGACGCAAAATGGAAACATTTTTGTAAGGGGATGTCTTGATGAAGATAAATCTATAGAAATTAAATCTATTGAGCTGAGCATGCGCGTTTCTTGAGGCCTGCTCAAAACAAACTGGTTATATGTACATAGATGTCATTGTCAGTAGAGTATAAACGTGTGATCTAGTCTATTTTCAACTTATCTTGCCTAATAATAATTATGTTTCTGCTTGGTTATTTTTAATTTGTGGTTTACTGAGGCCCTCTTTTTAGTTCATGGCTCTAAAGTAGTTGTTTTTGTGATTATTTATGTTTGTTGAACACTAATTCGCCTTAAACTCCAACATAATTTATTATACTCTTCATTGGCTGGGTGTTAAAAAAGGGCGTTAAAATAATAAGACATATAAAGAAAATAGAAGAGAGAGACGGAAAAAATTTATAAAAGTCGTATTATACTCAAGTCTCTACTGTTTTTGCGCTCATTTTTGTATTCACTTACCAGGTAGGTTTGTTTTATCAGTTTAAAATTATTGCAATTATTATTATCTAAGTTGGTCGAAGTACCGGGTGCATTGAAAGTGATTTCTTACGCTTCTTTAATGATATTATTAGAGAAAAAAAATTGATATTTTTTGTAGCTAGCTATTCTAGATTTATTCCAGATGCGCACTTTTACCCTTCACTTATTGGCTTGCTCCTCTGTTACTTTACCTTATTTTTTATTTTTGTTTGCTTGCTTTATTATATTGGTTTGTCTACTGTTTATGTTTTTGTTCTCATATAATTTGTGTACGTGGATGATGTGGCATGTGGCTTGTACATCTTCACGTTGAACGTTGAGTCCCTTCGGTCCTATTTCAATCTTATTGTTATTTTTAGGTAAACTAAATAGTAAATCTGATAAACTTTCCCTCATTGAAACATAGATTGGTTTAGGTGAAGCTGATTTGTATAACATCCATAATTATAATATCGATGCTTTTCTTCAAAAACCACGTAAGTCGGACTTACGCAAAATTCACTTTTAAGTGGTTTCCTATGTAAAAAAAAATCGAGGAATTCGATTTTGAAAACCTCGTAAGTCCGAATCATCAACTAGCGCTTCTATCCGTAAAAAAAGAAACCTCGTAAGTCTGTCATCAAAAGAAAATACTCGTACCTCTCCTGAAAAATTTATATATTTTGGACTTACGTAAATGGTTTCTTGTGTAAAAAAAATCGAGGAATTCGATTTTGAAAACCTCGTAAGTCCGAATCATCAACTAGCGCTTCTATCCGTAAAAAAAGAAACCTCGTAAGTCTGTCATCAAAAGAAAATACTCGTACCTCTCCTGAAAAATTTATATATTTTGGACTTACGTAAATGGTTTCTTGTGTAAAAAAAATCGAGGAATTCGATTTTGAAAACCTCGTAAGTCCAAATCATCAACTAGCGCTTCTATCCGTAAAAAAAGAAACCTCGTAAGTCTGTCACCCAAAATAAAATACTCGTTCCTGAAAAATTTATATTGGTTTTTGAAGAAAAGCATCGATATGCACTTTGCGCCTAGATCCTGGAAAAGATCTGGTGGTGGAATTTAATGTGATTTTACCCTACCTTATGATCAAACTGAATCATCAGTGAAGTTTTGCGTTGTTGTGATTCATAGGTACTGTGGTGGTTCGTTAGACGTTTTCATAGGGACCTCCAAGAGATTTTTGACTCTGTGAATCAGAGTGTGTTATTTATGGGGGAATTTAATATTAATATACTTGATGATAATAATTTATTTAGTTGATTATGTTTCACTGGTCAGATCTGCTAAATTTACTAGCCTACTGAATGAACCTACCAGGCTAGGGAATGGTAATTCTACTTGCTTAGACCATGTGATGGTTCGTTCCCTACTGGTTCTCGATAATAAGGCTAGAATTTGTCCTGTTGCCTACTCTGACCATCTTGTAGTTCTTTCTTTTATAGTTTGTAGGACAATATACCATTTATGATAAGTATTGTTTATTGCTACTAATAGTCATTTACATAGTGCGTGTGATTATATTTATACTTATTTCTAAGGTGCTTACAGTGCGCTTATTAATGCTAAACAATGTTAAACATTTACGTTACCACATGCCACCACCTTATTTTTTTTTCTCCTCAGTTGTTAATTAAATTATTGATAATGGTGAATTTGAATAAAATGGTGTTATCTGAAAATCTCTCAAGTTATAATTTTGATATATCTACTATTGATATTGATATGCATATGATATCATATTGCTACAGAATGTTATACAGAGTGATGATATTCATCATCATCATCATCATCACTTTATTGTTACTGTGATTTATTCATTTATTTCTTCAATTTCCGTTTCAGGAATCAATATAATTGTAGCGACTCCTGGCAGACTATTGGATCATTTACAGAATACACCAGATTTTCTGTATAAGAACTTGCAGTGTCTTGTTATCGATGAAGCTGATCGCATTTTAGACATCGGATTCGAAGAAGAATTAAAACAGATAATCAATTTATTGCCAAGTAAATATACATACTATTTTCCAGCGTCATTTCGCATACTTATTTCGTGGATGAAGAGAGAGAGGAGGGGGAGGGAGAATGAATGGAAGAAAGAAAGAAGGAAGGTCAAATTGATATCATATATTTGCACTTAGAGCGTAGACAAACGATGATGTTCAGTGCCACTTCTACGGAGAAGACGGAAGCATTAACCAAACTTGCCCTCAAGAAGGAGCCTGTTTATATTGGAGTGGATGATTCGAAAGATAGTGCCACCGTTGAAGGACTGGAGCAAGGTAGTATAGTATCCTTTAACAACTGCTGGTGTTATTTAATTTTGTACTTTCGCATTTCTATCCTGAAGTTCCTAATTTTTGTGTGCAGGTTATGTGGTATGCCCGTCTGAAAAGAGATTTCTTTTATTATTCACATTTTTAAAGAAAAATCGAAACAAGAAAGTGATGGTGTTCTTTAGTTCTTGTATGTCTGTCAAATTTCATCACGAGTTGTTCAATTACATCGATATGCCGGTCATGTGTATTCATGTTAGTTTTATTTTATTTATGATTTTATTTATATGCTAGTTACTTACTCCGATATGGAAATGATTTAATTTGTATTTGTGTTCACGCGCAACTTATCGGCAGGGTAAACAAAAACAGTTGAAACGAACTACCACTTTCTTTCAATTTTGCAACGCGGAAAAAGGTATTTTATTGTGTACGGATGTTGCTGCCAGAGGGTTGGACATTCCTTCAGTTGATTGGATTGTACAATTTGATCCGCCCGATGACCCAAAAGTATGTTTTCAACAGATGACCTTATATGCGCATTCCTTCCTTCTGAAGATGTGTGATCTAACGTCGTCATTTCTGTAATTCAATTTGCAGGAATACATTCACCGTGTAGGCCGTACTGCTCGAGGCGAGAACGCGAGCGGCCATGCGTTACTGATTCTAAGGCCGGAAGAGATTGGATTTTTACGATATTTGAAGCAAGCTAAAATACCTTTGAATGAATACGATATTTCGTGGAATAAAGTCACCGACGTTCAGCTTCAAGTGATTTTCTCATTTATTTAGTTTTTTCTTCAACTCTCGACAGGCGAACAAATAATCTGGTGGACTTTTTTTTTATCGATTTTTTTTTTATCCACCTTTCATTTTCACAAGAAATCATTTATTTGTACGATCCTCAAACTGCCAGCTCGATCAGTTATCAAACTGTAGTGCAGGAATGGAGTTTAGCAAAAAGGTTTCCCATTTGAAGCTGGTGGTGTAATGAATCCGGAATTACCACAGAAAAAATCTCAATGATTTTTTTGTAACTGAGAATTCCAAATTTTCATTTTAAAAATAGCTGAAATTGGTAAAAAAAGTACATATAAGATACTAGCAGAGTTGTGATGTAGAATAAAAGGCGTAAAATATTTTTTATTCTCTGGGTAAAATGAGACATGTAGAATGAGTAGAATAACAGAAAATTTTTGTGGACCAAAAAATTCAGCTGGCAGTAGGTAGATATAGGTTAGGCATTGGGAAATATGATAATTATAGCGATGGTTGTGGTCACAATGGGGGGCTGGGACCTAAAAACCCTCTTTTTTTGAACTTCAAGGAGACCAAAAAAACTCAGTGGGTTGGAAAGGGGGTTGTCCACTAAGGTGGGTCGATTTTCACTTTTTTTTTGAAAATTGAACAGGGGCCTAGTTGAGTCGTTGCAAAATGACCCCAATAGAATGTAAAAAAAAAAATTCATCCCTCAAGGTTAATATTTACCCCTCCCATAATTAGGGCAAAGTTTGCAAATAAGCAAAATTTTTTCAAAAAATATGAAAACATTATGTTAGTTCTATTTGAATTTTTTTTGCGTTTGAGCATCATGTTTTGCCTTCCCAACTTTGTGAAAAAAATAAATTGCCAACTTTTCCTCTATCTAGAGGTTCCAAAAATACCTAAACTATGCGCTAAAATACCCTATTTAACCTGTTTTTCCATTTTATTTACTATCATTAATTGCTAATAATTAATTAATATTGTGTAAGAGGTAAGTAGCTTAGTACAGCCATGAAGAATTCGTTAGTCTTTAGGCGCAAACAATATAAATATAGTGCTCCATTTTAACTTTCAGGGGGGCGGTGTCTCCAAAATAGTCATTATATGAGTATAATTACAATTTACTATTTCTACCTGCCTAAGAATTATTCATATATACGATAATTGACGATTCAATTTGTAAATAACTCCACAATTCTTTGCTTTATACCAGAACTCACCCAGCGTAGGTGGCTGTGCCTCGAGTGCCCCCGGCCAGCTGGGTAATAGGTAAGAATTTGTCGAATAATTGAAATTTTAAAATCTTTTTTAAATTCGAAGAAGGCATCATGGCCCTAATAAGATTAATTCCAAGTATTTTTATGCGTGAGCTAAAACCAAAGAAAGAGGTGCCAGGAGTAGAAATACACAAAACGATATATCTGCGATTAATGAGCAAAAAATAATGTTGAAGAAGTTGAATTTTGATTTTTTTTTCACTGTGGGGGAGCAGCTTCACACAATAACATGAAGGTGTGTGATAGGAATTTAAAATATTTATTGTTTTTTACGCTTTTCATTGTATCAAGAGTGAAAAAATTCAAAAATCAGTAACTTCTTCAACATTATGTTTTGCTCATTAATTGCGGATATATTTTCTTTCTCGAGTTCTTGTGGGATCATATGGAGGGCGGTTTTTTCAATTTCTAATTTTTCAAAAATCTTAATTAGCTTTTATTGTAGTAAATTTTTTGTATTCAGTTTGGGGAAAAAATCAATATTACAAACGTTTCATTATTGAAGAAAATGACTGGGCACTCAAATATATTTTTTTTTTTTTAAATAGAAGGTCACGTAGAGAAAAATCAAGTATTTCATTTTCATTCTCAATCTCAGCCAATACCATCCTAGATCGTTTAATGAGCTAAGAATTACCTTTGTACACATGTATTGGAACAACAACATTCCAAACAATGTAAGGTTACACATCAGAATCGCTTTCAATGCTTACAAATATTCTTACAGATTATCTTTAAAGAGCAACAGGAGGTTTGTTTGAGTTTCTTCCCATACTTGTATCAGTGCATTTTCTAAACACAATTTTTATAGGGATTTTTTTTTTGCCATGCATGATTCCAGTGTAAATATGTCTTTTTTCGGTAGAATACTTTACATTCATTTTCAAGTAAGTCGTTTTTTCTATTGTTATCGTTATTTTTATTTGAGTTTTTGAAGCTGTAAAATATTATTGAGCTATTTTTGCGAATAAACCAAAAGGTAAGAAATTATAAGCGAAAAACTGACTTTGGGGGCTAAAATCCACCATATCAGGAGTCGCACATGCCAGATTCGCATGGACTTTTAGTACGTTGTTAAATATACTATACCAGACGTATATACCAAATTTCAGCTTGATAGCCAACTTAGCAAGCAAAACACTACCTGTACTATTATTAGTATTCCAATTAATGTGTCCCAAAATTTTATTTTCGCCCTAAATTTTCTCAGATAAGGTCAAAAATGGTTTTCCTTAGGATTTTTGAATTCTACGCGAAGTTTTAACCCACTTTGATTGGTCGCAAGGTTACTTTTTGAAAAAGTTGAAGAAATGGATTTTTAGCTGAACTTACATACATGCGCAACTTCAATATGCAATTACTAGGTATTGTGACCACAAACTTTTAAAAACGAGGGTTCGGTAGATTCGAAATGCGTTCCTTTACTTATGTGTGAGTGATTTTTTGGATCCCCGGGCATAATTATACTCATAGAGCAATTTAAGTGTGAAAAATGGCAAAAATTGCATAAAAACTGCAATAAAATGCTGTTGTGACCGCAGCCAGTAGATTTAAACTCATATTCATTGGACACCCCCTTTCTAACCCCGTTGAGTTTTTTTGGTCTCCTTGAAGTTCAAAAAAGAGGGTTTTTAGGTCCCGGTCCCACCCCCTCCCCCTTTGTGACCGCGACCACCATCGCTAAAATTATCGTATTTCCTAATGTCAAACCTATATCTACCCATTGCCAGCAGAATTTTTTGATCCGCAAAAAATCCTGCAGGTTGAACACTTTTTCGAGATGGGCTGTAGACTATAAGGAATGGAACCAAAAGATACCCTCCCTTGATCTCAATTCTCAAATCAAATTACCAATTAAACATGCTCCAATATATTAAATTAGTCGTAATTGTACCGTTATCACTGTTTGTTTCTAAACCCTAGAATAAATTTTTGACACCGAATATTAATTTAATTTTCAAATATTCGGAATATTTCTAGTTAACACGTTGACAGTTGACACTTGGACTTGACAGAGAATAATTAAAGAATTGAAAACAGAAAAAACGGTAAAATTATGTTGGTTTTTTGGCTTTTTGAATGGAAATTTCGCTCATTCTACATATTCTACACATTCCACGCATTCTACTCATTCTACATCTATTTTACACCAGGTATAGAATAGGTTATTCTAGGCAGAGATTCCCATCCCTGCATGCTGGAGTATCTTGAAAGCGGACTTCACCTTATTATGCTATTTAAAAAATGATTATTCAAACATGATAGTTTTTTTATGTCAAGGCTATACTTTTTGTTTACATTTTAACAAGAAAAGGTTCGTTTTGAACGTCAACTTCAATCGGTTATTTCTCCCTAAAAACTCGATATAACTTATTCCGACCAGTTTTATTTTATTTATTAATGTTTTAAAAAGACCTGACTTTTGAGATATTTTCGAATATTTCCTTTCCTTTTGATTTAAGAAGAGTTAGGTGGGTAAGAATTCGCGAGATATGGCAAAATTTTAAACGTTAATCATTCGTTTTAGAAATGACATATCGAAAATTTCTCGAAATACAAGTCTTAAATCTAATTCTAAAGAAGGTATTTAAAAAAAAAAAAAAAAAATTGGAAAAAAGTTGAATTTCCATCAAGAAAAAACTGATCAAAAATTGGAAACTTTTGTTGAAATTGGTCGAAATCGTTCGCTATAAGTACAACTCTTTGATGTATTCAGATCTTGAACGATCATTAAAATCGCACAAGTTCGTTCAAAAACGTCTCATCAAAATGTAAACATGAAGTATCCCCTTAATAAAGTTTCTAAAATTCATTATTTTTGGCCCTTACCGTGGTGAGTTCGGTCATTTACAGCAGTGAATTTTCCTATCCATATATAAAGCATTGGAACTATGGAAAGAAGTGCAAGTATTCCTAGGACTACGTACGCTTCTACCTAAACACGAACCTAATGATAGTTTCGCAATCATTTGTATGAATGCGTGAAATGCGTGTTTCAGCTATTTTCTTTCATGTTGTTTGAATGGAAATCCCTTCTCCTCCACTCCTCTCTGCTTTAGTCGATATTAAGTTGTTGAGCTCATGTTTTAGGATTGCAATTTTTTTGCAATCTTGAAAAATTCCTAGTTTGTTTACCGCGATAGAAAAAAAAACACACACACTTATTATGCGTTTGGGCACGAAATGTTTTTGGACATGAACACAAATATTAAATAGTTATTGACTGGTTGGTTAAAGAAATTAGTTAACTTCATGCGCTATTCTTGTGTATATGATTACATGTTGTTTAAATCTTATTTTAAATTGTTACCAAAAAATATCGCATTACATGTTCATTTTTTCTTCTATTTTTCAGTTGCAAGAGTTGATTAGTAAGAATTATTTTCTTCATACTTCTGCCAAAGATGCGTTCAAATCCTACATTAGAGCCTACGATGCGCACAATTTAAAAGAAATTTTCAATGTGGAAAATGTAGATTTAGCAAAAGCTGCATTATCATTTGGTTTCACTGTGCCTCCAGCGATCGATTTAAGTGTTGGTTCAAGCAAACAAAATCGACCGCGCAAAAGGCACGGTGGTGGTGGATTTGGCTATTTTAATAGTTTGAACAAAAAATTTAAATCAAACCCTCACATTAATTATACACAATCTCATAGTAGAAGTAATAAAAGATGATCATTTTATATTGGTGTGATTTCATTTTTTTATTTCTCGTAATTTGTTGTTGCATGTTTTATCGCCTCAAATTACATGTTTTATGTAGTACAACAAAATGGGTAAGTATGGGTAAGCATACGTTTGTTAGAAGGAGGTGGTTGGAGGGAAGAACTACGAAGATTAAAAATTACCTGTGCTATAAAGGAACATGTTTTTATCGATTCAAGATACCTAATTTGAACAATTTGCGGTAAAAATTTGAAAAAATTCAGTTTTTCAACATTTGACGGCCCAAATTTAGAGTTGACAATTAAAGTTCGGCATTTTGAATACGATATTCGGATTCAGGATGAAATACTGCTGCTTTTTGACACCTCGCTTGCTATTCTCCCTTAAAATCATTATTAGGGAGCTCAGCTCCGCAAAAAGTCCTAAAAAAGGGAGTTGATTATTTCCGTCTAAAATTTACCTATACATTTTTTCTATTGATTTTTCAACATGGCAGTTTTTTCATATTTTAAAGAAGAATAATTACGCTACGTGTTATATGAAAATTATATTTACTTATTATGAGCGAGAAGAAAACAATAAACAAAAAATTTACAGTCTAGTCTAATAAAAAATGAAAAATTCACATATTAAGCTGGTCAAGTAGAAAATTAAAACAAAAAAAAAGAAAAAATTAAATTCATAAATATGTGAAATAAAATTTGGTTTATTAAACTATTTTTCATTTTACACGTTTATCAATTTTTTGTTTTTTCAACTTTTCTAGGTACAGTTGGGAATTTTTTGTTTATCATTATTATTATTATTAAGGAATATTTCAAATGCGTAAGCGGGTGCTTTATAGTTCATTGCTCGTTATTCCCTATCTTGACGCTGCGTGTGGCAATACATACCTTGACATTATAGAAAACGACTATATAATAAGCGATGTTCATTATATGCATAAGATTGGATATTCACATTATTTTTTAATTATTGCATAATATTTTTATGTAATTCTAGTCTTTGAGACTCGTCAATTGCAGCGACTTTTTTGCGTAAATGGGTGGGAAAACCTTCCTTGCCGTAGCCTCACGCTGCTATTGGTGCATAGTGGCGTAATGACTTCATATTTTATTGAAATATATGCGTTTCATACGTGTAACTTCCTTACCATAAGACATGCGGAACGCATGTTGCGCAAATTACCATTATCATTATTATTATTATTATTATTATTATTATTATTATTATTATTATTATTATTATTATTATTATAACGGAAGCGTAACTCTGTTTACAAAACAAGAGTAAAAATCCAAATTCAGCGTTTAATGTGAAACAATCGTCAATAATATGTACGAACATATGAGCGGTAATTCGATGCTCAACGACAGATTTGATTTTTTTCTCCTGTGGTGCGATTACTTGGTAACTTTTGTGTGACATAAATACTCTATAATGAGTTCTGGAATTTGTGTCGTGATTATGATCGCTGTAATACTTTTAATTTCACGCAACACTTTATATTGCTGGAAGTTTAGTATTTTGGGATTGGACGAAGATGAAATCACTTTGTCAAAAGTAACGATTTACGGTTTGAGAGCTTTTGTCGCTGTTCCTAGAGTGCACAAGAATCAAACATTCACGCTGATAGAAGTTCCTTGGCCAGAACATTCCGCATTATCTGTCATCAGACCATTTCCTAATCCTGAGTCGCAGGTTCGTACAAAGGCTAGTGACAATTCGAACTTGCATGCACCACCTTTTCTAAAGAATTACGAAATTCTGTGTGTGGGTATCTACCTTGATGATGATCAATCAGTCAAACATCAATATTTTTTTGAACAAAAAATAAAAGTACAAATAATGTGTAGAGTAATAGAAACTAATATAGTAATAATATTAACAACAACAATTAAAAAATAGAACCAAATACCGAACCCGAAACATACGCGTAATGATGGACGTTCGCATTATAATTCGTGTCATGTTTTAGTAGAATGTTGGCGATTGTCGCAAACTCCAGTCCGCTGTTACCATGGATTGCGATATGAAAGGTCGTTTGTATGTTTTGGATGAGGGACTGAAAAATGTTTGCCCGCCAAAAATTATCGTTTACGACTTGAAAATTAATAAAGAAGTAAGATCTAAGCTCTGATTTTAGACTTAAATGTGTATTCATAGATGCTAATTTTTCATAAAAAGTAATCTTGTGAAGGAAAATTTGAAAAAAGGCACCTCTATAAGGTTTTTGAAAAGGGCTTTAAAAAAAACACCTTTTTTTTTATTAACTATGTATATACGTCATCGATTTAAAAAAATTTTAATAAGAATTGGACCCGAACGCAAAGTGGCTGACATCTTTTGAAATTTCTTCTATTAAGATTTTGAAATCTTTCCCACTTTTCATGATACGGTGTTACCAACAATTTTTTTTGAGCATTATAGAAAAATTTTGGATATAAAACCTAAAATTGTAAAATTTTTATTTTACATGATTTTTATTATAACAGACATATCCATACATTGTCACCCATCGAAACGGGAAAAAACTTACAAGAAATCAAAATCATTGAGAAATTTTCATGCACATAGAAATCGTCAATCTGCAACTTTTCAACCGCTAGGTAGGGCGATCAAGATGGCCTCCAGTCGATCTGCTTATGGGCTAGTGAGATGTAAAAACTGAAATTGGGCCCTTCTAATAGCCCAGTGTGGTTATGGTTATGAATCAATCCAGAGGCTATAGAGAGGAAAAACCATGTTCTTTCGAAAATGACCCTATTATGAGCACCTCTATCCTCCCCCCAAATGGTCCGTGGGTCCTGAAATTTTGCATGGGAACTTTCAACTAAAGGATAATCACCAGCTGAAATTTAATCTTAATTGAAGAATATTTTTTCTTTCTCTTTCCACCCTAATACTTATACTTATAATGTTATAAAGGCAGAAGACGTGTGTAGCGTTTACTACGTATTATACGAATACTGAAGATTTTCTTCAAGACGAAATCATTACGATAGACTGTTAGCTGAAGGGGAGTGAGGGGAAGGGCTGAATGTTGCGCTACTCGTATCAGTGGTGTATTAATTGTTTTTTTTTTTTTAATTTTTAAATGAAAAATGAAATTATTAGCATCCGAAAAGTGGAAAAAATCGATTATATGTTACGTTTTTCGCATTTGGCGGTCCACTACATTTTTAAATCTCAAAACTGAATACGTAAGATAAACCTACATAAAAAAACACGTTTTTAGGATACTTTAACAAAGTGGTCGTTTTTCGCTATTAAGGTATTTTTTACAGTTAAGAATTTCGAATGGCCGAAACCCCATGAAGGAATGAACCAAAATTGCTCAAAATTATATCTTAGATACACCACTACGATACCTACCTATGTGCGAAAGAACAAAAAATTTCCTTCATTCTGAACGAAATGAAAAATTTTGTGAAAAAATGACAATAAAAATGGGTGTGGAACGGGAATGGAGGAGGGTAGGGGTCTAAAACTTGGCGAAAAATTTTTTGCAGTCTAAGCACACCACGTAGGGGGTATAGGAGCCAAAAAGCGCTTGGGTGCCGAAATCACCCCTTATTCGGGTATACCCTTTATGCACATTCGCGCATTCGGTGAATAACGAATGTACGTTTATTTACATTGTTTTTTTTTTCTCCTTGAAATTTCTAAAGTCAAAATTGAATTAGATTCTGATTTAAATTTTTATTTTTTATTTTTAAATCATTATTTATGTAATTTTCTTTTTATTGCTTTTCAACGTTTTGTTTAGTAACTTTTATACTTTTAGACTTTAATTAGCGGTTACTTACCTGTGTTCCAAATTCAATAATGAACAGTGGTGGATTTAGGCATGGGCAGAGAGGGCAGCTGCCCATGGCGGCAAAATTTCAGGGGGGACAAATGTTGATTTATCTTGCTGCCTTTTAAATGTGAAATGTATTATGATGATTAACTGAAAAAAAATTATGGTAGTCATTTGGATGAACTTATAACATATTCAGAAATCAGTTTAAAAATAGATTATAAAAAATTGAAAATTGTAGTAAAAATGAAAAAAGTATGTTTTTTTCAGCTGAGACTAACTTAAGAACAATAGTAGGTATGTAATTTTTTTTCACACCTAGCGCTGAATGGTATTCACTTGAAATTCGCTCAAAATTTTGTGAGAGATTCTTCTCAAAAATGCGAAAAAAATTCCTTCTTTCTTTTTTCGATACAATTCAAAATGACGCATGAATAAAATTTTGAGGAAGGCTGGAAAAGTGGCAAATAGCTCAAATCTTCTGTTTGCGATCTCATACGAAAGAATGAATCACAGAGACCAACATATCCAAATTTCAGTTTCCTAAACACATTTGGAGGAGGAGTTGGAACAGAAAACGGCTTTTTGAGAAAATTTTGATTCATGAAATTTTTTAACTCTTCCACATCTCCTCACCAAATCGACCTAGAGCGCGGTCAAACTTTGTGTGTGTGGTTACTTGATGAACAGAATATGACCTTTTGAATTTGGATCGATATGAATGCAGAAGGACGCATTATCAAAATTTAAGTTGAGCTTGAGGAACCTCAAATTGGTGGAAATGTAAGTAATATTAATTCATTCGATTGTTGGTGATAAGAAGTGTATTATATCCGAAATTTACTTTCACAGATGATATTGGAGGAGAGAAGGAGGGGTCATCCACGAGAGGTTGAAATTTTTTCCTTGAGCCGAAGTGACTAACCTATTTTCATTTTAGCTTCATATGTGCATTTAGAGAGGAGTTAGAGGAAAAAACCGCTTTTGAAGTGGAAAGAAAGGGCAAACTTCGTGTGTAGGGTTAGTTAATAACCAGAGTATGACCCCTTCAATTTAATTCAAAATGGACTAAAATGACGAATCGTAAAAATTTGAAGATAATTTGAGTAACTTCAAGCAGACGTAAATCGAAAAATATGTGTTCATATACTTGTTGCATGGAAAGAAACACTACATTTTTTCGGAATTTAATTTCTTAAGTGGTTTTTGGAAGAGGTGGGGGTAGAGCTTTTAAGACTTGGCATTGGTTGTGGCTTGTAGACACGAAGGGCTTAGCAACATTATATCCAAACCTGATCAAGCCTTAGTTAAAAACTTAGCTCTTGTAATGCGACATGGCTGCTTACTTAATTTCTTTTGTTCGAGGCATAATAATAAAATTTGCAAATTGCAAAAAGAAAAAATTATAATAATGAATTAATGAATGAAAAATACGTATTAAATTGAGGACATAGACGTTTAAATGAGTCAAAATACGAATGAAATAAATTATATATATAAATACTAAGCAGTGAACATTTCAGAAGTAGATGCTAAACATGCTAAACATGAAATAACTTTAAAATATTGGTTATACGTTTCACCACAGCTTGACCTTGGATATTTAGAATGGTGAAAAAACGTAAGCAGCCATGCAGCATTACTGGAGCTGAGTTTTTAACTGGAGCTTGTTTTGATTTACTAATAACCTTGCTTAACCGTTCATGACTACAGGCCACACCCAATACCAAGTCTGAAAACCCCTACCCTATCCTTTCCAAAAACACTTAAGAAGTTGAATTTGGCACAGATGTAGTATTTCCTGCCATGAAATAATCATGTGAACACATACTTCTCAAATTATAACTATTTGAGGGTCCTCAAATTATCTTCAAATCTTGATAATCCGCCATTTTGGATCTATTTTGACTCAAATTGAAGAGGTTATATTCTGGTCACAAACTAATTCTACACACAAAGTTTGACCACCTGCAGCAATTTCCACTCCAAAAGCCGTTTTTTGCTCTAACTCCCCTCCAAAATCACTGAGGAAGCTAAAATCAAAATACGTTTGTCACTTGGGCTCATTTTATCATATTTACATAGCAATAAAAAATTTTCGACCCCTCCTGTACCCCCACCACTATTTTAGGTTGATAACCCCGCCTTCCCCCCTCCAACATAATGTATGGAAGTGAATTCGGGATATAGTGTACAACTTATCCCCAATAACCATATGAATTCATATTAATTAAATTTTTACCAACTTGAGGCTCCTCAAGCTCTACTCAAAATTTTGATAATCCTTCATTTTGGATCCATTTTGATCCAAATTCAAGAGGTCATATTCTGGTCACCAACTAACCTCACACACAAAATTTGACCTCTTTAACTTGATTTGGTGGAGAGATATGGAAGATTCAAGAAATTTCATGACTCAAAACTTCCTCAAAAAGCCATTTTTTGATCTAACTCCTCTGAATATGCACTTAGGAAGTTGAAATTTGGATATCTTAGTATCCGTGACTCACTCTTTCATATGAAATCAAAAACGAAAAATTTGAGCTATTTGCCCTTTCTCCAGCCCCCCACAAAATTTGAATGATCCGCCATTTTGAAATTTTTCGGAAAAACAAAAAAAGCACTTCTGCGCATTTTCAAGAAGAGTTCCTCACCAAATTTTGAGCGAATTTTATGAAAACTCGCCGGTGCTACGCGTGATGGAAATATATATATATAAATAGTGATCTATGGTCAAAGTGGCATCACTTTGCACATTCCTCAGAAGTGCATCTAATGTCACGTTAACGACACCACAGTGGCGAACGGAATGTATAATTTCATAGGTTTTCTTGGAAACAAATTTTTAAAATGATGCCACTTTACCTGTAAATATCAAAAAAATGAGGCTACTACGACCGTAGACCGAAAAAAATTTTTTGTATGAAAAATAGAATATTAGTGGTAAAGTGGCATCACCTAAATACCACACCAGTGACGTCATGACACATAGCTGAATCGATGAGCAATGTGATGGTAAAGTGGCATCAAAAAAAAGATGCCACTTTGTAAAAAAGATGCCACTTTACCTGTAGACGACGAAAAATGATGCCACTTTATCCATAGATAAATCTATATATATATATATATATATATAGAGGTATACCACGACTTATACATTCCCATTTCGTGAAGTCACACGGTGTTGTGAGACCCGTTTCGACGATGTGAGACCCAACTTCGGGTCTCGGTACGTTTCGCTGTACTAATCAGCTTTCTATGCGTGTTGCACACTCTGCAACGCATAGGCAAATTTTTGCTCGGGCCTCGGAAAGCATATATACTCTCTGCTCTTATACATATTCAGTTCATACATTTCCACCCTAGAGCGCGCTGCAAAATTGTATAAAAAAAGATTTGCCACCGACGTTCTGAGACCCATTGACTTGGCAACGTTGCATCGAAGCAAATGTATTTGGGACTGTGTGTCTTTGAAATCGACAAGTGCAAATATTTCATAAGTTTTAATTACAGTTTTTTTCTCGAAATATTGCGCGGGATGGTGAGAAATTTATTCCTTTCTAGAACCTCAAAGTAAGTAAATTTATGTTCATTTTTTCATTCTCTCGGCAATTAAGTAATAAGATAAAATCTTCGTTTTTAGAATTGATCATATACCATGAACACAAGATGGAATGGACTCGTGATAGATGCCAGTTTAAAAAACGAAGCTCATGATTATACTCTTTTTTTCTATCATCTCAACATTATTAACAAAATATTATTATTTTCAGCTTTGATCAGATGTGGGAAGGGACAATGAAATTATTTGTATTTGTGTTGGATGGTAATTTTGAATGGCAAATTGATAACAACCTATCAAGGTAAGAATTATATTCTATAAATTATAAAAATATCAAACGGTCATTCTATGTTACTTAAATCAACGATTTTACCTCCAAGTTTTCAATTTCGCTTATTTTTTTACGAGGGGCAAAACTATCATCAGTTATTCAATAATATAAACAAAAACAAATTCATTTTTGAAATTCGGAGCCTGAATTTTAATTTTGTTCCTCCCCCCACCCACTTTAAGAAGATTTGGTTCATATTTTACTCAAGAAACATCTACGCGATGATTAGAACTCCAATTCAAAATTTCTGCTAAAAGTGCCTTATAATGTTTGATGAGCAATGAAAATACAAAAATTCACGCTGAATTTGTTCTTTAAATGTAATTTTAAATCTGCCGATCAAAAAAGAACGTTTAAATTACTATATGAACAAAAAGAACACATTTTTTTGCCACATCCCCAAATTTGATTAAAAAAAGCTGAAAATCTGTGTAATGCATGCAGGGGCGTGCTCACCGTGTAACGACTCAGGGTAATATCCTGGGACCCCGAGGAGTAGGCCCCTTTGGAGTGGGGCCTCTTTTAGCATAACAAGAAGTGTATTTAAGTCGTACAATTCGGTAGAAATAAAGGTTATAAAATAGTAAAAAACTTCATCAAATTTATCTTTATGCCCTTAATAAATTCAATTCAACTCAACTGCTTAAGTATACCTAATATTGGTAGCACGTACCTACTCTTCAGGAAATTTTTACTTGTACTAAAAGCTGTGACGAAACTACCAAAACTAACGAAAATAAGGCGTTTATGGCTTTACAAATTTTTATTATGATGACCAGATATGATTTGAAAACACATTTTCCAAAAACTTTTTAAATTTACAAGGCCGTATGCAATGCATATTACCGATTTCCTCAGCCTCCACAGGGGTTTGAACCCCTATAAACAGCTGAAAGAAAATGATTAAATATTTTTATAGGAAATTTTGATAAATAAATTTGCTATAGGATTTATTTACTTGTGTCGGTTATTGTAAGCGAGCAAAGTTCAAAAAACTGAGTTGGGGAGTTCAAAGCCTCGTAGGGGGCTACGCATCACGGCTACATATGGGGAGTTTTAGTATTTTGTTCATGCCTATACTCTTGACCAACATCCCGAAAATCTGCTCG
Source organism: Phenacoccus solenopsis (assembly GCA_009761765.1). NCBI lineage: Eukaryota > Metazoa > Arthropoda > Insecta > Hemiptera > Pseudococcidae > Phenacoccus > Phenacoccus solenopsis. The sequence goes on from CM019753.1 coordinate 52,797,214, forward strand.
ATAAACGCTAATATAAGTTTCTAAATAATCTTACACTTCAGTTTTTGGAGACAGGAAAAAAACAACCAAACTTTCTTGAAGAAAATTTAAGGTAGATCATTTTTTTATTAGCCATTTTTTCGTATCTCTCCTTACGAGGAAGAAAAACACAAAAATCTATGTTCAAAAAATGATAAATCATTATACTGCTTGATGCGTCTTCTTCAAGATCTCTTTACTAACTTATGATGAATGGTACAAAAAATGTAATGCAATATTTTTACGAGAAATTTGGTGTAGAATAATTTTGTGTGGTAAGAATGTTTTCGTATTTGGCACTATAACCAAGAAAAATGCAAAAAACTCACAAATGTACAACAATTGAGTCATTTTACCTAATGGGCCATCTTCAAAGTTTTTTTGTTGTCGAACTGTGAATGATAGAGAAAAATGCGTTAAGCATAATTTGTAGGTAATTTGATGTAGATTAATTAATTATATATCTAATTTACTTGTAACAGTCACTGTAAGTAAAACTAGCTTTTGCGGGGTTCTAACTCCCATAGAGGGCCACACGTCACCGCTACATGAGGGGAGTTTTAGTATGTCGTTTGTGGTATTACTCCTGACAACCATACCAAAAATTAGTGTAACAACAATTATTTCCCAAAACGAGCCAAATTATGTCTAGAATGCCTGGATGCAGGGACGTATGGAAAGGAGGGAGGTGGGAGGGATGAGCTCCTCCTTGGCTTTTGAAAGGTTGGTAAATTTGGAGTTTTAGCGTAAAGTTGGTTAACTTGACCACTAGCACTAATAAGTACTTAGTATCAAAAATAAGGCAGATAAATTTTCTTAAACAAAATATTGTAGTTTTTGAAATTGCCAGCTTTTGGAATTTACCAACTTGCCAATTTATATGTAAGTGGAAAAAATTTCTTTTGCGCTTCGCGCGTTGTATTTCTTACGATTTAAAAAAAATTTAAAGAGGTAAAAAATTACAAAATAGCCTAAAATACTGAAATTTACCAATATTAACCAAGTGTGGAAGAAAATTTATCAACTTGTATAAATGATGAAAAAATTTCTTTCACGCTTCGCGCGTTGTTTTTGTTACGATTTTAAAACATTATTTTTAACTTTTAATGCGTTGTATTTATTTTTACCCATCATACCACTAGGATGATGTTCTCAATAGAGTAATATGAAGAATGACATTTCGATTGTTTTTTCTTTTAGGCGTTGTACGAGCATCATAAGAAATATCATTCAGGACTACACCTATCGTTGAAATTTACTAAGATGATACATTTTTTTTAATACTAATTCCATATTATCGATGAAAAATTGCAAATTTGCTGAAATTAAAACATTCTAACGTTAGAGCAAAAAAAAAAAAAAAAGGTAAAAGTTGGCAATTTCTGGTTTTCTCCCCCTCCCCCCTGAAGAATGTCCTTAGTACGCTGTTGCTTGGATGTTGACTAATAAAAACAAAAAATTCCAGAAACAATTATTGTTTAATGAAATAGTTTAATGTTAAGTAAAATGGATGTTATACCTATCAAAATTTAAAATTTTTTATTTCTCCATATTCAAATTTTTTGCTTCTTCGCTTAGCTTTCTAATTCACTCAAAAAAAGTTGGAAATTTTAACCGGGGGCCCATGGTCTCTTGGGGCCTCTTCAAGGTATTTATCCTGGGGCCCTCAAATGGCTGAGCACGCCCCTGCTTTCGTATCTTCTGACCGACAAATATATTTCACATTATTGTAAAATTTTACGAGAATACACTTTTCTGCTGCCATACCTTCTTCAAATTAACGTCACAGCACCATATTCTTTGAAAATTACGACAATGAGTAGATCACGTTATCACATCAAAAACGCATAACAATAAAATCACGTTGTCGAAATACGAACGATCCTCCCGATGCGCGGACTGGAAAGTACTGCTCACCCCCCTATGATCTGATATGCGAACACGTGCGATTGAAATGCTGATGCAATAATTACACGAAAATGGGTTGAAAGTTGTCATTTTACTGTGATTTGTACTGATGATAGATTATTGTCTTTTATCGCAAATATTTAAATCGATTCGGAATGAAAAATTATTATTTCATCTTGCATGAATAAAATTGAATTATCCATCTGACAAAAATGAGAATTTTCTCGAAACATCATTAAAGCATTTTTGTTCATGTGATTTTTTTAAGATGCATCAGAGACATTTTGCATACTAAATATGATATTAAATAAAAATTATTTTTCTTTTCAGGAACGTTAACCCAATTACGAACAAGCAGAAATATCCACATCTCTGGTGCACAAGTTCAATTTGAATTATAAACATAATGAAGTTCGTACATAAAATTAAAGTATTTGACAAGATAAAAATTTTATGGAAACGGAATTAAAAATTATTTGTTTATTTATCGCTTTTTATTTTTATTTTTTAATCAAGATTTATTAAAACTTTATTGCGTATTGAATTTGATGTTGATTGAAAATTGTTTTTCATTTCAGGAATGTACATGCGAGATGAAAATCATGTTCTAGACACGAATCGAATTTGGAATGTAAACGTGATGAAATACATGCTATAAAGAAAATATAATTTATTCAATTGTATAGTCATTTTATTTGGCAACGTTGCTGGGTCTCAGATAATCGACGAAAAATCTGTAGTGGGTCTCGGAACTACGTGTAAAACCTGAAGGCCTCACAACACCGTAGAAAATCATTTATACTCGTATGTTTGAATACGTCGATTTTCTACCCCTCTCAGGTTGCTGGCATTGGCGCGAATAAATGACGCATATAGGTCTAACTCTCATCCTCGTATCTATAATAGAAAGGGTGGGTCTCGGTCCGTCCAGTTGATATACCGGGTCTCATAAAGATAGCGGTACAAATATATATATATATATATATATATAGATTTATATTTCCGAAAGGTGAGATCCAAAATATACATTTCGTGGAAAGGTGAGCTCCGTTTTGGAAAGGTGAGATCCGAAATCGGATCTCACCTTTCTTAGCGTGTATATCGAGTTTTTTGACATCAGGATACCATCAGGAATGCATTGCCCAATTTTTGCCCGGATCTCATCTTTCCACTTTTTCGGCCAACATATACGAAGTCAGTTCGACGTTTGTTTTGCAGAGAGCGCTCTACCAGAGTATATCTAAGTGTTACGTTTCGAAACAGATGAGATCCGCGCATTCGGCAACAACGCGGATCTCATCTTTCCGTTCCTTATATTCGGTATTGAATCACGAATACGTTATACTTTAGGCAGCAAGACGTTTTGAAATAAAATCAAATTAAGTGTTTGTTATGAAATCAAAAACAGGTCTATTTTGCACTACCTTAAATTACTTAAAGATAACTCTTCCAGTTAGCAACGAGAAAATAATCGTGTGAAACAAGAGTCCGTTTACCAACTGTAAAATACTTTAAAATAAATTTTAAATCATTTTGTAAAAATTATTTATGTTGTTAAGACACTTTGACAAAATAAGCACTTTAAATATAAAAATAAAACAAGATTCGAGAAAAATTTTGAACTTCCAGCTGACTTCATGGAAAAAAAAATCAGAAAGTCTTTAAACTTGAAGGTAATCTTTGAAAAACTAAAAATAAATTGAGATTCGAAAAAAAAAACGCGAACTTTAAGCTGAATCTAAAGGAAAAAGAGAAGCAAAATTCAGGATATTTCAAATTTTGAGGTAATCTCTAAGAAAACTAAAAATAAAATGAGATTCGAGAAAAATGTCAAACCTTGAGGTTAATGCTAAAAATCATCATTTTTCGAAAAAAAAAAACAAGAAGAAATTGTAGAAAAATCAAGCTTATGAATAAAAAAATTAGATGCAAAAAAAAAACGAATCTTCTTGAATGGCTAAAATTCACATAAAATTGTTATTTTCAAGAAAAAAAGTTTTTCTTCAGTGTTGTTTTACGTATTTAATTTTAAAAACTTTTGACACAAAAACACTTTATTTTTAAATATCGATACTGTATTATTGCACTGAAAAGGTCTGTTTGCCGAAAACGCGTTATGTATCGATATTTAAAAATAAAGTTTTTTTGTGTCGAAAGCTTTAAAATTAAAAACTGTTATTATTTGCGAGAGCACGTGCTCACTTTGCCGGAAAAAATTAACAACCAGGGAGAAAAACAAGAAAAAAATTAAATATCAAGTTTTAAATACATAAAGCGAATACACATTTATACTGTCCCTTAAGGTAGCACCATATTTCAAGATGTCGAATTTTCATGCTCACTCCCCCTCAAGTTATTCATTTTGGACTCAAAATAAACCTTTAAAAATTTCATAACTTAAGAATAATATTAACACGTGTCGAGCGGAGCTTGAAGTTTTCCCATTTGTATTTATGCTTTTCTAAAGTCTCAAAAATTACTCACTATTAGCTGTTTTTCTTGACATAATTTACGCTATAAATCCTGAAATAAAAGCTGCAATTGTTCTAAAATGCCCATTTATTCCCTGAGGGGAGAGAGGTATTTCCTCAAAATTTGCAAAAATGTATAGAATTATAATTCTGGGAAAACTGCCATGCTATACAAATTTTAAAGAATTTACTTTACGAACAAAGTTTAACTTTTGTGTTTTATTTTTTAATTATTTTATTTTAAAAACTTTACTTTACTTTTTTCCATTAACTTGCCGTATTCTGCAACGAAGGCCAGAGGCGGTGTTTAGATTTTGGATAGGAGGTTGGTAGCTTTAAGGAATTTAAACAGGTTTTCTATTGTTGTTGGGTTGTTTAGGTAGCTGATTTGTTATATTTTTTTCGATAACTTCATATAGAATTCTTTTCAGAAAAATCAAAATTTTATTATATATTTCATTTTGATACACCTACTTGACCAAAAAAAAAAATTGAGGTGTGAATTCCATTTCTATATAACTTCAATATCTGAATCAGAGAACCTCTTCCTACTGTCTTAGATTATTTGAAAATGAAAAAAAAGTGAGCAGCCATGCCGCATCACTGGAGCTCACTTTTTAATCGGGGCTTGATTATATTTGGAGGTAATATTGTCAAGTGAACTTCTCAAACTTATAGCCCATATTCATCACCCCTTATCCGTACTAAAAACACCGAGAAGTTTAATCTGAAATATGTAGAATTTTTTGTCCTCCAAAATTGGAAAAGTTCATACTTTTCAGTTGCTTAAAGCTTCTCAAGCTTGACTCAATTTTGGACATACGCTATTTGGGATCCATTTACAATCGATTTCAACTTAAATTCAAGGGGCTCATATTTTGACACCAATCAAATCTACACACAAGGATTGACCCTTCTAGGTTAATTTGATGAGGAAATATGCGAGATTCATGAAATATCACATTGTGATTTCCCCTCCAAAAGCCGTTTATTTTCGTTTTTTCGTTTACTCCCACAAAATGTTGAGGACAACCACCCTCCTCATTCCGCTTCAAAATCACATGTGAAATTAGCATACAGCATACTTCTCATCGTTATTAATCATTCAAATTCATATTTTTCAAATCCTCGTTTTTTGAGACTCCTTAAGCTCTATTCAAATTTTGATAATCCGCCATTCTGGATTGATTTTGACCCTAATTCAAAAGGTCATAGTGCCAAACTAACCCCACACACAATATTTGAACTTTTTGGTTGATTTGATGAGGAGATAATATGAGATATTAAAGAAATTTCATAACTCAAAACTTCCTCAAAAAGCTGTTTTTTGCCCTAGATCCCCTCAAAATATACTTAAGAGGCTGAAATTTGGATATGTTAAAGTCCGCAACTTACTTTTTCGTCTGAAAAAGAAACGAAAATTTTAAGGAATTTGCCCTCTCTCCAGCTCCTCTCAAAATTTGTGAACCATTATTTTGAGGTTATTAAAAAAAATGATATTTGAGAAACTCCATAAAATGGCTCTAACCGTATTTTTAGCAAAATTCATGTAAATCACTTTCTGTGCACTTCTCCACTTTCCTCCCTACGTCTTTCATCAAATCCATGTTTTATACATGTATAGTTTATTCAATTTTACAAAAGTAGGCTGCATCGAAATTCACTTCTCACAATGAACGCATAAAAATTTTTCACATGTTCATCAAAATGCAATAATCGCTCAAAAAATAGAAAAAAAAATAGATATTTAATACGTAAATACTTGCTAGCCTACTGTCCACATGAACATTTGTCTCAAATAAAGTATACTTTATTAGATTTGAATAAAATAAAAAAAATACACGAAATTACCATACAATATTTATGGCAACGTTGCTGGATCTCGACTTATCGAAACGTTATCGTCAAAAATGGTTGTATATGTGTATAAGATCTCAGCTTTCCATACTTTACTTACGGATCTCACCTTGTTCAAAACTTCTCAAATAATTTATTTTAAGAATTTGTTACCCCTCTATGGTGGTTATGTATCAGATGCTATAAATAAGCAATTACCCTTCCTATATATTCCATAATTTGTAAATTTTGAGTCGGATCTCAGGTTGCCCAGTTTTTAATCGGATCTCACCTTGATAGATTTACGTATATATATATATATATATATATATATATATATATATATAGATTTATATTTCCGAAAGGTGAGATCCAAAATATACATTTCGTGGAAAGGTGAGCTCCCTTTTGGAAAGGTGAGATCCGAAATCGGATCTCACCTTTCTTAGCGTGTATATCGAGTTTTTTGACATCAGGATACCATCAGGAATGCATTGCCCAATTTTTGCCCGGATCTCATCTTTCCACTTTTTCGGCCAACATATACGAAGTCAGTTCGAGGTTTGTTTTGCAGAGAGCGCTCTACCAGAGTATATCTAAGTGTTACGTTTCGAAACAGATGAGATCCGTGCATTCGGCAACAACGCGGATCTCATCTTTCCGTTCCTTATATTCGGTATTGAATCACGAATACGTTATACTTTAGGCAGCAAGACGTTTTGAAATAAAATCAAATTAAGTGTTTGTTATGAAATCAAAAACAGGTCTATTTTGCACTACCTTAAATTACTTAAAGATAACTCTTCCAGTTAGCAACGAGAAAATAATCGTGCGAAACAAGAGTCCGTTTACCAACTGTAAAATACTTTAAAATAAATTTTAAATCATTTTGTAAAAATTATTTATGTTGTTAAGACACTTTGCCAAAATAAGCACTTTAAATATAAAAATAAAACAAGATTCGAGAAAAATTTTGAACTTCCAGCTGACTTCATGGAAAAAAAAATCAGAAAGTCTTTAAACTTGAAGGTAATCTTTGAAAAACTAAAAATAAATTGAGATTCGAAAAAAAAAAAACAAATCTTCTTGAATGGCTAAAATTCACATAAAATTGTTATTTTCAAGAAAAAAAGTTTTTTTTTTTTTTTTTTTTGGTGGCGTTTTTAACTGCCTTGGTTATCACGCCACCTCTAGGATGGTTAAATTTTAAATAGAAGGCTGCAACGTTGTAAAAGAGTCAAAATGTTATGGATATTTTGTGGGTCGTCGGTTATTTCTTGTTTGATTTTTAATGATTTTCGAATGTCGTACAATTTTAAACACAGAAAGAGAAGGTGGTTGACAGTGATATTTTGTTGATGACATAGGCTGCATATTGGTGGTGGGAGCTTTTCGAAAAGGTAACTATGTGTGAGCCTAGTGTGACCAAGTCGTAGTCTGGTGATTGTTATTTCGCTTTTCCGATCTAAGTGGTCGAGGTGTTTCCATGGTGTAACTGATTTTTTATGGGTGAAGAGTTTGGATGTGTTTTGGTAGGACCATTCTGATTGCCATTTTTGGGTGGTAATTAATGTGAAGTAAGATTTGAGGTCTGTGGGGGTAAAAATTTGAATGGGAGAAGTATTACTAGCGGTTTTTGCGAAGTGGTCGACTTTGTCGTTACCTTCAATGTTTACATGGCTGGGAATATACATCATTTCGATTGTATTTCCTGCTTGAATAAGGGAGTGTATTAAGTTTTGAATTTGGTAAATTAGGGAGTTTTCTGAAAAGGAGTTTTGTAGAGCCTGCAAAGAACTGAGGGAATCGGATAAAATGAGGATACTTTTTACTTGAGGGGAAGTAATTTGTTGGATCCTTTTCAAACAGTGGAAAATTGCGGTGAGTTCTGCTGTAAAAATTGATATGACATTATTGATTTTGAAGTTGTATGAATCGTTTTGAATGGAAAATGCGTATCCTGTATGGGTATTGGTGATTTTTGAGCCGTCTGTATAGCAGTGAATGTAACTGTGGTATGGTTCGAGTTGTTGAAGGAAGAGTCTTTTTATAATATGAGAGGAGTTTTGGGATTTTGGGTGATTAGTCAAATTTAAGTTAATATTAGGTTTTTCTATTTTCCAGGGAGGAGTTGGTTGGGAATGTATAAGTTGTTGTGGTGGAAAAGGTATTTGTTGTTGTTCTAAATTTTGTAAGAATTCCGTAATGGGCGGTGTAAAGGAATACTTCTACTTTCGATGTGCTTTAGAATTTTTTTTTGAATTGGGTGATGGGGAAGTGAGATGACAGAGCTGAGATATCTATTCGCTAATAGTTGTCGTCTATGTGTAGGCGGCAATTCTGAGGCTTCGCAATATAGACTGGTGATGGGTGTTGATCTAAGTGCTCCGATACATATGCGGATTGCAGAGTTTGTGACAGTATCTAAGATTCGTAATGTGGATTGCGATGTGACGCTATATATAGGGGAACCATAGTCCATTTTGCTACGGATAAGAGCATGATATACGTTGAGGAGTAGTTTTCTGGAGGGACTGTCTGTGGGATTTTTAATTATTTTTAGTAAATTTAGAAGTTTTAAGGATTCGTATTCTTCAGTGTTGTTTTACGTATTTAATTTTAAAAACTTTTGACACAAAAACACTTTATTTTTAAATATCGATACTGTATTATTGCACTGAAAAGGTCTGTTTGCCGAAAACGCGTTATGTATCGATATTTAAAAATAAAGTTTTTTTGTGTCGAAAGCTTTAAAATTAAAAACTGTTATTATTCGCGAGAGCACGTGCTCACTTTGCCGGAAAAAATTAACAACCAGGGAGAAAAACAAGAAAAAAATTAAATATCAAGTTTTAAATACATAAAGCGAATACACATTTATACTGTCCCTTAAGGTAGCACCATATTTCAAGATGTCGAATTTTCATGCTCACTCCCCCTCAAGTTATTCATTTTGGACTCAAAATAAACCTTTAAAAATTTCATAACTTAAGAATAATATTAACACGTGTCGAGCGGAGCTTGAAGTTTTCCCATTTGTATTTATGCTTTTCTAAAGTCTCAAAAATTACTCACTATTAGCTGTTTTTCTTGACATAATTTACGCTATAAATCCTGAAATAAAAGCTGCAATTGTTCTAAAATGCCCATTTATTCCCTGAGGGGAGAGAGGTATTTCCTCAAAATTTGCAAAAATGTATAGAATTATAATTCTGGGAAAACTGCCATGCTATACAAATTTTAAAGAATTTACTTTACGAACAAAGTTTAACTTTTGTGTTTTATTTTTTAATTATTTTATTTTAAAAACTTTACTTTACTTTTTTCCATTAACTTGCCGTATTCTGCAACGAAGGCCAGAGGCGGTGTTTAGATTTTGGATAGGAGGTTGGTAGCTTTAAGGAATTTAAACAGGTTTTCTATTGTTGTTGGGTTGTTTAGGTAGCTGATTTGTTATATTTTTTTCGATAACTTCACATAGAATTCTTTTCAGAAAAATCAAATTTTATTATATATTTCATTTTGATACACCTACTTGACCAAAAAAAAAAATTGAGGTGTGAATTCCATTTCTATATAACTTCAATATCTGAATCAGAGAACCTCTTCCTACTGTCTTAGATTATTTGAAAATGAAAAAAAAGTGAGCAGCCATGCCGCATCACTGGAGCTCACTTTTTAATCGGGGCTTGATTATATTTGGAGGTAATATTGTCAAGTGAACTTCTCAAACTTATAGCCCATATTCATCACCCCTTATCCGTACTAAAAACACCGAGAAGTTTAATCTGAAATATGTAGAATTTTTTGTCCTCCAAAATTGGAAAAGCTCATACTTTTCAGTTGCTTAAAGCTTCTCAAGCTTGACTCAATTTTGGACATACGCTATTTGGGATCCATTTACAATCGATTTCAACTTAAATTCAAGGGGCTCATATTTTGACACCAATCAAATCTACACACAAGGATTGACCCTTCTAGGTTAATTTGATGAGGAAATATGCGAGATTCATGAAATATCACATTGTGATTTCCCCTCCAAAAGCCGTTTATTTTCGTTTTTTCGTTTACTCCCACAAAATGTTGAGGACAACCACCCTCCTCATTCCGCTTCAAAATCACATGTGAAATTAGCATACAGCATACTTCTCATCGTTATTAATCATTCAAATTCATATTTTTCAAATCCTCGTTTTTTGAGACTCCTTAAGCTCTATTCAAATTTTGATAATCCGCCATTCTGGATTGATTTTGACCCTAATTCAAAAGGTCATAGTGCCAAACTAACCCCACACACAATATTTGAACTTTTTGGTTGATTTGATGAGGAGATAATATGAGATATTAAAGAAATTTCATAACTCAAAACTTCCTCAAAAAGCTGTTTTTTGCCCTAGATCCCCTCAAAATGTACTTAAGAGGCTGAAATTTGGATATGTTAAAGTCCGCAACTTACTTTTTCGTATGAAAAAAAACGAAAATTTTAAGGAATTTGCCCTCTCTCCAGCTCCTCTCAAAATTTGTGAACCATTATTTTGAGGTTATTAAAAAAAATGATATTTGAGAAACTCCATAAAATGGCTCTAACCGTATTTTTAGCAAAATTCATGTAAATCACTTTCTGTGCACTTCTCCACTTTCCTCCCTACGTCTTTCATCAAATCCATGTTTTATACATGTATAGTTTATTCAATTTTACAAAAGTAGGCTGCATCGAAATTCACTTCTCACAATGAACGCATAAAAATTTTTCACATGTTCATCAAAATGCAATAATCGCTCAAAAAATAGAAAAAAAAATAGATATTTAATACGTAAATACTTGCTAGCCTACTGTCCACATGAACATTTGTCTCAAATAAAGTATACTTTATTAGATTTGAATAAAATAAAAAAAATACACGAAATTAGCATACAATATTTATGGCAACGTTGCTGGATCTCGACTTATCGAAACGTTATCGTCAAAAATGGTTGTATATGTGTATAAGATCTCAGCTTTCCATACTTTACTTACGGATCTCACCTTGTTCAAAACTTCTCAAATAATTTATTTTAAGAATTTGTTACCCCTCTATGGTGGTTATGTATCAGATGCTATAAATAAGCAATTACCCTTCCTATATATTCCATAATTTGTAAATTTTGAGTCGGATCTCAGGTTGCCCAGTTTTTAATCGGATCTCACCTTGATAGATTTACGTATATATATATATATATATATAGATTTATCTATGGATAAAGTGGCATCATTTTTCGTCGTCTACAGGTAAAGTGGCATCTTTTTTACAAAGTGGCATCTTTTTTTTGATGCCACTTTACCATCACATTGCTCATCGATTCAAACTATGTGTCATGACGTCACTGGTGTGGTTATTTGGGTGATGCCACTTTACCACTAATATTCTATTTTTCATACAAAAAAATTTTTTTCGGTCTACGGTCGTAGTAGCCTCATTTTTTTTAAGTTTACAGGTAAAGTGGCATCATTTTGAAAATTTGTTTCCAAGAAAACCTATGAAATTATACATTCCGTTCGCCACTGTGGTGTCGTTAACGTGACATTAGATGCACTTCTGAGGAATGTGCAGAGTGATGCCACTTTGACCATAGATCACTATATATATATATATATATATATATATAGATAGATATAGATATAGTTTTAGTCATAGTGGTGCCCGTTTTAAGCATACGAAGTCATTGTGGTGCCCAAATTGGGCACCACAAGGTTTTTAAGCTAAAAACTATCAGAAAATGATCGTCTCACCCCTCTGGGTCCACAACTAAAGTTTTAGAGGTGGGCACCACAATGACTATATTTATATATTAAAAATTAATACTGGAATTTATGGTATATATACCTTGTGGTGCCCGATATGGAATCCTTGAAAGACACTTTCTTTGTGGTGCCCGGCATATGGTTGGGCGCCTCATAGTTCAAAATATACAAGGGCATCACAAGATATTGAATACGTATATTCATATATAAAATGTGTTTGTAAAGTAGTTAAAGGGAGGTCTTGCGTTAGGTTTTTTGATATAGCTAGGGAGGTCAAAAAAAAATTTACTTAACAGCATTTTCGTAATCTACGCGAAAAGTACGTCAAGGAGATATAATCAGAATTTCATTTGGAGGTTGGACCTCCCATCAATGCATTTGTAAGAGACATACACCTTTTTTGTGTATAATTTCAAGAATGTATCACTCGGTTATTTTAATAATAAAGTGAGGTCAGTGTCTATGGCCTACAGATGGGAGGTCATTTCGTGCAACGTTGCCACGTATATCGAGTGTAAAAAAGGGAGGTCTTTTGAATCACACATGCAAGAAAGGGAGGTCTTTTTATTTGAACATAATTATAATGGATAACGCGCGAAAATTTAATTTTTTGGAAGAAAATAAATTATGCCAGATAGAAAACTATATATTTTATTAAAAGGTAACACTGTCAGCCTAGCATGATTGTGGTGATTTCAATTCCACATTTGGTAACTAGTTCACCTTGAACGTTGACATCAGTTCGCACCCCTACTGCAACAACACCACATCTCAAAATACGTGAAATAACCGAAACTCAAGAAAATTGCTTTTCATTTGCTTTGTAAATAACGAAATACAAATTCAAATTCTTTTTTTTTTCATTGAACCTTACTAATTTTTCATGTACGCGTACTTTCCAATGGTAAAGGCAGATTTTCGCAACACAAATTATTTTTGGTAGTTTTTTGAGATGTGGTGTTTTTGCAGTCAAGGATTTTTTTTTGGGATGTGGTGTTGTTGCAGTAGGGGTGCGAGTTGACATTAACCTTGCACGACGTGAAGACTGCTGAGGAAAAGCCCAAATCTCGAAAAAAAGAGGAAACTTTTCGTACTGAAGTATTCAATGACGAATCATTGATTAACAGTTCAAAAAATTTGGAGCTTGATAAATCGAAAAAATTGCAGAAAAATGAGGTTCCACTGCGACGATCTTGGTCAATTGATGAATTAAGTGCCTTGAAGTCGTATTTTTGCAATTTTCTTCGGTCGTCCATTTTACCTGGAAAGAAAATGTTTGAAATGTGTCAAGAAGCTCACCTTATACTAAAAGATCGATCATAGAGAAATATAAAAGATCGAGTGAGACAAATGCAAAAAGTGAACCGCGAATGATTTTCCGTTATATTTTTACATATTTCTGATTTTAACCATTTTATCCAGTTTTTTATGTTTGATTTTGCCAGTTTTATTGCTTTCATAAAAAAAAGGATATTGGTACAAAAAATTATGAAATTTATTCATTCTTACTTGAAAATTCAATCGATTTTTCATCACTCTATAACCTGGAATATAATAAATTTGATGTGAAATTTTCAATGAATTTAACTAGATGCCGTTTGGGTTGACAAATGTACCGCGAGTATTTCAATGCCTGGTGAGTCGATTTCTGAGATCGGCTCGAGACTTTGCAGCTAAATATTTAGACGATATCCTGATGCATGTGAAAACAGTTTGTGAGGCATTAGAGGCGCTTTGTAAAGTTCTAGAGCTACTTAGGGCAGAGGGACTAATTATAAACTTGGAAAAATGCAACTTTTAACTAAGACTGTTGCTTTTTTAGATTTTGAACTTGGTAATAGTGCAATTAAACTAGAAAAGGACAAAATTAAGGTCATTGCCAAGTTCTCTGTCCCCTCAGTGCTCATAATGTTCGACATTTTATTAGTTTAACTGGGTATTTTTAGCATTTTGTTAAAAATTATACTGCCATTGCCAAACTCCTTACCAACCTTACCTGAAAAACTGTATCATGGAGTTCGGGTAAGGGGGAGAGTAAAGCTTTTCGGAAGCTGCAGCAGTGATGCTTGTTGAGCGTCTAGTATTGGCGATTTGTAATCCAGTAGCAGAGACCGAAGTACATGCAGATGCCAGTTCACTTTTTAAATGGCATTTTATTACAACAACACGACGCGACGATTGTTTACACCCAGTTGCTTATTACAATTGGCAAACGTCTGATACCGAATGCAAATACCACTCTTATGAGCTCGAGACGCTAGCAGTAGTAGAGAGCCTTGAAAAGTTTCGTTGTTATCTTTTAAGTATTACTTTTACAGTGGTAACTAATTGCAATGCGTTGAGAGCCGCTAGTGAAAAGAAGGATTTGTTACCACGCATCACTCGATGGTGGTTTCAGCTCCAAGAATATTCATTCTCTATTCAATATTGACCCAGTAATCAACTGAAACATAGAGTATTTATAATGACTGGTCTAGGTTCTAATTGGTCATACGTCACGCCTGTAACAACCAATCAGCAAGTTGGAATGTTATAAATTTACCTCGACTAACTCATAAAATAAAAACACAAATCAGCTGACGATTCAAATCACAAACGAATTTTAGTCGTTCCCTGAAAACTGAACGATATTATTTAGGAAGGTAGAAATGAAACTACCTACATTTTATCACATTCTAGCGTTATGATTGGTCATTACGCACGTAACATATGACCAATTAGAACCTAGACCAGTCATTATAAATACTCTATCCTGATGCATTGAGTCGCAATCCAGCTCCTGGTAACACTGTAACGAGAATTACTGTTGCTGATTGGGTTCTTTCTAGCCAGCAAACAGATGCAGTGTTGCCAGGTTGGGCAATTTTTCCCAAAGTGGGCGACTTCCAACATGATTTTTGCGATCGAAAATATGGAATGGCGACTACTCGCAAATTGGGTGATTTCTTACTATGCCAAAATATATAAAAAATTCATTCGATATCACCCTTCTGACCAGTTTCATTTTTAGACATTTTTTGTTTTTGTGAGTTTTGTACGAATCAATGAATCATCAATTATTAATAACTCCAAAGAACTGGATTTCCCATCGTTCAATTCAAATTTAGATGATCGTAGAAATCGCTCAGGGTTTATTTATAAGTTTAGGCGATTTAGGCAAGTTGAGTCGACGAAACTTGCAACTTCAACCATGATAAACCTGGTAACACTGAACAGATGATAAAATCAAAAGTATCCGTTCCACATTACTTAAATCACCAGTCAGTGATGCTGATTAAGCTATATATAAAAATTATGCGCTACGTGATGGTCGTGTTTACCACAATACTGGTCAGGGCTTACTCTGGATTGTTCCTTGAGGTATGCGTCAGCAGGTGGTGAAAGTGGCTCATAATCATAATAAGTTCGGTTATTTTGGCATTGAAAAGACATTGCAACGGTTGTGCTCACACTGTTGGTTTCCATGTATGAGGCACTAGGTGGAAAATTATAACTTGCCGTTATGGGTAAAGCAAAACTGGAAAACCACAAGGGTTTCGTAACCTAGTCCTGAAACTAAAAACACCCCATGCAGTCTATGTGGACCATTTAGGACCATTCTCAAAATCAAGACGGGGAAATTTATATGTATTTGCAGTTATCAATTCTTTTATTAAGTTTTGTATGCTATGGGTTCTGAAATCAACGAAAGTTAAATATGTTATCGATGTACTGATGAACACTTGTGCAACTTATGGCACTCCAAATGTGCTAATTTCTGAACAGGGTAGCAGTTTTATCAGTAAAAAGTTCAAACGTTTCTGTGCTTAAAGTAATATAACACACATTAAAACAGCAGTTGCTACTCCTGGAGTCAATGACCATGTTGAGCGACTAAATCGCTCCATTTTGAATGCGTTGATGGCCATGACTCTAGAAGAAGAACTTTTGGAGCAGGAACCCTTAGAGGAGTGGAAAAAATTCAAAATTCATGCATACAAATGATATGCAACTAAAAACTGGTGCATGAAAAAAAAAATTGGTGCCACAACGTTATGTAATTATATAATTTTGTGCCACAATGACACTATAGAAAAGTATATATACGCTGTGTCTAAATGATTTTAATACATCCGAGCGCTAAATTCCTTTTCATGAAAAAAAAAATATATATATCACCGATTTCACTTTGTTTGATTTCATTATGGCATAATGAATAATTTAAGACTTTGATAACTCAAATTTTATGATTTAAATAATTGTTTACTGGTTACTTGATTGATTTAAATTCATTTATTTCAAAATAAGTGTAGCAAAATTAACTGGAATGAAATATTGAAAATTTAAAAACATTCATAATCTTGCAAATTATGGATTGAAATCATAGAGAAACAATTAGTTATGTGTTAGTTTTTTAATCCAGTAAAAAGAAATTAAAGTAATTAAATAATGAATACTTTTTTGTGGATGAAGCGAATTTGGTGCTTAGTGGTGTTAAAATCAGTTAAACACAGCGTATAAGGTCTACATTTACCGTGACCACCGTGCACGGCACTGATACATATGCAATCCGCAACACAAGCAGTATTCTATAACAAAAACAATCCTTTACGCTTTACATTCCTATCTGGAGATGGGGCTATGAAGTAGTATAATTCCTGCGTTGCTGAACATACAAAGTATGAGATGACATATCTGTTATATTCTTTCAACTAGTTTTGAAAACAAGCTGAGTTCAAAATCATAGATTTCTATACCTTTAGGAGATGTTCACTGAAAGAAGAGAGATTACCTACTTGGAGTTTCAACTCCTAATGAGTGCGCTGATATTACAAAACTAGGTACTTATTTGTACCATGAATACTAAATAGGTGTCAATATAGCCGTACATTTGTCATACAGGTTATTTTATTTTCTATCCTTTGTAACTTGTAAGCTGATAATTTTGATTTTGCATTTTGGTGCAGCTGCTACATAAAGAACTACAGAACGTGCCAACAGAAAATTTACTCTCGCTTGTCGTGGATGTGCATCCTTCAAATGGTGATATCAAAGTGATGGTAGGCGATGCTGGCCGCACATCTTTGCTTGTATATAATTTTAAAGAACAAATTTGGTGGCGGTTGGTATTGAATAAGAATTTTGATGTGAACAAAGATTTCATCGCAGAGGATGACGATATCATTAAAATAGATGGAAAATCGTCATTTTCGCTGAATCAGTTGGCAATTTCGAAAAAATCATCCGTTCTGTATGCAACTTCATCCGAATCAGAGGAATTATTTTCACTAGATTTAAACGAATTGAGACTACTGGGAGATCCTTTAAAATTGTATTGTAATGTAAGTATCAATTGAATATAATCCCCGTTTACTGGTAGTCAAATATATTTTAGGTCTACTACAATTCGGATCATCCGCTTAGTTGACAGGATGGGAAAAGAGCATTCAAGAGGATCGATAGTTGAATAAGTAAAGCTCCAGATTAAATAAGTATAAAGATAGGTCACCAAAATATAATCCACGTTTTTCATTCGTTGATGAAAATATAAAAGCATTTACTAAAACTCAGCTGTTAAATGTTAATGAAGTCAAAAGGAGAAACTTTAATGTGGTTCAATTTTGAACAAAACCCAATGGTTTTAAACACATTCCATCATTTATTTACCAAGTATGTGTATGAAAGTTTAGCCTATTTTATAGGTCGCATGTCAATTTTTTGAAAATACTCAAAAATTGACCTGACAGTACAAACATAGTGCATACGATTGTATCTACTATCAACCACATTTTCTATCAAAGGGGTGCAGGCGAAATGCACCTTCAGAATTGCTCAAAAATGTACAAATTACATTTTCATCATTATTTTTGTGTTGCTCGTGAAATCTTAACCTATTTTCATTGGTCACAACCCCAGTTTCTAAAAACTTATTGATAATTAATTTTTAACGAAAGATTTTCTCAAGTTTGTCAACTGTTTTCCACAAACTTTGGCTTAATGGGTTTCATTTCACATTGATCCTGCAAAAGTCGTAGTCGTGGCATGAGTTGGGGCGTATAATGCCCATAGTTTACGGACCAATTAGCGAAAAGTGCTCTAGAAGTTAATTTTACTTTTTTTTTTTGGGGCCAAAAAAATTGCTAGACATAATGAAGATACTAGTTCAGCATTCTCAAAAATGGTGAAAAAAATTTCCTAACCCTGCACGTTAAGTGGGGGGAGGTCAAAAAGAGGTATTTTTTGACCTGGACCCCGGCAAAAAAATTCAAACGAAGTTTGATGGAGTAGTACCGTAGTATGCGGAATATGCATTTTTTTTCTACTGCACACCTGCACAATTGTAATTTATGGCACTTCAAATGTAATTTTTGGACATTTTTGGGCTTTTTTTACTGCACTGCGACTCCAGATCCTCAAATGTGACAGGGGGCCAAATTTTGTTGTCATATTTTGTTGCAACCAACGTTAACACATCTAAAACCGCAAAGTTGATCAAATTACACCTGCAATTTTCAAAGTTATTTAATTTTGAAGTTGGCTAAGTAATTAAGTATGGTTATTTCCAAATTTGAACTTTACAAATTCTGCTTCAAAAGTTGTCGTGTGACCTATTTAAATGTATTAAAATTTTGCACTGGATTTAAAACTTACGAAGTTTTTCCCCATCTCCCACCTCCTGTGAGTTAGCCCCTCAAATTTGATTTTTCTCTCATTCAGTCGTGTGACCTATTAAAATTGGTTGGAATTTCGCGCTGTATTCAAAAATGACATTAGTTTTTCCCATTCTTTCAACGGATTACCCTACCTGTAGATTAACCCCCTCCCCCCACTACTTAGACTGGTAAAATATGAATTTGGTTAAAAGTGGTTCCACATGTTACTTGGGACCTAAAAACATTCCACCTAATTTTTTGACCCCCTACCTCCACCCTTTTAATAATTATCGTGCCTTATATTGTAACACCACAAATGGTTGGCTGTTGGTGACCAATATTCTAGACCCAAAAAACGAAACTCTTTTTTCACTCTCATGCGGCCACAAAATTCAAGTATAATTGGCCACCAATAAAAGTTGCCTGAATCGACGAGTATATAAAGAGCCGCGAGCTCACTATTGT
Organism: Phenacoccus solenopsis; assembly: GCA_009761765.1. Classification (NCBI taxonomy): domain Eukaryota; kingdom Metazoa; phylum Arthropoda; class Insecta; order Hemiptera; family Pseudococcidae; genus Phenacoccus; species Phenacoccus solenopsis. The sequence goes on from CM019753.1 coordinate 52,816,326, forward strand.
TGCAGTCCAAAGTGGTTTGACCTAAAACAGGTTATACCATTTGAGATCACGTGAAAATTTTCAACTTTATTTTTTCAAGTGCATTGTTTACTGATGATGTCAATATGAGCAACTGTGAGTTGATAATATCAACAGCCAATAAGGCATCAGTCTTAATGAGTATTGATAAAATTTCGATTTCCCCCCTTACACCGCAAAAGTTATGAGTCCACGTGTACATTTGGCTGCTCATATTGACGTCATTCAGAACCAAATATTTTTCATTTTCATTGGTTGTTGTTCTCAGACTCTTGTGGCTGGGAGAATCAATAGAAATTTACTGAAATTTCTTGGTGGCCAGCCGGAATGGTTTAACCTGTTATAGGTTAAACCACTTTGGTTGCAGTCTAATTCCTTTTCAACTTTAATTAAAACCTTTCAACAAGCAAGTGTTCGTTTCTGGCGCTCCAAGCGCTTATTATACAGTACGTAACCTAGGCGCTTTTAGCGCTATTATTCTTAGAACTACCTTTAAAATTTCAAATCGATCTGTCTAGTTAAACGGAACAAAACACGTCAGAAAGAAAAGGCTTCAACAAAAATAAATTGACCAATCAGAAGCCTCCAAGCTTCGACATCATTTTTCTCGAAAACCATGAGCTTTTGAGAAAAATCCATGAGAACCAAAGTTGTAGAGCGTGAAGTTCCTGACATGATGCACCCTTTCCGAGATATTTCCAAAAAATGGGGAAAACTTTTAACTTGAAAATCTCAACTTTTCTGCAGGAATCAACTTCAAAATTTAATCGGTTCTTCTCTTATACTCATTCTAATTAGCATACAAATTTGAATCAAGTAAATCGGTCAACTCCAACAGTTTATCACCTATTGAAAATGCGCCATAAAATTTGACCAATAGAAATTGGCCAATCACGAGTCTTAAAACTTTATCCTCATTTTTCTCGAAAACCGTGAACTTTTAAGATAAATTCTTCAGAACTTAAGTTGTAAAGCGTAAAATTCCTGACACCCTAAATGCCCTCCATTTTCTTCTACGATGGACCGTTCGCAAGATATTTTCGAAAAACTGATATAAACTTTCAAGTTGAAAAGCTCAGCTCTCAATGCATCAATCAACTTCAAAATTTAATCAGCTTTTTTTCTATACACCTACTAATCACCATGAAAATTTCATGCAAATCAGTTCAGTCTAACGAAAACATGATCTTATAGAAAATTTAACAAGCTTTACGATGGTATTAAAAAAATTAAGTTTTTTTGAAATTTTGAAATAATTAAATAATTATGGCTATTTTACATTTAAAAGGTCATAACTATAAAAAATATTTCCAAAATTGATTTTTAAATTTTTTAGGGGCAGGGGGCAGAGGTGGAGGCACTTTAATTAAGGGTGCCTGTGAGGTAACTCCTAAGTATCTACTGGAGTTATTAAGAGGTACCTCTGAAAAACAAAAGGTATCTAGAATAATTAGAGAAAGTATTGGAAAATTGAAAGTGAAAGTTAATATTATATTATATTACCGTTTAATTCTTTCTATAATATTACTAAGAGGTACTTTTTGCTTTTCGGGGGTAGGAGGCGGAGGTGGAGGTACTTGACCCCCCGCAGTTTCTGAATTTATAGGTAAATAAAGTAAAAAAAACACACTCACACACACACATGTAAGGTATAACATAAATAAATATAATATAAAGTGATTAAATAAAAGTTAAAACGAGAACATGAAAAAGTCATAAGCTCACAAGTAACAACTTGGTAAAGAATAAAAAAAATGAACCCAAATTCAACTGAATCGGTGAATCGTTTCAAAAGAATCGGATTCCTAAAAGGTAGTGAATCGCCCCATCTTTGTAATTATTAAGTACTTATTTAGTTTTATTTTTCTGTCGCAAAAAATTTTGGGATCTTTCAAATTCAGTTTTCTCAAAAACAGAAGGGATTTTAGCAAACCTACTGTCTATCTTGCAGCTACACTATTAAAAATATAAAACAGTCCTATAATTTCTTTGTTTGCAAACATATTCTTCCTAAATGAAAAAAATGTCGGCTCAAGCGTACTTTGTTTCCATTAAACTCCTACCTGTCCAATATTAATTTCAGAATCTATCATCTTTTGCAGTGGTACGATTATAATGGAACGGAAATATCATTTCAATATATTGGGAAGAAATTTGGTAAATCTAAAGCTATTTTCGTCAGTCACAGAGACGATTTGTTTTACTTTTACGAAAGAGATTACGCTATTTTAAAATGGAATACCAATAATCCATTCGTCGATGAGAACATTGAAATCGTAATGCAAGATTATTCGCTGATACCACAAGTTACGCAAATATTTTCAGATTCGTTCCATCAGCTTTGGGTATTGAATTCAAAAAAAAATGATTATTTATCGTATACGGTGAAATTAAAAGTGTGATATCCTTACAATCTACGCCATATGCAGCTGTGTACATATACTTGCCTGTATTTTTTTCGCTTCTTAAAGTAGGTGCATAAATACATGCTTTTACCAACAAAATATTGTACAATGCATTCATGTTATTGAATTAGTACTTCTTAATGCTTGTTAATACCTTAGTACATAATTTATGAGTGTAAGTTGTTACATATACTTACTAGCAACGATTTTTTCTTTTGAAGGTCCATTTCACATACACGATTGCATACTGGTTTGCCTGCCAAATGGCCATTTTAGCACATTTTTGATTCTCAAATACTACTTATCTGTTTCACTTGAAATTTGAAATATACACCTATAATAAGAATTTAAAAAACTTTAGTGAAGGTTTTTCTGATTAATTAATAATTTGTCGAGAAAAGCGCAAAAATTAATTGGCTTTTGAGGAGGCCATATTTCACAGCTTATAATTTCCTTATAAATTAAAATTTGAATTTTTAGTTCTGAACAAATTAAAGAGAAATGTTGTATCTTCTTCATTTTCAAATTTCAAAAGTTTTCATAAAAAACTAGCGAAGAGTTTTAGTCTCAGTAATGTCAGTTTTTTAGCGTTATCAATTTTGGTTCCCATATAGATAACACATGGTGCCTGCGAAGTTTGGTTGTACTAAGAAAAACAACCGCGTATGTGAAATATTACCTTGACTGGATTTATAAGTTGGTTATAACAAAGATTTATGAGCCCTTTCACTTCTCTGAATTAATTAATTTTTTCGATGAGAATGTATAGGAATGATGTGGGGAAAATTCGATCACCATCAATCATCCTGTTCATAAGCAATTACCCTCTTCATAAGTATAGACTATTTCAATCAAATTATAAAAAGCTGTGAGTAGTGACAGTTACAATGATACTCAACAAATGGCGTGTTAAGGAAAAAATCTGAAGTCATTAGTCAAAAAGTCGTTAAAATTTGTCTGATCGTTGTGCTAAAACACGCGCTCACTCTTTGCAAAAACGTGCACCGAGATTCCAATTTTCGGCTCTAAAAATCATCACAATTGCTCATATGAAAAATAATATCCATTTTATTTCCTGTTGTAAAACTATAAACGCGGATGTATTTTTTTTCGGTTCATTATTTCAAAAGTTGGCCATTTTTTGAAAACCCCTTAAAATGTGCGTTTTATTTCAATTTTTAAAAAATTAAAGATCATATAGGAAAATTCGGTACATGAGACGCCCATCAAAGAAAGAAAAAAATCGCGTAATTCCAACCCTTTTTAATGGGTTTGAACATTAATAGTATATCGATGTGAGTATTCAAATTCGAACATGTCTGCCTCGTGTGTTTCGCGCCGACTGAAACGCAAGCGCGACGATAATGTTGTACAACGTGCTTAAACTTTAAACATTTTCGAATTTGTAACTCGCGATTACAACCTTATTTTGGGTCCGTTCTTTTCGAAATGTTTATACATTTTTATTGTTGTTATTTTCAACGCGATGATTAAAAAAAAAAATTAATAAAAATTGAAAGAATGAAAAAATACAGAAATTTTGGTTTTTCTTTACCACTCCCCTAAATATGTTCGAAAACTATTGAAAATCCACACGAATACTTGGGTAATTACAGTGCAAAGGGTGTTCTGCTTATTTTTGAAAAAAAGTAAAATTCAGCAATTTTTGATTTTACGATACCACTTTCGAGTCAAATTTTAGGGCTAAGGGTGCCCCAAAAATGAAAATTGGTAAGAACGTAAAAAAATTGATTTATGCTCTAAAATCTACTTATTTAAAAAAAAAACGTAAGCAGCCATGCCGCATTACTGGAGTTGAGTTTTTAACTGGGGCTTGTTTTGATTTAGTAATAACCATGCTCAACCATTCATCACTACAGGCCACACCCAATACCAAGTCTGAAAACCCCTACCCTATCCTTTCCAAAAACACTTAAGAAGTTCAATTTGACACAAATGTAGTATTTCTTGCAATGAAATAATCATGCGAACGCATATTTCTCAAATTATAACTATTTGAGGGTCCTCAAATTATCTTCAAATTTTGTAAATCCGCCATTTTGGATCCATTTTGACTCAAATTTAAGTGGTTATATTCTGGTCACAAACTAATCCTACACACAAAGTTTGACCATTCTAGGCCGATTTGGTGATGAGATATGGAAGATTCATGAAATTTCCTGCAGCAATTTCCCCTCAAAAGCCGTTTTTTGCTCTAACTCCCCTCCAAAATCACTGAAGAAGCTAAAATCAAAATACGTTTGTCACTTGGGCTCATTTTATCATATGACACAGCAATAAAAAATTTTCGACCCCTCCTGTACCCCCACCACTATTTTAGGTTGGTAACCCCGCCTTCCCCCTCCAACATCATGTATGGAAGTGAATTCGGGATATAGTATACAACTTATCCCCAATAACCATATGAATTCATATTAATTACATTTTTACCAACTTGAGGCTCCTCAAGCTCTACTCAAAATTTTGATAATCCGCCATTTTGAATCCATTTTGATCCAAATTCAAGAGGTCATATTGTGGTCACCAACTAACCTCACACACAAAATTTGACCACTTTAACTTGATTTGGTGGGGAGATATGGAAGATTCAAGAAATTTCATGACTCAAAACTTCCTCAAAAAGCCGTTTTTTGATCTAACTCCTCTCAATATGCACTCAAGAAGCTGAAATTTGGATATGTTAGTATCCGTGACTCACTCTTTCATATGAAATCAAAAACAAAAAATTTGAGCTATTTGCCCCTTCTCCAGCCCCCCTCAAAATTTGAGTGATCCGCCATTTTGAAATTTATCGAAAAAATAAAAAAACTATTTTTGCGTATTTGCAAGAAGAGTTCCTCACCGAATTTTGAGCGAATTTTATCCACACCAGCCTGCGCAAAGTGAGTGACACAAAAAACGCAATTTTCTCAAAAACCGGTTTTTGCTAACTCGCCTCAGAATGCACTTAGGAAGCTGAAATTTAAATATGTTGGTGTCCGTGACTCACTCTTTCATATGAGATCAAGAACGAAAAATTTGAGCTATTTCCTCTTCTCCAGCCCCCTCAAAATTTGAGTGATCCGCCATTTTGAAAGTTTTCGAAAAAACAAAAAAAATACTTCTGCGCATTTTCAAGAAGAGTTCCTCACCAAATTTTGAGCGAATTTTATGAATACTCGCCGGCGCTACGCGTGGGGAAAAAAAAAATATATATATATATAGTGATCTATGGTCAAAGTGGCATCAGTTTGCACATTCCTCAGAAGTGCATCTAATGTCACATTAACGACACCACAATGGCGAACGGAATGTATAATATCATAGGTTTTCTTAGAAACAAATTTTTAAAATGATGCCACTTTACCTGTAAACATCAAAAAAATGAGGCTACTACGACCGTAGACCGAAAAAATTTTTTTGTATGAAAAATAGAATATTAGTGGTAAAGTGGCATCACCCAAATAACCACACCAGTGACGTCATGACACAAAGCTGAATCGATGAGCAATGTGATGGTAAAGTGGCATCAAAAAAAAGATGCCACTTTGTAAAAAAGATGCCACTTTACCTGTAGACGACGAAAAATGATGCCACTTTATCCATAGATAAATCTATATATATATATATATATTTTTTTTTCCCCCACGCGTAGCGCCGGCGAGTATTCATAAAATTCGCTCAAAATTTGGTGAGGAACTCTTCTTGAAAATGCGCAGAAGTTTTTTTTTGTTTTTTCGAAAACTTTCAGAATGGCGGATCACTCAAATTTTGAGGGGGGCTGGAGAAGAGGAAATAGCTCAAATTTTTCGTTCTTGATCTCATATGAAAGAGTGAGTCACGGACACCAACATATTTAAATTTCAGCTTCCTAAGTGCATTCTGAGGCGAGTTAGCAAAAACCGGTTTTTGAGAAAATTGCGTTTTTTGTGTCACTCACTTTGCGCAGGCTGGTGTGGATAAAATTCGCTCAAAATTCGGTGAGGAACTCTTCTTGCAAATACGCAAAAATAGTTTTTTTTTTTTTCGATAAATTTCAAAATGGCGGATCACTCAAATTTTGAGGGGGCTGGAGAAGGGGCAAATAGCTCAAATTTTTGTTTTTGATTTCATATGAAAGAGTGAGTCACGGATACTAACATATCCAAATTTCAGCTTCTAAGTGCATATTGAGAGGAGTTAGATCAAAAAACGGCTTTTTGAGGAAGTTTTGAGTCATGAAATTTCTTGAATCTTCCATATCTCCCCACCAAATCAAGTTAAAGTGGTCAAATTTTGTGTGTGAGGTTAGTTGGTGACCACAATATGACCTCTTGAATTTGGATCAAAATGGATTCAAAATGGCGGATTATCAAAATTTTGAGTAGAGCTTGAGGAGCCTCAAGTTGGTAAAAATGTAATTAATATGAATTCATATGGTTATTGGGGATAAGTTGTATACTATATCCCGAATTCACTTCCATACATGATGTTGGAGGGGGAAGGCGGGGTTACCAACCTAAAATAGTGGTGGGGTACAGGAGGGGTCGAAAATTTTTTATTGCTGTGTCATATGATAAAATGAGCCCAAGTGACAAACGTATTTTGATTTTAGCTTCTCAGTGATTTTGGAGGGGAGTTAGAGCAAAAAACGGCTTTTGGAGGGGAAATTGCTGCAGGAAATTTCATGAATCTTCCATATCTCATCACCAAATCGGCCTAGAGTGGTCAAACTTTGTGTGTAGGATTAGTTTGTGACCAGAATATAACCACTTAAATTTGAGTCAAAATGGATCCAAAATGGCAGATTTACAAAATTTGAAGATAATTTGAGGACCCTCAAATAGTTATAATTTGAGAAATATGTGTTCGCATGATTCTTTCATGGCAAGAAATACTACATTTGTGCCAAATTGAACTTCTTAAGTGTTTTTGGAAAGGATGGTAGGGGTTTTCAGACTTGGTATTGGATGTGGCCTGTAGTGATGAACAGTTGAGCGTGGTTATTACTAAATCAAAACAAGCCCCAGTTAAAAACTCAGCTCCAGTAATGCGGCATGGCTGCTTATTTTTCATATGAGCAATTATGATGAGTTTTAGAGCCAAAATTGGAACCTCAGTACACGTTTTTGCAAGCGTAGATTAGCATAACGGCGGATGACATCAGAATTTTTTCATAACACGCTAGTTGTTGATTGTCATTGTTAGTACCCAAAGATTTTTTGTTAAATTTGATTTAAGGGTACATTTCACATACGCGGTTCTTTTTTGTAGTATAACTAAACTTTGCAGGTACTGTATGTTATCTATATGGGAACCAAAATTGATAACGCTAAAAAAGTGACAGCATTTTTGAAACAAAAGTTTTTCGTGAGTTTGTAATGAAAACTTTTGAAATTGGAAAATGAAGAAGATAAGGCATTTCTCTTTAATTTATTCGGAACGAAAAATTCATATTCCAATTTGTAAGAAGGTTATAAGCTGTGAAATATGGCCTCCTCAAAAGCCAGTTTATTTTTTCGTTTTTCACGACAAATAATCAATTAATCAAAAAAATCTTCTGTGAAGTTTCTCAAATTCTTAGTATAGATGTAAATTTCAAATTTCAAGTGAAACAGATAAGTCGTATTTGAGAATTTAGGAGGTAAGAATATGATAATTTGGTAGGCAAACCAGTATGCAATCGTGTATGTAGAATATAGCCTTAAATATTATGCTTATGAAGAAGTTTAATTACTTATGAACATGATGACTGATGATAAACAAATTTTTCCCACATCATTTCTGTACATTCCCATGGAAAAAAGGAAATAATTCAGCTGTGGAAGGCTTATAAATGTGTGTTAAAATTAGTTCATAAATTTAGGGGAGACTGGGCATATAGAACCACCTTTTTTTTTTAGTTTGCTCTAAAATACGCTGTAATTACAAACAACATCTGGGAACAGCTTTATTATAAAGAAAAAACATTTCTCTTTCAGAACATGTGAAATTTTTTTTGGAAAAGCTACTTTGAGATACTCAAATTTGAAGTTTGCCGAAACACTGTTTTTTCCATCTCCAAAGTGCCGGAGCAAAAAGAACCACAGTAATAAATAACTGAAATAGAATGTTAATGATTACAAAGTGATTATAAAATTACTAAATTGGTGAAAAAATATATTTTTACGAGTGAAACCAGCATCTACCCAAAAATTGCACTCATAAAATGGATATTGTCGTAATCTCTCAACTGGTGCACTTTTTATGCGCTCATTCAGAGCACATATTACACTGTACATTGGAGCCGTTCTAACATTAACCAACTTCAAATTTAGGTTATACATGTGACGCATCGTAAATTTATCGTGGTATTTTGGTATTTAGGTACATTTTTTGGCCTTCTATAACTATTACCAACTCATTTAACATTGTGGTTCTTTATGCCCAGATTTGACTTTTTCGATAAATATGGACAAAAATGTAACATAAATTAAAAAATTTATAAATTTCTTATGCAGGAATGGAAAATACAGGAATTTATTTTCATGCAGCAAGAAAAAATTATTTTGAAGATGCAATAAAAGTGAAATCATTTCGTTTTGAAATTTCTCAATTCTCGATTTTTGGTAGTACAAAATCAGTTCATGTTAAATTGCAAAAAAATGTCCGGTGGAAAATGTTACCATCTTAAACCTCTACCAACTGCATATATTGCCAACTTTTCAGAATAAATAGCACAGCCATAATTTTGATAATTCTATATGCCCGCGTCTTCGCTACACTAAAAGAAAAAATGGATATTTCTACGTTGAAACAAAAAATGCTTACTTTATGGAATTAATGTTGATTATTCAAAAGTGAAAAGAGTTGATACGAACCGAGCGAGCAAAGCGAGTGAGTAATAAGAAAACCGAAGGATGTGAGCGAGCGAAGTGAGCGATCAACGGGGGTCTGGAGGCAGAGCCCCCAGCTGGCAGCGCGAAGCCCTGCTAGTATACATAAATATAAAATTAAGATTAGAGGTACCATAAATGTGCTGATGCAGTTGCTAAACGAACTTTGCCTTCCATGCAAACCAAAAGATGATATGGTTAATATAAATAATACTACAGATCCCAAAATTTGCAGCGTGTAAACAAATTTGCCTACCATAGACCAAAATAAAAGACACCAAGTTCGATTTTTCTAAATTGATTTGGTAGGGAGATGGCGTGACTCACTCTTTCATATGAGATCTAATGTGAAAATTTAGAGAATTTGAGTGATCCACTATTTTGAAGCATACCAATTGAAAAAATAAAAAGTAACTTTTTCGCATTTTCAAGAAGAGTCGATCTCTCCCTCGCATTAAAGTTTGAGCGATTTTCATGAATACCCATCAGTGCTGCGTATAGAAGAAAAATATTTACCATGCGTGCAATTCATTCCTTATACATCAACGCAAAAATCTTCTAAAATTCGTTTCCCAGTTGCGTGAAACTTCGCCTATACGCGCTTGAAAGTCGCGTTTAAACAGCGATTTTTCAGGACTAGCGTTTACAAAGTCGCTGATAATCTCGCGTTAACCCGTGACTAGGCGATATTACTCGCGTAATAAAAAGTCGCGCGTTATAGCGATTAAAAATTCGCTCATAATGTTGCCTTACAAAAGTTCGTTACACGCGACTTTGTAAATTACGCGTATAAATTCGCCTACCTATCTTTGTTACAAGAATTTTAAGATCTCCGCGTAGGTTTGCATACACACCCCTCGCCGTCCACGAACTGATGTGTTATGGCTGTATAGAGTTCCCCGGTTCCCACATTCAGCGTATATTATTTACTGTTGTTTCATTTGCTCACGAGTGCATATTCAAGCATTTGCAAACAATCATGTCGCAAAAACAGTAAGTAATTCTTATTTATTTACGTATTTATTTACGTATTTATTTATTTATTTATTTATTTAATTAACAATTAAAATTTAGTCCCATATTTATTAATATTTATATAGATCAGATAATGCAGAATATTATTTTGATGAGAAAAGGGTAATACAAAAAACGATTTTTTACACGAAAAAGAATGGTCGAGTAAAGCTGGAGACTAAGCAGGTACGTGTGTATCATATTAAGAAAAAAAAATGATTGACACTGTTGCCTTACTAATGTATTTTTAGAATCTTAATTTTGATTTTATTATAGGTATGACGAGTAAAGGTATGGAAGGGAGTGGGTGAGGAAGAGGAGAAAATTACATTTTTTCATGTGTTTTGACCTATCTTGTACTTGTTTATCTGAGGCTGCATCGATTTTAGAAAAAATAAAAATACAATTTTTTTTACCTACCTGAACGTAATTACTTTTGCTTTACACTCAGCTACTTTCATTTTCGATTATGCTCAGTAACATTTTAATTCAAGAGGGGTTGCTTTAGAAAATGAGTAGGTACCAATAAGTTGAAAATTAAATCTAAGTAATCATTTTCCAAATCACTCCATCAAATGAAATTGCCAACGTTTATGTAGTTATTTTATAGTAATTTATATAGTGGCTGTTTATTAGAACACGAGTGTTGAAGGTAGGAATGAGTTGAATTATAGTTGTGGTGGAGATTATGTTCATAGTGATGATGGAAATATATATAGAGGAGACAGTAGAGCTGGTGATAGTATTACTGGTTGATATATGAATGTTAATTTACCTATTTGTTCCATTAATTTTCATTAATTTTATTATTTTTTCATTTTTGTTTCAGATATTACTTACCTTTCAAAAAATTCCAACGGATACTTATACATAAATATAAAATGTAAAGAAACATTTTTTTTTTTTTAAGTTTACTGTAAAAATACATACATTTCTAATTTCTTAATCGTTTTGAATATTTATACTGATTTATTATAGTACCTATCATGAAAAAATTCACACGCATTTACTTTTTAAAAAAAAGGGGTTCTGGAATATTATTGCATTCATTGTAATTATCATTTCACTAATAATCTCAAATTTATGACTGAAAATAATTCTATATAATGAGCAAAATAATGATCAAAGATTCATTGAAAAAACGTTAGAAATTTCCCACAAAACTTGCCGTGATGAAAAAAAAAACAAAAAAACAAAAAAAAACCGCATATACTTTCTCACGGCGATAAAGGGCCTCATTACATGCGCAGTCGCTATTCAAATGAAACGCGACGCGCATAAGCGATTTTATGAACGAACACAATATGCACAGTCGCTATTCAAATGAAACGCGATGCGCATACGCGATATTATAAGCGAACAAATGCCCGACTTTATGGGCGAAAAAGAAGACGCGTTTGTCCTGGAAAGTCGCCGCGATTTTAGCCGCGTATTTATAGGCGAAGTTTCACCCAACTGAGTTTACATAATTTTGAAATCAAAAGTATATGTAGAATTGTCTTTTATTCCATTTTCTTATCAAATTATACCCGGGTATTATGAAACTAATTAGAAGTATAAATCAACTCACAGTTTCAAGTTACAACGTTATTTCAGAATTACATAAATTAACTCTTAGAAGTTTTGCGCTGGTGTGTAATAAATTTACTGCGCGCACCGTACGTATGTATAGGTACCAAAAAGCAGCACCTAGGTACTATTCCGACCCTATAGTAAAGTTGGAGCGTTAGTGTTATCACCATTAAGAACCTTTGTTTATATTCGAAACAGGACTTTTTTATCAATAATATATTTTGTTCTAAAATTTGAAGCTGTTTTGTGCGATTTTCATTGAAATTGTTTATTAATTGGCGAAATTTTTTTATAACTTTGTAAGCGAGATGTTGAAAAAAGAAGGAGTAATCCTGTTGTCATGCGTAAACTAAGTTGATTGTAGCCTAACTTACATCACACTCGAGACGTGAATAATAAATAATGAACACCTTAATACAGGGCAGTAATGAACATATATTCGATATAGAGAAAAAAAAACTAGCAACCAAGGAATGTAATAGTTAGGTAATACATAATCTGTTTTTACATACCTGTATTCCCATATATATTTAGGTTATATGAATTACATAAACAAACCAATTGATCTCGAGTTTGAGGCATGCTCGTAATTCCTCTTGGAAAGCGCTTTCCAACGTGACCCAAGTTCCAGTACGTCAGTCGTACATTTATTTCGTAAGTATAACGATATGAAGGCCGTATACCCGAAAGTCCGAGGTACCAAAAGAAGAGGTGAGAAAATAGGCCTGAACGTCCGAGGTTTAGAGGCCTCTACGTCCGCAATTTATGTACTTGAGTCTGCAGAAAAAAACAATGGGATTTGTTTGACGAGGGTAAAATGTTTAAACGTGGAGTGCGATGTTGCCAAATCAAACAGCACTTCGCAATAATATGAAGACGAATTAACTTCAAAACATTCTAAATAGTTGTTATATTTAAGAAGTAAAGACAAAAATATACCCAGAATTATAATTATATATGTTTAAACGTAACGAATTACGAAAAGTGGTTGAAGGTCAGGGACGTACCGCAAGGGAGGGAGGGGGAGCTTCCCCCCTTGGCTTTTTGAAAGTTGGTAAATTTGGAGTTTTAGCGTAAAGTTGGTACATTTGACCGCTTGTGCAGTATTTAAATTTTTTGAAGACTAACAAGACTGTCCATCATATTGTTTCGTGGAGCAAAAAAAAAAAAAAAAAAGGTCAACATGGTAAAATTTCATGGTATTAGTTGGCAATTTTTGGTTTTCTCCCCCCCCCCCCTGAAGAAGAAGGTCTTCGGTACGTCCCTGTTGAAGGTATATAGCGCGTCCAAGTGATTCGGGTACAATCAGTGCAAAAATCTCAGTTTGTTGATAACACATTAAGAGTTAAACTACAGCAATTTCAAAATCAGAAATAATTTTATAGTTACTTTAATGAACTTTAAGGCTGATAAATTCATTTTAAGTGAAATTACAATTTCTTTGCATTTAAAAAAATCGATTTTAAATGATTTTAAAATCGATTTTTTCGCCGATTATACCCGAATCACTTAGACGCACAGTATAATAAATTAGCATATTAAATACTAATAATTAAAAATTTTGAAAAACGTATAACGTTAGCATATCCGTCAAAACTTATTAACAACAGTCTTTAAATTAATGGCAATGGCCCATGTTTTTAAGATAATCAAGGCAACTAACTTGACCTGATTTATATTGATTTCCGCCCACCTGCATAATGAACTCAATTCCACCTGTTCTTCCTGTCTGGACATTAAATACTTATTCATTTTAACATCAGCTATTTTGAACGCGATCTCCTTTTAAAATTTCAATTACGATCTAGATAGGCAGATGAGGGAAATAAAAATTGACGTTGTAGTCTCTATGAAACACTTCAGGTCCATTTTTGTAGTATGTGGTTTTGCATGCAGAGGGCCTTGCTGCCCACAAAAATGGCGTTAATAATGGGTCACCTGATAAATAATAAAATTAGTGACCACATAATCTATTTTTTTTTTTTAACGCACACAACTCACGAACGTAGGTATTTATTCATATACAATACATAATTGTACGAAAAGACGACGTTTCGCGTCGTGACGATGACGTGTCTTCAGGAGAAATGTGTAGGTAATGGTGCAACTTAAGAACGATGTACATATATAGCTAAGTATTAATTGTATTATATTTTTCGGATAAATTATCAACTTCGGTTTTGCAATTAACACTGTTTTCCCGTTCTTTTGTTTATGTATAACATTTCTAATATTTTGCATTTGGTAGTATTTTTTTGCTTCACACTTGTCTTTTATTTTAGAGAAAATATTTTGAGGTGCAATCATTACGAAAAGCTACATCAACATTATTAGATTGGCGTAAACTACGTATTAAGGGACGGAAAGTTTGACGATTGGCACCAGTATACGGCAGCGAAAAAAACTTTCTTTTGGTCAAGATTTTTATTGTCATTTTGATCATTGTCCAAAATTTCTATCATAATTTTTTTAATAAGGTCAGGAGGGTAATCGTTATCATTTAAAAGTCTAATGAATCTTTTTTAACATCTTTAATAGATGGTTGGTCAGTAAGGAGTAAATTTAATTATATACAGTAAAACTTCGTTATAACGCTCACGGTTATAACGCTATCGCGCGTAAATCGCGGTTTTTGGCTAGTCCGGGTCCCTTCATTCACTTTCGTATGTAAAATTGCAGCGATATAACGCACGCTATTCCCGCCTATACCGCGAAAAGAATGGCATTGTATTCCGGGAATAATATCGACTTTATCGTGCTTCACTGTACATTTAGCATACCTTATCGTGAAATTAAAGCGCAGATCGCAACATGAAAGTGCAATAACGATATAATGGGAAGGCGAATGGTACTGTAGGAATAATTTGAGACGTGTCAGTTTCAGACGCGGTGTAATGCAGTGGAAAAGTGATTAAAGAAATGGCTGTTCGAAAACGCAAAGCTCTTACTATCGCGGAAAAACTGGAAATTTAAAAAAAAAAAAAACGTAAGCAGCCATGCCGCATTACTGGAGTTGAGTTTTTAACTGGGGCTTGTTTTGATTTAGTAATAACCATGCTCAACCATTCATCACTACAGGCCACACCCAATACCAAGTCTGAAAACCCCTACCCTATCCTTTCCAAAAACACTTAAGAAGTTCAATTTGACACAAATGTAGTATTTCTTGCAATGAAATAATCATGCGAACGCATATTTCTCAAATGATAACTATTTGAGGGTCCTCAAATTATCTTCAAATTTTGTAAATCCGCCATTTTGGATCCATTTTGACTCAAATTTAAGTGGTTATATTCTGGTCACAAACTAATCCTACACACAAAGTTTGACCATTCTAGGCCGATTTGGTGATGAGATATGGAAGATTCATGAAATTTCCTGCAGCAATTTCCCCTCCAAAAGCCGTTTTTTGCTCTAACTCCCCTCCAAAATCACTGAGGAAGCTAAAATCAAAATACGTTTGTCACTTGGGCTCATTTTATCATATGACACAGCAATAAAAAATTTTCGACCCCTCCTGTACCCCACCACTATTTTAGGTTGATAACCCCGCCTTCCCCCCTCCAACATCATGTATGGAAGTGAATTCGGGATATAGTATACAACTTATCCCCAATAACCATATGAATTCATATTAATTACATTTTTACCAACTTGAGGCTCCTCAAGCTCTACTCAAAATTTTGATAATCCGCCATTTTGAATCCATTTTGATCCAAATTCAAGAGGTCATATTGTGGTCACCAACTAACCTCACACACAAAATTTGACCTCTTTAACTTGATTTGGTGGGGAGATATGGAAGATTCAAGAAATTTCATGACTCAAAACTTCCTCAAAAAGCCGTTTTTTGATCTAACTCCTCTCAATATGCACTCAAGAAGCTGAAATTTGGATATGTTAGTATCCGTGACTCACTCTTTCATATGAAATCAAAAACGAAAAATTTGAGCTATTTGCCCCTTCTCCAGCCCCCTCAAAATTTGAGTGATCCGCCATTTTGAAATTTATCGAAAAAACAAAAAAACTATTTTTGCGTATTTGCAAGAAGAGTTCCTCACCGAATTTTGAACGAATTTTATCCACACCCGCCTGCGCAAGGTGAGTGACACAAAAAAAACGCAATTTTTTCAAAAACAGGTTTTTGCTAACTCGCCTCAAAATGCACTTAGGAAGCTAAAATTTAAATATGTTGGTGTCCTTGACTCACTCTTTCATATGAGTTCAAAAACGAAAAATTTAAGCTATTTGCCTCTTCTCCAACCCCCCCTCAAAATTTGAGTGAACCGCCATTTTGAAATTTTTCGAAAAAACAAAAAAAATACTTCTGCGCATTTTCAAGAAGAGTCCCTCACCAAATTTTGAGCGAATTTCATGAATACTCGCCGCCGCTACGCGTGGGGAAAAAAATATATATACCAAAAAGTTGGACATTTGCCAGATGATTATAAATGGTCTGAAACGCAAAGATTTGAAGACCCCACCCTCCCCCGACCTTCCCTTCCCAAATCAGGTAGGCTGTAATAGCTATCGTTTTGTTAAAAACTCAGCTAAAAAGCACGACAAAAATGTGATAACGAAGCAAAGTGATTTAGCCGACTCTCTACGAATACCAGGGTCTACCGTTCGTACAATTTTAAACAACCGCAAAGAAATTGAAGAAAATGGGAAGCAGACAGGCGGTAAGCACATGAAACTTCGAGCAGGAAAATATGACGAATTAGAGGGCATCTTAATCAGAGTTGGCCATCACTCCGAGCGCGCTCGGAATGCGCTCTTTGAAGAGCGAAAAAGAGCGGAATAATAAATCGCTCGCGAACAAACGAATGAGTCCCCCATTTTTCAGATTCTTCGTTCTCTTTCTCCAGTAATGAGAAAAATGATGTAAAATGATAAATAGGGATCTAAATAGGTAATGTGTACTCTCTCATGATTGGTTGAAGTGATAAGCAAAAAAAAACATAAAGAATTCGCTCAGAATTTCACTCAGAATGCTGAAGAATGAACTCTTCTCCACTCCGAGCGAAAAGTGAGCGGAACGTCTCGTTCTTTCGCTCTTGAGCCACTCTGCCCAACTCTGATCTTGATGACGTGGTTCCTTCAAGCTCGAGCTACCAACATTCCTATCAATGGACCTGTTTTACGAGAGAAGGCAACAGAAATTGCCAACAAACTGCACATTGAACGAAACTAGTGCTTGTACATAATTTTACATTAATACAATAGTATACTGTAATTTTTGACTTTTTTTTTCACAATTCCCGCATTTAACGCTTTCCCGTTTATAACGCGCTTTTTTCTCGGTCCCTCGAATAGCGTTATAACGAAATTTTACTGTACTTAAATTTTGTCTAAATAGCTGTTATTTTTCTTATAAAAATAAGTTTTATTCTCAAAAAAATGGCCTACCAATGGGTGGTCCATTATCTCCAATAACAGCTGAGACAGTTCTGGACCGCCTTTTTGATTATTAAATAAAGAGTCGACACTGGAAACCGTATGAACGTTTAATATCCATCTCCACGAAATCATGTTATAGAATGAATCCACATACCGTATATAAGTTAACGATAGGTCTATTCGAAGTAAAGTTATCTCCTACATTTATCTACATTGTTACACACACGTATACAATCTAATATTGATGACATACATAACAATTTTAATAACAAGATCAAATTTTTCAAAAAATATGTGGATGACAGTTTATGTATCATAAATCAGGATCACGTTGATGAGATATTTGACTACTTATAGAATAATTTTGACCGCAACATTAAATCCACCATAGAAAAAGAATCCGACAAACCAAATTAATTTCCTTGACATCACGATTGAAAAAACCCAAAAAAGCACATTCATTTTTCGACATTATCAAAAACCTCATCAAACTAATTGTATAATAAATAAATTATTTTTCAGCTCAACCTTACACACAAAAAATTAATAGGTACCGCTAAAAACGTAATAAAAAAACGCCTCCTTCTTACCGATCAACCATTTCTTAAAGATGTTAGAAAAGATTTTATTTGACTTTTAAATGGTAACGATCACCCTCCTGACCTTATTAAAGAAATTATGATAGAAATTTTGGACAATAAAATGACAATAAAAATCTTGACCAAAATTTTATTCATAATGTTGAAAAAAAGTTTTTTTCGTTGCGTATACCGGTGCCAATAGTCAAAATTCCCGTCCGTTAATACGTGGTTTACGCCAATTTAACAATGTTGATGTAGCTTTTCGTAATGATAACAGCATAACACTTTTAAAAATGAACTTTTCTTCAAAATTGTTGACTTTCTGGTTTTCGTATACTTTGCTAGGTTATATTGTGTGAACCTTGTTTTGCAATATACTCCGTTTCGCTGTACAAGCAGCATCTATATTATTATATTATGTTCATATAGGCTATGCGTTTTTTACTTATACAAAATAATGTCACGTTTTTATTATTTTCTTATTAAATGAGTTTATTTTTCATTCGCATTGTTTATAAATGATCTACAACGGCCTCTCTACGCTTTCAAAAATAAAACGCAAATGTGATAAAAATAAACGAAGTAACGTTGTAAATAAAGTCAAGTGTACCGGTTACGACGGTACCTATATAGGTGAAACGAAGCAATACCTCGAAAGGCGTAGGCGTACCTATCAACACAAATACGATGTTAATTAATAAGAAACTAGGTACCTACCGCCTTATCAATACACGCCATTCATAAGTATCACTCCTTCGATTTCGATAACGTAGATATAATTCATGCGCAAAAAAATACTACCTACCAAACGCAAAATATTAGAAATGTTATACATAAAAAAATATGGGGAAACCGATGTTGATAATTGTTCCGAAAAACATAACGCAATTAATACTTAGCCATATACTCAGTGGCAGATGTTGGTAAAAAGGTCCAGTCAGCAAAATGCTTCAGGGCCAGCTTCAAAAATTAGCCGTCCGGAATTTGGAAATGAAACTTAATGCATTCATGCACTTGCGGGATTTTTTTTTTGAAATTTTCTAATGGGTTCATTTCAGTTTTTCAGTTGGCCTTTTCTTTGCCGAGCTTTCTAAGAAATACTTTTGCCTCCACTGGGGGGCCTTGCATCCAAACAAATTTCTAATTGGATGTAACCAACACCAAATTCTGGTAAACTTACGAATATTAATTTATCATTTTTCTTAGTAGGTACCTTAAATGTGGACCCTATAAAGCACGATGTAATCACATTAAAAATATACCCAATGCACAGCTTAAGTAGGCTACTATAAATGCATATATGTAGGTAATTATGATGTACATATAATTGCTGATTTCCAACTACCTACATTTTTTGATGCCATGTTTCAATTCAGCTCTAGTATTTACCAATTTTTTTAGCTTAAGTTATTACCCGCTGGGGCCCACATTCATTGGGGCCCAGTCAGCGTTTGCGTATTTGCGTTACTTGCGTACCGCTAAATCCGCCACTGTATATGCTGTGTCTAACTGATTGTAACACCCCTAAGCACCAAATTCTCTTCATCGGCAAAAAAGTATTCGTTATTACATTTCTTTTCATTTTTTTTTTTTTTTTTTTTTTTTTATACGAAATTAACAAATTAAGACATAATAAATAATTGTTTATCTATGATTTCAATCCATAATTTGCAAGATTATGAATGTTTTTAAACATTAAACGTTTCATTCCAGTTAATTTTGTAACACCAATTTTAGATGAAATGAATTCAAATCAATCAAATAACCAGTAAAAAATTATTTAAATCATAGAATTTGAGTTACCGAAGCCTTAAATTATTCATTATGCCGCCATAGTGGAGCCGATTGCGATTCTAGGTGGACAAAAGTCCAAAAAGTGACATTCGATTAGCAACCTCAAAAATATATTACACAATATAAATGCATTGTGCTTCTTTTGAAGCTAAGTTTTCCGAGAATTGGAGTTTTCGAGACTTTAGGGGCTTTTTGAGGGACTATATTACAAAAAAAGATTCAGATTCGAATTCAGCGACCTTAAAAACATATAGTTCCACATGAATGAATAACTTATTTCTTTGAAGCCCAATCTTTCAAAAATTTTGCTTTTTGGGGCTTTTCAACGAGTTGCATTACAAAAAGAATTTTAGATTCGAATTCAGCGACCTCAAAAACATATAATTCAATATGCGTAAATAATTTATTCCCGTGAAGCCCAATTTTCCAAAAATTTGGACTTTTGGGGCTTTTTGAGGGGCGGAAGGAAAAAACTAATATCAAATTCGAGTTTAGCCACTCAAAAAACATGAGGTACCTACGTTTATTTAAAAGTAAAAAAAGTTACATTTTCGAATTTTGTCCACCTAGATTTGCAATCGGTCCCACTGTGTGCGGTAATGAAGTCAAACAAAACGAAATAGGTGATATTTTTTTCATGAAAGGGAATTTCGCGCTCGGATATGTTAAAATCAGTTAGGCATAGTGTGTACAATCGTTCTTAAGTTGTACCGTTACTTACACATTTCACTTGAAGACGCGTCGTCATCAGGACGCAAAACGTCGCTTTTTCGTAATACGTTCGTGAGCTGTTTGCGTTTTTCAAAAAAAATTAGTTACATTGCCCCTCACTGAAAAAACCTTCATCTTTGACCGCATAATCTACAAAACCATGCTGGTATTCGTTGGGAGCAATTTGTTTCAGCTCATAAAAAACATCTGCAATTTCTTCTGATGGCAGAAAGGGTAGTCTAAAAAAATATTTCTTTCATTATCAAATTCCTAAATTTTAACCTATTTCATCTTTAGCGCAGAGCTAAGTTCTGTATGGCAACGTTGCTTCGTTTTCCTTTGGATATTAGACCTATCATCTACCTGCTACGGTTTCTATCATCGAACATTCAGGCCTATACATTGCAGACTTTTGGATATACTATAAATTGCGGCGTTCATGTCTATTCGATTCCATTATTCTCAAAGCGATTCGGACGTTCGGTATAACATCGTTTTAAACATGTTTTTTTTTTTTTTCATGAAGGTATTTTGTTTTTAAAACAAAAAATCAGTTTTTAAACAATAAAAAACCGTTTTTTGTTTTTTATATAAAAAAGCGGTTGTTTAGTAACCCTGTTTTTGAGAATTGTAATTTTAGAATTCTGTATGAATTCTCAAAAAAAATTAGAGAGGGAAATTGGGAAAATCTAAGAACAAAATTTTGTCAATTGAGGATTCATATTTTTTAGGAATGATTATAATTAATTAAATTTGAATTTAAATTAATTACATTTAGATTATATTAAAATTTAAAAGCGATTTTCTCTCTAGTCTCTAGTATATCTTTAAAAAAAAGTTTTGGTGTTTTCACAGTTGAGGTATCGGCCAAGTGGTAGTGTTGTATAAACAGAATATTTTTTCATTAGTAGTAGTGAGGTTGGCTATTCTTAAAGGTTCCATATTTACGTATTATACTCTGGATGTAATTGTTGTACAGATCTGTAATTTTGGTTGTCAGTAGCTACATAGCGGTACTTTAACCCAATATAAAAAGAATTTATTATTCTTTCATTTCAACTCATAAATCATCAAATTATCAATATAAACTTAGACCAAACACCAACTTTTTGACAAATTAACTTCGATTCTGAGAAAACTATTGAACTTGGGAACAGTATGAATACATCGATGGAAAGCTGATAAAATATCGAACCTTTTGTTCGCTTTATGTTACTGTCTATCTTCAACCCTTTAGTGGTAATTTTAATTCAAACTTTTGCAAAGCTCTACAATTGAAAATAATGAAAATAAGTTGGTAGTATAAGCAAACAAAATATAGCTTTTATAATTCTAAACAAAATAAAGGAAAAATCAAAACGCTGCGATTAACGGTATTCAAGTTATCATGAATTAAAAATATGTACATATTTTGAACGCTGAATGTAATATGAGCAACGCGCAACTGGTTACAGTTGAGGAAATAACAGCGAGGGGTGGTGCGGTATAGCCTGTATGCTATATCTATAAGTATATTAAACTCGCCAAACTGCCTTTTGCCCCTTATTGGAAAAGAATGAAACGGATATATCCGCACGTTATCAAATAGAAAAGAATATAAATAAGGAGATGGACCTTCATTGAAAGAGTTCTTCGATTTTCATTTTTTTTTTATTGATTTAATTTTCTAAAAGGCACACCCGCGCGTTGTTATTAGCGAAAAAATATGAATAGGGAGATGGATCTTTATCGTAACATTACTTCGATATTTATTTTTTTTCACGATTCTATTTTCTTAAAGGTTATTGTTTCAGTCAAAGTAAAACAACTGAGATTTTTTAAATAAGAAGTGAATCATAATTTTAATTTATTGTTTGTTTTACATCATTTTTTTCTAATATAGCATTTACGATGACAAGACCTTCATTAATAATATAAAATGTTCATATTTTTACAGCTTAAAAAAAAGTGTTTTATTAATTTCCTTAAAGTTTATTTTTTTTTTATATATCTTCTTATGTATAACTTTTAGCTTGCATAATACTATGGTAAATACTAACTTCTCATTGATATTACTCCACAAATTTGATGTAATAAATTATACAATAACTGAAGGCAATTGTTTGTTTCAAAAAAGCTACAAAATTACTTAAATAAAGTTCTATTCAAAGCAATCCAAGCGAAGCAAGGATTGCCAAGGGGTTGGGCCGCAAAGCAGCCAGGGGCGGAGCCCCCAGTATTAACTAAATAAAAGTTATTTATTTAATTTTTACATACATATTGCCCTTTATTTTCATTTAACAACCATTTGTAAAACTCCACGTATCTCGTATCTCACCATAATTTCAAACTGTTAACAATTATTAGGAGCGTTATGCGACTTTTTACGCTGTTTTCATTAAACATCGCAAGTGTAAGGTTCGCGTGCGCGACATTTAGTGCAACTTTTGACTGCGGTAAATAGAATAATTATATAAAAGAAGTAAAAGTCATGGTCGTGCCGCAGTTTTTTCCTCTTTTTTTGTGCACGTCCCCATTACGTTATTCTGTGCGGAAAAAAATATGGGTAGAGAGAGTGTGATCTTGAAAGCATGTATCTGACTTGAGGTATCAAAATTCGCGTTTATTCTTTTACCACAGTGGATTTTGAAGCGCTATTTATTACCGCGACATATGGGTTTATACAAGGATTTTTAAACAATATACTGAATTACAAGCGGATTCCCTACCAATAGGAAGCAATCAAAAATGGGGTTTTGATAGGTAAAGGCATAGGTATTTATAATGTTAATTATTCTTTTGAATTTGTATGAATTACACTGTATTATTGATAAATATGCTACAAAATTTATGAACAGGCACACCAATATCTAATAAGTATGCATTTGAATAGAAATAATGATTAACATAAAGTTCATTTCTTCTTTTTCAGGTATATCGATGTGTTATTGTGACCATATAGTGGTTCCACCGGTCTTTTGATCCTTAATATTCTCAAATTGTAGTCTTGTCCATTTACAGTTTTTTTAAAGAATTTCTGAAACTTGGTAGTTATGAGCCAAATATTACCATTGTCACGTTCGCTCACTCTAATATCAAGTGGAAACTGAAGAAGTTCGGGATCGTACGCCAATACTCTGTAAATAAGTTAATCAATTCAGTATAGGTAAGAAGATGTGCACAAAACACAAGTATATTTTCCTCGACTTTTGATGTAAAACAGGGCGCATGGTCAAATGTTCGTTCCTGTATGTACTTAATCTCGGTGCTAAATTTTTTTCACCAGATTTAGATTGAATTGCTTAGATCAGGAAGTGAAATTTATTTAATTAATGTTATAGTTTTTATTTTTATTTTTAAATAATTTATTGAATAAAATATTCCAAAATTGATAATGTAATGTTGTTCATTTCTTAAACCAAGCACAATTTTTTTTTCAACTCTGGATATTTTTATCTTTAAGAACCAATTGTACGAAAAATAATGTCTACTTCACTAATCCAGCGGATCTATCTAAGCGCGTCGCAAACTCGAGAAAGTATATATGTACGGTTGACCCAAGGTTTACCACAGTAGGTTTACCTCAGGTGAGCCGAAGCTTACCTAACATATCAGTGCTGGTAATAATAAAAATGTATGTTTCCCTACTGAATCGTACATTCAATACAAACTTTCTCGATAATTTAGGGTTTACCTCGGGTAAACTGGGTCATCATTTTCCATGCTTATGTGTTTATCAATAATAACAATAAAAATAATAATAATTAGAAGAAGAAGAAGAAGAAGAAGAAGAAGAAGAAGAAGAAGAAGAAGAAGAATATAATTATGATTAAAACATTACATGATCATCTTTTATTTATGAGAAACATAATGCAGGGTTTACCTATGCGAGGCTTACCTTGAGTAAACCAGATCATCAATGATTCCAATAATTTATTATTGATACATACAATTATCGATTTAGTCTTTGAAACTTAAGAATGGGGAAAGTAGAGCGACTGTTATCTCGTTAAAAAAAATTACGATTGAAAGGGTATCTGAAAGAAGAGCATCAAATGCTATCGAGTAAACCTGCTCATCATTTTCCATGTTTACGTATTTTTCAATAATAAGAATAATAATAATACCTAATAATTAGAAGAAGAAATAATAACTTCGATTGCTCTCATCTATTTATAAAATAAGACTAAATCGTTAGATGACCTTTTATTTATGAGAAACATAATGCAAAATCTTTAACTACGCAGCCCCTACCTTGGGTAAACCAGATCATCAATTACCAAAACATATAAATACAATTTTTGATGTAGTTCTTAAAAACTGAAAAAGGAGAAAGTAAGGAGGATGTAATTTCATTAAAAAAAAAAAAAGAAAAATTTATGAATAAAAGTGCACCTTATCTGGAATATGGGCATCAAATGATAGGGTTTACCTCAAGTAAACCTAGCTAGTCAAACTCATCATTTTCATATTCATATTACTTTAATTAATTTGTGTTTTCATTTCAATAATGCAACTTTTGTCATAACAAAAATAATTTATGATCTTATGTTGATTTTCTCGAGGTTTAATCGAGTAAACCTGGTCGTCAAGATGTTTCGAGAAATAATCTATTAATACCTATCATAATTATGTAGCTTCAAGATAGTTTTTAAATATCAAGAAAAGTAGATGTTGGTGGACTTATAGTGATTTTAAAAGATGGAAAGGGAATGAAGAATAATTACTTTAGGGTACGTTTTAGCGCAGCTGTCGCCAAGTTTAAAGAGCGGAGGTGAAAGTCCATGCTTTAAATGTAGCGACAGTAGCGCTAAAACGTACGCTAAAGTAATTATTTCTCATTCATCCCTTTCCATCTTTTGAAATCACTACACCCTCGCCTTCATACTGGTCTGAGTTTCATATCCTATTTTATCAGTTTACCTCTGTGAATGATACCTATTGGGACCTTTGCCTATATACTAGATGGACCGAGCTAGCAACAAGCAAATGCCAACCCAAAAACGGTGATACATTACACAGATTTTCTCAGAACACTCGTGACTAAATTCCAAGTGCGCATGCGCAAATTTATTTCGCGCTAATATTGTGGCAAGGGGACATCGATAGTACTGCTTAAAATCAAAATAACATGAATGTGATAAAGGACTTCAGGCATGCGCAAGATATGAAGTTGCAACGGGTGTTCCGACTCTGATGCATGTAATGTTTCACCGCAGTTTTCTTACACGTAACTCGGTCCATCTAGTATATAATCAAAGATTGGGACCCGAATAACGGCTTGAGCTCTAGTGTTCTAGTGAGGCTCTATGGGGCATGTATGATTTTATCAGTAGTTTCCACCAATCAGACCAAGGTTTATAAATCACTTTAAATACGTAGCCAGCAAATTTGTCAAAATACACAAAGAAAATGAATGCAATTTATGATGAAAATTCTCATTGTTTATATTATACATGTCCCATATAGCCTCACTAGAGAAGTTACACTTTTCGCCACAAGATGTCAGCCACTTTGCGTTCGCGTCCCAATTACCATAATATTAATAATATTTACGTCATTTTTTACCAGGGTGCTCCTTTACCAAAATGTCCATTTATCACGCTGGTACCTATGCCTCCAAAACCCTAAGCCCACGCCCACGTCTTTTTGTCAAACACTGCAATTCTGAATATGATTCTGCGATTTCTCCTGAAGCCCATACACTCATTAATTTTTATTCATATTATCAATATTTCACATGTATTTAAATCTAATAATCCTTCAGGATTAAATAATAATTTAGGTTAATAGTGCCAGCTCTAATTGAAACAAATTGAAGGCGTAGGATACATGAAAATTTGATGAAAAATGCGAGAGTACTCTAGAATATTTATGAAGAACCAATGCCCTTTGAAAATTTTTTCACGTGTTCAATTTTTTTGGGAATGAAGAACTTTTTTTTTGAGACCATTGAAAAATACATTTTTTTAACAGTTTTTTTTCTTTTTCAGCCTTGCGTATAAGCTACTTTTTAACCAGATGGGGTAGTACTAAATTGCTGAATAGCGCATACCCATGATCTGACGATCCAGGGATCCATGTAGCCAGAGCAGTTTCAGAAACAGGGCTAAATATTAGTGCTCCATCCCTTGGTTCTACAGCTAAAGGCGCCGCTTGAGAAGATTTGTGACCGACAAGCGATACAGGTAAATCGGCATCATCTCCTGGATTAGGTCCAGCTTTTAGGACTGCTGTTGGAATAGTAAATATTCTATTGGAAGCAAAAGGTTGAAAGTAAAGTTGTTTATGAGGCAATATTGGAGCTGAGAGAGCTATTCCGATAATACCATCCATCAATGTAAATGATTCTCCAGCTACCTGAAAAAAAAAGATCACTGTTACATCGTGATATACTAAATAAGTACTTCGGTACATATTACAATGATGTATGCGGTAACCTACGCGTACGCAATTAAATTACCGTTGTAAGTTACCGAAATGGCATTGCATAACTTATTCAATTACGCTGGTAACTTACGCAAAAAATAAACAAATCGAAGGGTGATAAGTATCCGACATCGAACGAATATTACGAATATTAAGCAAATTATAGTACAGGGAAATAAGCTCATTTTCTGACAAAACCTGGAAAAAATGGTAGTGAGATGGATTTCACATCATATGTGCAGAATGGTGTCCTTATCAAGGTATAAAAAACAGTTTTTTAACAATTTCCTGCTAATATCTTCGAAAATAAGGGTTCTACGTCAAGATAAGTTAGATTAAAAAATGTTCCCCATGAAATTTCCTACAGAATGAGTGAGACAGGTTTCTCAAAAAGTCATTAGCAAGCTCAAAATGGGGAAGTCAAAATACACCAATTTTTAGAATTCCCTTTTGAAAATCAGTTCTTTGTTTATATCTCCTACACGGTGCGTCCTACGCAAAAATTGCCAACATTGAAAAGTATTCCCCGTTCAATTTTCTCTAAGCTACATGAAAAACTTTTCCCAAAATGTCATAAAAGGGCACAAAATACAATAATTTTGGAAAAATTTATTCACATGTGTTCATATCTATCATCAAGTGACCTAAGGTAGGTTATGACGATGAACAAGTAGTTCTTCTAATGATTTCCCCTCCCTATTCTCCTCCCACCTTTAGAATTCCTTCCCCACATTCACATTATAATTAAAAAAAAAAAAAAAAAAAAAAAAAAATACAGATATACTTTGAAATATTTGTTTCAACTCGGTTCGGGATCATCTATTCCCTCTTCATCACTCATTTCCACCTCCATACTATTCGTGCAATCAGCTCCACAACAATGACCACACAGCTTCGAACATTTCAGTCTTGAAATAATAGAAAATTAGGTCGTGCAAAGTGTTTTTGTAATGATAACTTGGAAATAATCAGCTTTTAACCATGTGCAAGTGATGGGTGAAAACTTGTTTTGTTGCCAGAGTGAGGAAACGACATGTGTAATGCAAGTATTCAGTTCGTAATATGTCCAATGAATAATATTTTGTAAAAAAAAAATATTATTTTGGGCCTCTTTATGGCTTTTTTGGAAAAATTTTTTCATGTACAATGCGAAAAGGGTATAGTAAACACTCTGACATCACCAAATTTTGTATATTCTCGAACCATATCAAAATTTAACGTAATTTTTTATATTTTTTGAGTCATACTTGACTTTATTCTGTGGATGAAGTCATCCACAGCAGATCCACGCAGTATACCGGGTGACTACTTGATTCGAACACCCCAAGCGCAAAAATTTTTCTCCCATAGAAATAAATTACATATTTGAATAATATTAAGAAGAATAAATGGCATAAATAATATTTATTTAATCCTTAAAAGTGTTTATCAATGACCTACACAATTTTAATTTATACTTTCATTGTCAAAAATACATATATGTTTTGAATTTATTCACCTTTTAGCTAATTTTTTCGCTTGGGTGCTCGAATCAAGTAGTCACCCGGTATACGGCGGCTCCACGCTCACCCAAATGTGGAAGCGGTAGTGTTGCTCGATGTATCCGAAGATACCCGTCGCCTCAAAAGGCTTCACACACTAGACCTAATTTCTGCCGCGTAGTTAAGTCTGTATATCATACTAAATAATTATTGGCCTAATTCGGCCAGATGTTATGTGAATATATGTAAATAAAAATAAAAAAAATACTTGAATTTAAAATAAATGCACCTAATAATCTTACTAATAGATCATTAGAAAGTGTGTAAAATTTCCAATATTTCCCTCGCTTACTACACTATACTGGGTAACTACATGATTCGAGCACCCCAAGCGCAAAAATCTTTCCCTGACAGGAATAAATTATGTATTTGAATGATGTTAGGAAGAATAAATGGCATAAATGATATTAATTTAATGCTTAAAAGCGTTAATGAATGAAATGCAAAATTTTAATTTATACTTTCGTCGTTAAAAATGCATATATGTTTTAAATTTTTTCACCTTTTAGGTGATTTTTTCGCTTGAGTGCTCGAATCAAGTAGTCACCCTGGTATATCTAGGACTTATAAAG
Source organism: Phenacoccus solenopsis (assembly GCA_009761765.1). Classification (NCBI taxonomy): domain Eukaryota; kingdom Metazoa; phylum Arthropoda; class Insecta; order Hemiptera; family Pseudococcidae; genus Phenacoccus; species Phenacoccus solenopsis. The sequence continues at coordinate 52,845,196 of CM019753.1, forward strand.
TTTTGAAAGCTGAATTGCGCATTATATTTAAAGCTAACTGACTTGCACATTTTCTAAATACGAGTCAGGTAAACAATATGATTTGCAGCTGCATTGAAATAGGCCTAAATTAATTCAACGTAGTGAGTACAACGTATTGGTTAAATTTTAGTTTTTGATATTATTTTTGATTTTCTTGCATACTGAGATTCGGTAAGTAGGTAGGTTATTATCATATTTTTCCAAGTATATGCAAAGAATTTTTCTTTACGAGTACCTAATAGCATTTGCAACAATTCGTTATCTGATGGAGCAGTTGTTGCAACTGTGCAAGAACTAGGTATTGTTGCTATTAGAAAGGCTATTCTGCTTGCACGTGGTTAAAAGCTGATAATTTCCAAGTTATCATTACAAAAACACTTTGCACGACCTAATTTTCTATTATTTCAAGACTGAAATGTTCGAAGCTGTGTGGTCATTGTTGTGCAGCTGATTGCACGAATAGTATGGAGGTGGAAATGAGTGATGAAGAGGGAATAGATGATCCCGAACGAGTTGAAACAAATGTTTCAAAGTATATCTATATTTTTTACTCCTATGAAACCGTACAACATACTAAATTTTCAATAAAATAAGTCAACTACATATTGCGTAAAATTAAAATTATTCGAAGTGGTTTTTCAATTCAAAATTAAATTCTCAAAAACTAGGGGGGCGGGGGCCTGAAGTTTTGGCAATGGAAGTTTCTAAAGGGTACCTATCAACCTACCACGCAAGTTTCATCGAAAATGGGCTCCGGGCCAGATTCACCATTCTTATCCTCCTATGCCCTTAACGACCTGATTATGAAGAAGGAATCGAACGATATTTTCAAAAGTTAAGTTTGGAAAAATTGACCAGTCTACGAATGTGTAGAGTGTGCTGCAGTTATCACGAAAAAAATGTAGTCTAAAATTGAAAATAGGATAAACATTAAAAAAAATACATTGGCTCTTATGGGAGCATTTTCATTTTTCACGTTTTACACAAAAACAAAGGGATTTTTCGAAATTTTAGTTATGTAATTATTTATAGAGAATTTTATGGTCTTTCCGACAATGTATTTTTGAAAGCTGTAGGGTTTATATTTGCAAAAATATTCAATTTTAAAAAATTGCGCTTTTGATAAAAATCAACTGTTTACATTTTAAAAGCAGTATTTCTTGATAACTTAATTATTCTTTGCAATAATGTTTACATTAACGTCACGATGTTGAACTTAATTTCGAATTTCGTGTTGAAGAATCATTATTCCTTAGTTAAAATTTAAATTATGATTTCATAATATTTTTGCAAATATAAACGCTACAGCGGTCAAAAATACATTGTTGAAAAGAGCATGAAATTCTCTACCGGGTGACTACTTGATTTGAGTACCCCAAGCGCAAAAACCTTTCCCTGATAGAAATAAATTATATATTTGAATAATCTTAACAAGAATAAATGGCATAAATGATAATTATTTAATGCTTAAAAGCGTTTATCGATGAAATGAAAAATTTTAATTTATACTTTCGTAGTTAAAAATGCATATGTTTTGAATTTTTTCACATTTTAGCTAATTTTTGCGCTTGGGTGCTCGAAACAAGTAGTCACCCGGTATAAATAATTACATAACTAAAATTTCAAAAAATCCCTTTGTTTTTACGTAAAAAGTAAACTAGAAGATACTAGAGTATCTTAAAAGCGGACTTTACTAATTATACCACTTTAAAGAATGTTATTAGAATAATTTCTTTTTTTACCAGAATAAAAATTTTTTATCAAATTCAAAAGTTCTACCAACTCCACTTATCCTAAATTTAATCAAATATCATACAAAACATGACCTCACGTAATTTATCGTCTTATAACCCAAAACTTGGAATCATGCGAGGACAGGTCATTTTACATTCAAACTGCTTTAAAAAAACAATAATATCTCAGACAGTTTCTTTAAAAAAACGTGACCTTACGTCAAATTATACTTCCGCACGCTCAAAAAGTTTTCAAGGATGGCCAACTCTTCTTCTTATCCTCCTCCTTCAGTTTGGAAAATTCATATATTAAATTGTAAATTAAAATTACACAACGTCACGCTACCTCATACTCAATCGAATTAAAAAGTCAATCAATTCTAGAGACCAACTCAATCTACCACTCCTCAAAATTTCGAGTCGATTTGCCAAGTTTTACTCTAGTTACAGCGAAAGAACGAACGTTTGTAAAAAAACGTGACCTCATGTTAAATCATTCCTCCTCAAGTTGAAAAACTAATAATCGCTGAAAGTCTGCGTACTCTACCTATCCTCTTAATTTGGTGTCGATCGCTTTCGACTCAAGCCCCGTCACGTCACGTCACGTCAAATCATATCCACACACGTTCAAGAAACACTTAATTCCAAGACTACTACGTCTACTCTTTCATCTATCCGCATCACATTCTGATAAATTTTTGATACAAAAGGAAAAACCGTGAACTCACGTTTCATTGAATCATCTCACGTTCTGATAAATTAGATATCTCATCATTTATAAGGCTCAACCATTCCTTCCTGCTATAATGAGCGAACCAAAAAACCTCAACTCACGCCTTCTCACGCAAATTCATGTCCGATCACGTCCAAAACCTAATCAGCTTCACAGTACCACTATCTCCACCCATCTTCCAACTTTCAACTCGATCCATCAACTTTTACTCTAGTAATCGCGTGAGAACCAGAAAACCTTGCACACACGCCTTCTCATGCCAAGTCACGTCCGATTACGTCCAAAAACTAATCAGCTCGAGAACTCAGCTACCCCAACCCTTCCTCCGAATTTGGTTTCGATTCGATCACTTCCACTCGAGTTATCGCGCGAGAACGCGAAGAAAAAAACATAAAAATAAAGAAACAAACAAACAAACAAACTAAGAAACTGAGTGAACGCAATAGCGGATTTACTTTAAAAGTAAAGTCCGCTATAAATGAAAATACTCCCATAAGAGCCAATGTATTTTTTTTAAATGTTATCCTATTTTCAACAGTTCCGACATTCGCTACCAAATGCCAGCCATTCCAAATAAACAAGTCAATTAGAAGAAATGAAATGTTTTCTACTTGATAAATTAGTGATAATTCGGCATTGCATTGTCGGCAAAATTATTAAGTCGGCAACGACGAACGAGTCTGAAACTCCGAATATTTTAATCATTTTTTTTTATTTTTATCTTATTTTTCGGAGCTTAAATGTTGAAACTGACGACAAAAATAATCAAATTTGCCGAATTTTTCGTTAGCGAAAATATTGAGGGGTATTTAGACCACCAATACCTTTTAGTTTTGCCCCTGCCTGCGCATGCGCGAGTTAAAGATAACAACAGGAAGAGCTGATACCAGTTGAACTTATTATACTCAAAACACGAAATAATATCGATAAATTTGAACTCGCGCATGCGCAGACACATATTGGTCTGACAATGAGAGCGTTCACTTGATATCGACAGAAATTTGTGTTATTCTAAACAATGAGTTCGAGCGGTCCAGGGGTATATAGTCAAAGCACGTGATAACCTTTCAAAAACACTAAATTATAAAATATGAATCACCTACTTTATATGAGCTTTATGTTTTAAAAATACCAGACTACACAATATCTTTTTACCCAACCTATTTCGACGAGAAGATTGTATTATAAAAGTATAGAATTGCAAGTTGGTCAATTCCTACACTGTCTTTAATTTTTATTTTGTTATTTTTTTTCCCCCAAGAAAACAGAGTTGGAAAAGAGTTGAGAAGACTTGCTGATTAAAGCAACTCTTTCTAAAAAGTTACTCCAACTCTCGGTCTTTTCATCTCTTTTTAAAAAACAATCACAAAAGAGTCAACTCTGAGTTAACTCTTCAAAGAGTTAAAACAATAACTCTGCCCAACACTGTATAAATCTTAACAATTTTTGATTGTTCAATATACGCATCAGCTGAATGACCTATCCTATTTTTGTGGGAAAGATTCCTCTACATTGCAGAACACAGGCCACGTTACCAGCCTGGGATCGGCTTGTGGCATTATTTCTAAACCGGCAAGGACACCTTAGCGGCAGGCCAACATCTCAAACGTGCCCGCAATCGTTCCACCCCATCGCATTTTCCCTTTTCTTCTGGCCACCCTATTCCCCTTTGATGGATTTTGGTGCTCACTGCTATCCTTTGCAATGTCTGCGCCATATGCATACCTTCTCGGATGTACGGTAGTCTGCAACCATAACCTCACACCGCATCTTCTCTTCTTTCAGAATCTCCGCAGCTTTCGTTTCGGCTTCTTACAGCCTATCATACCCCTCTGGGCCCTACTTCCGTCTACGCCATTCCACCATACCCCACAGTCCCTCGCAAAAAAACACAATTGGTTTTTGGAAAAACTAATAGTTTTACTATTCATATTACTATTGAACTAATAGTACAATTCATGAATGAATAGTGTGACTAGAAGTGATGATGAAACTTTATAAATAGCGCTGTAGTGGTAACAATGAAACACCACTAATATCCCTAATAGTATCACTAAAAGTGTTGATAGTAGTAGTGGCACTATTAGTAGTGGTCATAAAACACTACTAATATCCCTATCTAGTCAATTTTCAAACTATGTCGAATAGTTTCGGCACTTTAAAAGAAATTAATGTAATATAGTTTTATTTTTGGGGCACGGAATTATACAAAATTTGTAGCTGAAGTTTCCATGCACATTTTAAGCCCTTTTTTACTTCGTTTAACCCTATTTTCAATAATTTTTACTTGGATTAAGTTTTCCAACGCTTCTCGCTGATAAAGTGAAGCGCTAGATAATATATAAGGAAGTCCATAACAACTCTATGATATATGAAAATAACACTCTCCTAGAAAAGCACTACTGGTAAGTATTAGTGAAACTTCACTAACAGTTTTTTGGTCCAATAGTTTACTTTTAGTTTTGTGGTTGTTCACTATTAGAGTACTTCGAGTGATATTTATACGTGTAATACTACTAATACATTATCAGTATCACTTGTAGTACACAGAACTAAAAGTAAACTATTGGACGAAAAAACTATTAGTGAAGTTTCACTAATAGTTACCAAGTAATGTTTTTCTGCGAGGGGTACCTCGGCCATATAACAATTCGCCACTGTCAGATGAGATATCTTCATGTTTTAGAGTAAAAAAATGTAACCATAACCGAATTTTTATCTAAAATACGAAAGAAATTGTATCCTTCATCTCCCGCTTTCTTCGCTCAATTATCTTGTGCAGGAATCTGCAGATAAGGTAAAATTGAATACTAAGAATCTTCGACATGCACTTACTCGATATGTTCCATAATCAGGATCTGGGAACATGAATGGACTAGATATTCGCCAAGCGCTGTCTTTTCTCGAATCATACACGATTAAAGCTGGATTTGTACTGTCCGTCATGTAAACAAAAACATTATCACAATCAGGAATCCCATATTCGCTTCTGGTATTGTCATCGATAACCAGATTAGTAAGCAGTGAATTTCGACGCAAAATTTCTGGTGGAAATGTAACGATTCTAATCTATATATAACCAAATGTTTCAAGTTAACAATACTTTATAAAACTGAAGATTAACTAAAATTAATGAAATAATGTTGGAGATGCCTCTACATCTCGTTAAGCAAACGCTTAAATTTTAGATTCCAGTTTCGATTCACTCGTGCAATGATTCCTTCATTATTTGTTCGTTGATTTTCAAGATGATGATTTTTTTTTCTTTCTGTGTAACAGGATTAGGCAAAATCAGGGCATTATAACCCAATGTATTGGGTCGCCGTATTGTCTTTTAAAAATCCCGTTAATACAGTTCTCACTATTAAAAGCAGAGTTGGCATATTTAAAACAGTTTTGTTTTAAACATTGTTTCATACGTGTTTTAAAAACTGAAAAGAAACCAGAGTTTTGAAAAAAAAAACCTTTTATGTACCTCCGGTACCTCTAGGGGGCTTCCTACCTCCGCCTCCGCCTCCGCAGTCCCCGCCTATAATTTTTAATGTAATTGCTATTTAGCTGATTGGAAATAACTGCAGTCCCTGATTGAAACTCATAAAAATTTCATCATCTTTTTGTTTGCCTTTTGAATTTATTGCGTACCTATTCATGTGCAATGGAAAGAACAAAATCATACTCTTACGTTAGCATTACACTCTAGGGACATGATAGAGCGCGCTGTATCCGATGCGAGAAGTTAGTACACTACTGATGCACAGTACCATACGCGCAATTAATTACTTACACATCAATGTAAAAATCTGCTAAAACTTGTTTTCCATGATTTTGAGATCAATATTAAAAATATGTAGAACTGTCTCTTATTCCAATTAGGTAGGTATACATCGATACTGGAACAAAACAAACACTGGAACGAAACGAGTATTTTTTTGAGAAAATGTTACCAGAATGATACCAGATAACGGAAACATTGGAATAACGTTACCGAAACGATACCCGAAAGCGTTCTGGTACCGTTATTAACTTGAATATCGGTTATCGACTATATCGAGTCCCACTCTAAATTTCTAAAAAAACGCACACGTGTCCCATGCCAAAAAACAATATCCGCGATTTTTCCATTTTGACACTCTTGACTTCATAAACGATACAACATACCGGAAAATTGAAATAACGTTACTGGAATGATATGGCATACCAGAAAATCGAAATAATGTTGCCGGAACGATACCTGAAAGCGTTCTGGTATCTTTGTTTGCAGCGCTGTATACAACTTGAATATTAAGGTATCGAATTAAAAAATGTGTATGTCCAGATTTTACTTATATCCTCCTGTCGATATGAGAAGGCTCCAGTAGAATTTGGACATGAAACATTTTCCCTTTAAGGTATCGATAATACATTAAGCGCTCGCATCTTAACCAATATGCACGCATCGGGCATTGCACACTAGCGGGTCTAATGCGTATAATCAAACGTGTATGAATATTTAACTCATAGAGCAGCCACGGGCACATCGCACGGAACGGGCCCTAAACGAATAAAGGCTTTATTATTGCTTTCCTAACACACACACCTTGCAACCAGACCAAACTACTGTTTTTAGTGGGATAAATCACATTTTACCCGACTGTTTTTTGAATGTTAATGCAGGTTACACTGTTTTTCCATGATAAGTTTTGATACCACACTGTTTTATGATAGTAGTGAACTATTAATATATTATTTCCATACTAATCAAGTAAAATAATATCTTACTTAACAAATGGAACTCGTGTGCGAATACCAACTCGTGTGGAAAACAGCACTCGCCTGCGGCTCATGTTGCAACTTCCACACTCGTTGGTATTCGCACCCTTGTTCTATTTGTTAAGTAATATACTATAATTTTATGAAATTAAATTTTGTGAATTTGATAACAGATTACCACAACAATGTAGGTATTGAAAAAAAAATAATAATAAAGAAATTCAAATATTTTCTCAAACTGCTTCGACAAATTTTGATTTTTAAAGGGTAAACATGAAAAAATTAGGCATTTAAAACTGAAATGAAATGAGTATTTCATCACTTGAAAGTAATTAGGGATGGCAAGACCATTTGCTCAGCAAATGCGCGCATTATGCGCACATGCCTTCGTCACCTTAGACTAATTTGCACTAGCTCAAGGAAAAAAAGTTATGAAATGAAACGCTATTGCATCTTACAAAAATAAACTATTGTTCATTTGGACTGCATTACGCAACAATGTTCTAAGTAGAATGAGGCGCCATAAACTTTAACTACATCAAGTTTCAGATGTAATGTAAATTATAACAAAGCCAGTCAATCAAACTGAACAAATTTCACTTGTTTGTCTTTGAAATTATTTAAATAACATGAATGATTTCATTCATTATTAGTTTTTCTCATTAAAAACAAAAATAAGATCGATCAACAAGTCTATGGCGCCTCATTTCACTTAGAACATTGTTGCGTAATGCAGTCCATTTGTTGCTGCTTCGTTGATCATTTTGTTCATTATCATTAGTAAAATCAGAAAAATGCTGAACTTTAAAAATATTTTCAGTTCAGAGAATGCCTAGAGTTCATCCAAGGCTGAGGTAGGCCATTTATGGCAGCATTTTATTGGGACAAATATGCGCGATTGCCCGAGCACATGCTCGCAAATGCCCAAGCAGCGTGCACGATTTTTTTAATGCGCGCATTTTGCCATCCCTGGTCACGACTTGCGATAGGCAATGAAGGCAAAATTCATCGTTCATCCATTCACGTTCACGAACTTGAACATACTGCCTTCATTTTTTGAAGTTGTGATGAAGAGCATAAACATTATAAAATTGAATTTTTGATTAAGTGAATTTTAATTTCCGTTAGTGATAAGAATAAGCTATGATAAAAAACTATGTTTAGATTTATGTAAATTATAGGTTGGCAACACTGATAATGATTTTTCAGAGAAGTAGGTAGATTTTCTAGAAGATGAATTCTGATTGGTTGGATATTATAGAAATTTCTAGCAATAGGAAATTTTAGTATATAAGGAGCGCGGTTCGCGCGAATATGTATGAAGTTTAAATTTAAGTAGCGAACTGTGAATTTAAAAAGGCGAATTAAACGTTTAAAGCATTTAGTGCGTTTTTACTTCACTTTTAATAGAGAAAAAGCGATTCAGACTCGTGTGAGATACTCGTCAAGAATCACTTTTACCTCTAGTTGTGAAAGATACTATTTAGCAACTTCTATTGATACTATCGATACTATTTTCATATTTTGGTCCATTGGTTTGACAGGCTCAGTAAATGGCTCGGTTTATGCTTACCAGCCTGAAAAATTAAAATGAAACATCAAAAATGAAGGACGTACTGGCAAAAGGTAATAATGAACGCTTTACTTTTTTAAATCTTTATTCGTACTCTTTTAAAGACTTTCTGAATGTAAAAACTTATGAAAAATAATAATCACTTAATATGATGATAAATTATTAGATTGATGATTTGGGTATTTGATCTATAAAGATCAGCGCCCTTCCCTTCTCCATTTAATTTTCGAGTTTTGGTTCATCTTATGATGTCCTGCAACTCACTGGTCTCAAAAGAGACCTGACCCATTCCCCAGTATAATCTGTTTTTGAGAGCCTTAATCACTACTAGAGCCTCGGAGTCTACGCCTAGACCCTCCACCTCTGGGTGATATTTATTTCTCTTAATATTTTGGAACTATTAATGGTTATAGATAGTATCGATAGCGATTTCTCATACTGTCGATACTCTTGATAATGATATTATTCATAAACGATATTATCGATAGCAAAAAACTATCGATAGTTTCCATCACTATTTCGAAGCAACAATTGCGTTTCAAGCATTCTGTTTCGAATTATGCAAACTCAACTTCTCTCTCCTAGAGTGGTGCAAATCGCGTGCACAAAATGTCTACATCTACTTGGTGAAAAATGGGATTGAAAATAGGTGTAATCGTTTGCAGTAAGTTTGTACTCCATCGTTTGTAGCATCCCCCTTCAAGAGATATTCAACCTTTTTTATGGGGATATTAGGGAAAATATAGGAAAAAGCGTGAATAGTAGCAGTGTTAATAATATTATTCAGTTGAAATCTCTTTCTTCTACCGTGGTACATTGAAGGTCCTGTGAGAAAATAAAGCCTACAAAGATAGGCTGATGAAAACGCTGCCTGCACAGTAGCTTTAGAGGAGGCAAAGGTGCAGGTTGCACTAGCGTCCTTTATCCTGAAGTTCATGTCTATGGCGGCTTTCTTCCCAGGTAAAGCTCAAGATTCTAAGATAATCTTGGAGAGACTTGCCTGGCAAAATGAGGGACTGATCACACAGAGGTGGAGGGTCTAGGCGTAGACTCCGAGGCTCTAGTAGTGATTAAGGCTCTCAAAAACAGGTTATACTGGGGAATGGGTCAGGTCTCTTTTGAGGCCAGTGAGTTGCAGGACATCATAAGATGAACCAAAACTCGAAAATTAAATAGAGAAGGGGAGGGCGCTGATCTTTATAGATCAAAGGCCCAAATCATCAATCTAATAATTTATCATCATATTAACGTGGAGGAAAAGGTGAAAATAATTGAATGCAACCTCCAACATGCTAAAGCAGCATCTGCAATACTGCTGTAAACAATGATGGAAAAGTACATTAAACTCTGGCCTTGATTCAAGAACCTAGATCAACACAGGTAAAGTTTGTGGTCTCAACAAGTCAACATCAAGGGTAGAACCTTAATCTACAATAGAGGATGCACCAAGCCAAGAGCGCGCATATTATCAACGTACCCTTAGATTTGCCCGCTGCTAGAAACTCTTTCACAAGACACTGCAGCGGGTAAATTAAATCTCAACAATAAAGGAAAAAACATAGCACTGGTAGTCTGCTCAGTCTACCTTGCTCATGATGTAGACACTATTCCCACTGTTAAACTGACAGAATCATCGAGTCATACAGCGGAGGAGAAAAGAATCTACTAATTGGATGTGATACTAATGCTCACAACATAGTATGAGAAAGCACCGACACCAGTAGGGACATCAACTCTTGGAGTATCTCATTACAATAGACCTTGAGCTGCGGAACGCAGGATCAGAACCAACATTTGAAACCAGCAGAAGGAAACAAGTGCTAAGATATCACTCTAAGCACAAAAAAAAGCTAAGAATCGCTATGAAGCACATGAAAAGGGTAACTAGAGAATTTAGGAACCCAAAGAAAACCAACTGAGTGAAATATAAAGAGGTTTTAGAAGGCAGATTGAGGAATCTTCTCATATGTCCTCTCTACGAGACTCAACTGGATGGAGCTGTGGATGAACCTACAGAAGCCGGGAGTGTCGACTGAATATAAATATGAGTGTATATCTACTGGCCACGGTCACAACTTAATTTTATTGTAGTTTTTATGTAATTTTCGTCATTTTTCACACTTGAATTGCTCTATGAGTATAATTATGTCCAGAGACTGAAAAAATCGCTCACACATTGGTAAAGGAACGCATTTCGAACCTACCGAACCCTTGTTCTTAAAAATTTGTGGTCATAGCTAGTAATTGTATAATTATTGAAGTTGCGCTTATATGTACATTCAGCTAAAAATGCGTTTCTTCAACTTTTTCAAAAAGTAACCTTACGACCTATCAAAGTGGGTTAAAATTTCACGTAGAATTCAAAAATCATAAGGAAAACTATTTTTGACCTTATCTAAGAAAATTTAAGGAGAAAATACAATTTTGGAACATATTAATTAGAATACTAATAATAGTACAGGTAGGGTTTTGAGCTGAAATTTGATATATAAGTCTGTTATAGCATACTTAACAACGTACTAAAAGTGCATGCAAATCTGGTCTGTGCGACCCCTGATATGGTAGATTTTAGCCCCCCGAAATCAGTTTTCCGCTTATAATTTCTTACGTTTTGGTTTAATCACAAAATAGCTCAATAATATTTTATTCTACATTCAATTCTCTACAAAATGATCTATAGAACATATTTCTATGATGAATAGTGAGAGAGTAGTCGCTTCCTGAAGAACGGTAGTGTGGTGAAATACTTCAGATATCAGTAATTTCTTTAATTAAAGACGCTGTATGTTATTTATGTGTCATAATATTTAAGTAAGTGCATGAAAATATTTTTCCATCATTTTTGGCTATATGGGTTCTTAAAATACAATGATACTTGTATGATAAAGTTAGGGAAATAAAAGCCTCCTTTTTAACAAAATAGATTTCAAAAATGTATTAATTTCGAGGAAAAACCTCTTCATAGAGGGAAGGGACGTAGACAGAATACCTTTGGTGTTGCCTGCACGCAAGTGCTGCCCTCGACATGCACTCGTCTCTTTCCTTCTTCGCTCTGACAAAACCAACGGGTCAGACAAGTGCGATTTTGGTAAGCTGTGAGTGGTTGGGTGGTTGCTTCTTCTTCGGGGGGTTGGGGCTTTGGAGTATGGCTTAAAAATTCTTTCTCTTTAAATTTTCTATCCATCTTTTGACTATTCTATCCCTATTTTGAATTTCTTCTTCAGTTTCTCATCTAGATATTCTATTCCACTACGTGCCCAAGCGGTGAATATCTAGATTAAACTAGCGTAAAGTTACAATTATTAGTTTAATTTTATATTCATTCTTTCCCTATTTTAGTCGTGTAAAAGTCCTGTACACAGGCGCATGTAAATTATAAGTTACTCTTTATCTCAACAAAATGTCCTCACTCAACGGCACGTTTGGAAGCGAGGACTTCTTTGAGGAAAAAAAAAGGAAAGAGAAGTAAATATCTACGCATAGTTAGGGCAGATGAGGGCTCAAACACAAACTCTTTCCTGGCACTAATACGCTTGATTAACTTTCCAAATCAATAGGATATAATCTTGATGATGATGGTTGAACTAAGGTTATGTGAGCTGGCGCTCCAATTATGGAACACTTATTGTCACTGCTCAGCTCATATAACTGCGCAGCACTTATTACATCAGTTGGGCTTTATATAGGGACCCTGATACCCCAGTTAGTGGTTATACGAACGGATCGCCAGTACCAAAAAGCCACCAATGAAATTCAAGTATGTTCGAATTGGTTCGGATTCGCTGGTAATAATTTTGTTGAGAGTACTGAAGGCACGAATGAGGTCACTGAAAGTTCGGATGGTGGAAAAATCAAGTAGTAACACGGTATACGTATAATTTTAATTTTGCAGTTTGTTTCTTTAGTTGTTTGGTTTATTTATTTACTTCTTATTTGTTTACTTTTAATATTAATTCTAATCTTTTACATGGGGAATTTGTAGGTACCAACATTGATTTGTTTATATCCGATCTCGTATTTATGACTTTTCATTTTGATATGTTCATTTTGTTCAAAATAAATGTATGAAAAAGCATCATAATTGAAAATTACGTTAATTAATCGCGTTAATAATGGACAACTTGAAGTTAGAGCTATATTAAGCAAGTTTTCATTATGTAAACTTGAAAATTTTCAAAGCCACTCACCAGTTGATCAGTTCGGGAATCAAATATTAACAATTTTGGCGGACAAATAACTGCAAAAGTAGATAGGCTGTCCATCACGCCAGAATCTAAAATCCATAGCCTGTCACACTTATCCAGTCTAATTCTAAAAACTGACACAATATTGGTACAGTTCTCCTTGGAAGTTGATACAGTATTAGTAGTGGCGGCTCTATGCCAATCCCAACTCGGATAAGCCTAATAAACCAAAAGAAAATCTCATTAGTACACACCCATAATATAAAGTAGCCACATCTACATACTAGGTACATAATTATGAATTAGTTGAGCATTCCTCGTGGTTTGGCTGAATTCTAGCGGATTTTCTTCGAGTTGCCAATGAAGGCGAATAAATATACATAGCTTATGAAAGGAAAATTATTTTTTTCAATTTTTAACCAAAATGAGAGAGTTCATCAGACGGATTAAAGGTATTAAAATTTTACGTTGATTGGTATAACTTTCATTGGGGAGCCAGGGAAATGGAGGTAGAGGCCTTTGCTATTTTACTCCTTGCACCAAATTCGCCAAGACTGCTGAGTGGCTTACTGCACAATCAATCACCTCTGCTGAAATGAAACATCAACATTATGTAAACAGGTTCAGGAAGCTGCACAATTGGCGGCTGACACAAAAATCGGCAAGAGTTAATGCTTCATACAAATCAATATCACAGTTGATTGGAGGAAGAGGTCTAGAGATAAAAATCCCTTAGATTTTGACGAAGATGGTGACGAATTTACACTTCACAAAAAAATTTGTATTGGAGGAAATCAAATCATGCATGTTGCTAATCTGCCTTTACCACCGCCTCCCATAAGCCCCCAAAACGTGGAGTTGAGGGAGGTATGAAATGCCATCTAGTTTGAATTTCAGCAAGGTTATGTTTAATATTCTCTTTATGAAACATTTGATGCGATTTATTAAAGGCTGCAGCCAGATTTATGCCATTATCTGAAAATAGTTTCTGTGGTGTCCATGGTGGCCAATGAAGCGAGTAAGTACGCTAATGAATTCATCAGTAGTCAACTCAGACATAGCCTCTAAGTGTATTGTCTTGGTTGCCTGCAAACAAATTCCACAAAATATGCTTTGGATGTGATACCAGCGCGCGAATTGAATGTACGAAGTGTCACGGCCTCATCTATGCAGGTATTATAAAATTAATAAGTTGATGTTATCCGCACATCTAGCATCTGTCCCATCAGTTGAGTCAATAGGGATGGGAATACATTAGCGCGCTGAACATGTGCTTCGCCCTGAACGCGCCGTTCGCGAACAGGGCATTATAGAACAGCGCGTTATACCGTGCGCGCAATTGATTATTTAATTCTTTACACATCAACGCAAAAATCCGTTAAGACGTGTTTTACATGATCTTGAAATCCATATTATAAGTATTTTAAATTGTCTGAAAGGTGGCAAAAGTGCAAAAAGAGTATAATGGTACAGTGTTGATATTGTTTTGCAACCTTAAAATGTCATCAAGGAATCGGAATCCATGAGTGTGTAGCGTCGCACCGCGTATGCATAGCGCCACGTATTTATATTGGGACCTGAACGCAAAGTGGCTGACATGTGGCGGCAAAAAGTGTAACTCCTCAAATGAGGCAGTATGGGCCATGTATAATGTAAACAATGAAAATTTTTCTCAAAAATTGCGTTCATTTTCTTCGTGTATTTAGAGAAATTTGCTGGCTACATGTTTAAAGTTATTTATAAACTTTGGTCTGATTGGTGGAAACTACTGATAAAATCATACATGCCCCACTAGAACACTAGCGCTCAAGTGGTTGTTCGGGTTCCAATTCGGCCGCACTCTTTACTTAGCGCTTCGCGTACTTATATTCGGCCACATCATCGTCGATATCGCGTCGCATCTTGAAGCTCAAATAATTAAATATACAATTAATATTTGGTGTGAAACCTTATTTATAGTTAAAAAATCGGTTACAGTTTTTGATTCAAAGAAATATGAGTTAAGGTACAGCTGTTTTTTTGGGTTTTTCCTAATACAACAATACGAGTCAATTTTAAATAATCTGATCACTGATCAAACTTGATTTAGTTTAACAATCAAAGAAAATCTAAAGTTTTATTATGGATGATTTTTGATTTACCTCTAATTATTATAAAAAAATGAAAAAATGAAAATGAACCTTACAAGTTTTTGACCAAATTTTTTGAATAAAATTTTCACAATAAAAAATGATCGAGACTTTTCATTTCTTAAGAATGTTTTTTTGTTATAATTTTTTTGTAATTTATCAATGAAAAAAATCACAAAAAGTGAAAATTATAACAAAAAACCTATACTCGTAGCAGCAATCTCAAATGTGAACGGCGTTTGTCAGGGGAACAGCTGATGAACGTTGATGAACGAGCTTCAAAACGAATGAACGTGAAAAGAAGGGCAATTTTCATTAAAAGAACTTGAAGTAAACGCGTTCCTTTTTTTCGTGAACGTTGCCAACTCTGTTTGAGGTGCAGCGCATGTTCGGCGTGCAATTGTGTACTATCTTATTCGTCCGACTCATTCAAGTCGTGCTTCATCTCTCAAATTTTGTGTCATGTTTATACACAATATAGATTGTTAATTTGTGCACTTCTAACGCCGAGTCTGATTAAGAAATACCATTGCCAACTTAACAGAATGATATTGAAAATATTGTCTTCTGTCTTTCTACACTAGTTTCCAGTAAAAATCAACGAAAAACTATCAATAACTATCGATAGTTATCGAGAGTTTATTTTTTTCGATAGTTAACCATCCCTAAGTCGTTAACTATAATATCTGGATATTTGGTTGTGTGCAAATGAAACGGTACTGAAATAAGAATACAAGCCACTCCCACCGCAACGCTTGATGATCAACTGATTGTACTTCGACAGTAGCGAACGAAGACCTTTTATAGTTGGAAAATTTGAAATGGTCGACATTTCTAAATTAGCCGCATATGTCTGAGAAAATGCATACAAAATTAAGAGCACAGCGTTGTGGTGGGTGTGGCTAAAGCCAAACAGCAGCTGCAACAACGACCGCATTTTCGTCCTGCAAAAAAATAGAATTTAACATTGCAGCCAAATATCCAGATATTACAGTCAACGTCCGTGATTCAAGGAATTAAAAGAAATATTGAAAATTTTTCGCTTGTAGTGTTCGAACATATCACTGACACAATTTTCTTTCAACAGACCAGCTGCATATTTGGAAAAATAGCTTGAATGTTCAATGAAATTTTTAAACATGTTTTTAAAGCCTGAAAAAATTGATCCTTAATCAGGCAATTTTACATATCAACCCAAATTTTGTCAAACTTCACAAAAAAAAATCGCTTAACAGAATTGGAAAAAAAAAAAAAAACTCAGTTATAACTTCAATGCAAAGGACTGATAACGTTTTCACAAACATGATAACAGCCAAATTGGTCGCCATATTGTTTAAATGCCTAATAACCAAAATTGTGGAAAATTATATCATCATTCAACAAATTTAATGTAGAAGAAAATATAATTGAACAATTTCCATCCTTAAATTCAACCTTATCATGATGTATTGAAAGAACTGATTTTGGAGAGGGCTGTGGTCCGTTCTAAGGGGGTTTGGGTATAGAAGATTGGTGATCATTTTTAATATTGTTTAAAATGGTCTTTTTTATTGTATTTGATGATGAAAGGTTTTCTAAGAATTATATTTGAGGTTTCCTGTTATGTACAAAGCCTGAAATAGTAGAAAATGAGAAAAGAGGGGGAGAGGGGAACGAAAATTAGCACATCACATAGCACAAACGTAGCACAAACGATTGCCACCAAATTCAAGCCGATCGGATTATTTTCACCCTTTTAGAGACGTTTTTAAATTTCATTTCCCTAGCACCTCAATTTGTTTTCGGTTTACCTCGGAAAGAAGAGTAGTACAAACAATGGGGTTTGCGGCACAAACCAGCACAAACGTAGCACAAACCAATGCACTAAATTTCATTTCCAAATTCCAAAGTGAGGGTGCCGGAGAAATGTACCTAATTAAATTTCAAATAAAAGTACTTTCTGATGTAAAGGTGCAGATACACCAGCGCACCGAACATGCGCTGCGCCCCAAACGCGCCGCTCGCGAACCGCGCATTCTATGTTCGCCGAACCATGCTGCGCCTCGAACGCGCAAGGTACGAACCAATTTTTTGTTCGTCGCGAACATTGCGCGAACATGCGCTGCGCCTCGAACGCGCTTTGTACGAACAAATTGAAAATTTTTTAGCTGAATTTTCAACGAAAAAGTTAGCTATTGCAGCAATTTTTAAATGAATGGAAAAACTGGCTCGTTATTTCGGAAACTAATTTTTCTAAGAGTTTGTTTTTGATCTACACTACTTGGAAAGCTAGAGGTTAATAAAAAATTGAAAGTTGGTAAGTTCGGGAGCAACTTTCAAAGTACATCTAATTCTTCATATTGTCTACAATCTTCAAAATCAAAAATTCCTTTTATATTATTGCTGGTTTTAGCATCAACATTCATGACAAAACTTAGTTAATGAACTTGTTTTTTGTGAGATGAAAATGTTTTGAAAGCATAAAGGCATCTTTATCAATATGGGTAATTCTAAAATTTCTTTAGAATGGGCCCTGAGGAGAAGGATGTACTTTAAAAAGTTGCTCCCGAACTTACCAACTTTCAATTTTTTATTAACCTCTAGCTTTCCAAGTGGTGTAGATCAGAAACAAACTCTTAAAAAAATTAAGTTCAGAAATAACTAGCCAACTTTTCCATTCATTTAAAAATTGCTGCAATAGCTAACTTTTTCGTTGAAAATTCAGCTAAAAAATTTTCAATTTGTTCGTACAAAGCGCGTTCGAGGCGCAGCGCATGTTCGCGACAAACAAAAAATTGGTTCGTACCTTGCGCGTTCGAGGCGCAGCATGGTTCGGTGAACATAGAACGCGCGGTTCGCGAGCGGCGCGTTCAGGGCGCAGCGCATGTTCGGCGTGCTGGTGTATCTGCACCTTAATAGGATACCATGATCAGTTAGACACAGGTGTATAGTTGTAACTTATAATATTATAATTGTATTCTCACTTGTAAAGCGGGAGATACTTCACCACTGTTTTCAAAACTATTGCGTGGTATCCAAGAAACTGTTGCTGGATTTCCTGGCCATAACCGTGGAGTAGCTAAAAATATTCGATCCCAACCGACTTCCATTCCAGTAAATACGGTATTTTCTGGCACGTAATTTCGTAACAATGGGTAACTAAAAGGTACGTTGTATTTTAAAAAACTCCATTGATTCATTATTTCCAATTGAGCTGATACGCAACATATTAGCCAAGCGCATATTAATGTACATTTTTGAAGTCTTAGTACCATGATGATACCTTTTCAAATAACTGCAAACTATCTAAAATGTGAAAAACAATAAAACAATTTCTTATAAAAGCTGAATTTAACTGAGTTTATTGTTATTCGCTATTTTAACAAAATTGAACAGAGCTATGCATGCGCGTAATTGCTAGTACCTACCTCTTTTTTTTTTTTTTTTTTTTTTTTTTTCAATAAATTTCGCATCTAGTAGAAAAATGTAATTACTTTGCTATGCACTATATGTATGTACATCTATGTACAAGGGTGAAAAACACGATTTATGGTCCGAGCAACATTTTATGAACCACGTCCGGAGCGTGTAGCATTCCCTTGCCTTTCACCTCTTGTATGGCTCGGCGGACGTTGCCTGCATGGTCTTCCCGCATGCGCACGGAGCCTAGTCGTGCAATTACTGGCTTACGTACTGTCACGGTGTACGCACTTCTCTAGAACGAGTTACGTGTGTCTTTGCATTTCATTGTAACAGTGTTATGCAAGAGCAAAGGCATATTATGGGTTTACTGTGATCCCAATATTGGATGTGTATGACAACCACCTGTACTGTCGGTCAAAAATGGCTTGAAACTTTTTGACAGTGTAAGGTTAGGCAACAATTTAAACAGGATTACTCATTTATATATTTTACTGTAAAGTAGGTTGACATATTGATACCTACTTCTCTTCATCAATATCCATCGTTTCTCATTGAATTTGGCGGTAAATTTAAGAATAAGTTGTAGAACTATTGAAGTTCTTATATTTTGCAAAAATACGCAAATTTCAACCAAACTGAAAAAATTTCAGAATTTTTGGAGCGGTGGAACATAATCAAAAAAATAAAAACTTTTGCAGCGCGCTATAAACCAAGCAGTTCGGGACTATACGCGCTATAGGCCGTACGAACGTTACGCGACGTTGCGTCGCCACCTTAACGATGCATAACACCTTAACTGATCTCGCGCTTAAAACATTACTTAAGGCCTAATTTTTTTCCTTTTTGGTTTACTGATAAGTGAGCTCCTACAAATGATCAAATCAATCTATAGGCCTATTCCGTCTATTTATTTGAAGAAAAAAATTCATTCACCATAAAAACAACAAATATTAAAAAATTATAATATTTATAACAATATAATTATTTTGTCAAAAAAATAAAAATAAAAACTGACCACGCATCGTATTTGCCGCGCATAGGTACTAAGGTGTACTGGGAAAAAAATGTTCTTTAATTTTGATCAAATTTCAGGAGGTGCTTTTCTTTGAGTTGAAAATATCGAATACAAAATTTCAAAACATACGGACCATTGGGAGGGAGGAGATAGGGCTCCTCAAAGTAGAGTAATTTAAAAAAAAAAGTGGTTTTTCACCTTTGAAGTCTCGGGATTGATATATAACTATAACCACCCAGGGCTAAAAAAGTGCATTTTGAGTTTACATCTTTCTAGCTTATCTGCAGATCGATTGAAGGCCATCTTGACTTGATCGCCTTACGTTGGGGTGGGAAGTTGAAGATTGACGATTTTTACATAAAAATTTCTAGAAGATTTTGTTTTTTCGTAAATTTTTCGCCGTTTTGAAGAGGACAATGTACGAATACGTCTGTTATAATGGAAGTCAAGTGAAATTAAAATTTCACAATGCAGTGTTTCCCATTTTTCACCATCAGAGTTGCCAATTTTTGGTGTTATAATGCCCAAAATCGCTCTAAAACACTAAAAAAATGAAATTTCTTATGTTGAGATTTCAAATTTTTTTCCCCTTTTCGTAATGCGGTGTTATCAACTCCTTTTTATTTTTATACGAAAAACATAAATGTTACCCGATACGATACAGAGGTATTTTTATTTTTTCTCGCTTCCTCTATAAAGCATAACATCTATTTTTTACAATATGAAAATGACCATTTTTTTATTTTTTCAACTCTTTCAAGAAAAGTGAATCTGATTCTGATTTATTTTTTATTTTTATTTTAATGATTCATAATTTTTATCACACAAAGTACGATTTTTAAATGTGTCCATAAAGTGTTGCCTAAATTGCCTTTGGTTAATACGTCGCTGCTTTTAATTTTACGTGAAAAATGTAATAATTTTTTCAATGAGAATCATGGAAATAGGCATCCCACAAGTATGGATTTTTTTTGAGATAGGTAGGGCGTAATTACAATTTAGAAGCGAGAAGGAAGTAAGATAAATGTACGAAGTTTTTATTTTTTAAGGGGGTAACCGCCCATAAAAACATTAAATTTTGGTTACATTTTTGTTAATTTTTTCATGTTGTAAGATTGTTGAACTTATTATTATTATTATTATTATTTTTTCGGTATATTGAGTGAGATGCTTGTTGGAACCGCAACAAAAAATAATAATTAAGACTGTCATTACAAAGGTAAGCTTTTTTGCATAAAGCTATAGATAATTAATTTTTTCATTATTTAATTTATTTTCTTGGTTTATAGAATTTACATTACTTATAAAAAGTAAAAAATACAATATTTCACAAAAAGAAGTGCACTGCTAAAATGTTTGTGCTCTAGGCGTTGCCTACTTCTACTTATGCTAAATATTCCTTTGTCTCCTTCAAAACGGCGAAAAATTTACGAAAAAACAAAATCTTCAACAAATTTTTTTGTGAAAATCGTCATTCTTCAACTTTTTAACCACAAGCTAGGGCGATCAGGATGACCTCCAATCGATCTGCCGATGAACTAGGAAGATG